>VXAC01003078.1:81287-400485 GCA_013399225.1 Rhipidura dahli
CCCCCCCCCCCGCCACTGTGTCTTTTACAGCCTTTTATTTCTTTCTATTTAAAAATCCTCTCGTTTTTTTTTCTAGACCACATAAGTGCATCTCTGCCTGTCAGACCTCCTGCCTCCCCCTGTGTTTATGCATCTGGCATTTTAGGCTTTGGTTGTGTAATGACAGCTTCTGCAAACAGCAGACAGATCTCTGAATTTACAGAATGTCCGCAGTGAACATGCCTGTTTTGCTTTCTCTGCATAGCTCAGTTTTATGTGAAGCTGGGATCCTGGATAGTAGCAACCACTGCTTCCACTCTCTTTGAGAGAAGATTTATCTCCCTCTCACATTTATCCCAAACAACAGCTAATTTTTCCAAGAACAGTAGTATATGATTTGTCCCCAGGTATAACAATGACATATCTTCAAAGTTTCTATTTCATTACAAGTGTGAAAGCTTCTACCCAAACTGTAAAATGATAAATATGGCTAGGAGGGTCCTTGAGAACTCCTATTCATTCTTCTGTTGGGACAGGTTTAGTTATACTGGGAGGCTTTCTCATAGGTGTTTGCATACTCTGTTCTTAAAAGTATCCCAGTTAAGGGAGTCACTTTCCTAAGTGCTCCTCCATACTATTGCCTGATTATACTTCTAATTATAGACATTTTTCACACCTTGTGTTTACCTTACATTCTATTTTCTTAATTTAATCCCGTTACTGATTTTCCATTCACCAGTGAATTCACCAGTGATTCACCAGTGAAAACAAAGAACATTTATCTTTTAAATATCTGGAAATTGTTACTATGTATTTTTTTGCCCAACTCAGTAAACTGAAGTCTACTTTTTCCCATTTTTCTTCAAGGGTCTGTTTTCTCTACTTTTGATTTTTTACTTGTTTGTTTGCTTGTGACTTTTTTTTCTTTGTTACTGTTCTCTTTGGATGCTCTCTGGTTAGCTTCTTTCTTGAGATTTGGCAGCCAAAAGGACACAATGTTGGTTGAGCTGTAACCTCTCTGAGGTATGTGGGAGGCTTGCACAAAAGGAGCTCCATTTTACAAGTAGGTGGCCTGAAATGGAACAGGGCAGTGAAATGATAATGTTGACTCTGGGCAGTTCCTGAACCTTTTAACTTTGTGGATCCCTTTTGAGAATGTTTCTGTTTAGATGGAAATTCTTTATTTCATAATTATGCACCTGGTAGTTCCTGCCTTAGAGTAATGGTTTGCACTTGTCTTTACTGAATCACATGCATTATGTTTTTACTCCACTGACTTTTAATGACCTAATATTTGAAAGTATTTACAGTTCCCTAATCCTCCATTATTTTTCTATCCAAGTGTGTGAACCCAAAAGCATGGGATGAACTGAGCAAAAGTCTTGGAAGATTCTAAGTTTTATATGAGACAAGTCATAATTTCCTTGGGATGGCTTATACTTGTTATTGGAAAGAAACTTGGCATGGGCAAGTATTCAACTAGATGCAGCCCAAAATCTTACTCTGCACACTAAGGCACCTGGCCATTAGTCAGGGATGAATTGATTAATGATTTACTGTATGAGCTGAGTTTTCTAATCTAACATAAAGTTGTCTTTCAGGTCTGTCTCTTGTCTAAATTCATCAGTGTTCACATCTAAGGTAGCACAGCTCCCTTTCTGTGTCCCTGGATTCTTTTCCTTTTAAGTGACAGGGAGGTTACATCTTACAGCAAGGGGCAGCTGTCAGTACAGCTTTACTGGTAGGTGGTTCACTTGGGAACTTGGGTGTTTTTGGCCATTGTGACACAAACTACTCTTCACCACTTTGCAGATGCTGTTGTGCTCTTCAAAAACCTGCTGATGCTCGCCAGCATCATCTGCCTGGGATCAGAATCTGGCCTTTCATCTCTGTTTACTGGAAATCCATGATGTTATTTTGTTTTCTAGGACCAATTTGTATCAGTTCTTTGTTCAGCCCTCCTGTTATGAAATGGAAAATTCCATCTGGAGGGTGGTCAGTGATATAGAAAAATTAGTAAAAGGCTTAGTTTTCATGTGATCAGGGGGAAAGTATTTCACTATTTTGGCCATGGATTTTATGCCTGGCCAGAAACCAGCTTTTATTCCATTTCCTTTGTACTGAAGTATTTTCTGCTTGTATTTCAACTCCTGTTCTGTGCACTAAGATTCTTGTACTTCTTATTAGGGGTACCTTCAAGTTTTGGAGATAATTTTCAGTGATAACGGGTATGTGCAAACATCTGTGGAGCCTTGGAATTTCAGTTGCTCTGTATTTTGCTTCTACAGTTTGACTTTTTCATTAGCAAAACCAAGAGACCTGTTATAGATCAAAGTTCTCCAGGCTGTTTACTGGAACAGATTTAGAATCCAGTGCAGTAAACCTTGATTTTTTTTACTTTGCTATGAGATGGGATCTTGTGATTCAGCATAGAAATTTTCTTTGTTCTTGAAGGCTGAAGGAACTGGTTATAAAGCACAACCCATAGAAACTTACTGTAACAACAAAAGAGCTTACTGTAAAAACATAGAGCAAACAAAGCAAGAAAACCTTGCCCCCTTTCAGGGGTTCAATGTAGATGCTGACACCTCAGTTCCCAAGCAGGGGTCATAATGAATTGAACTTATCTGTTGCAGATCAGATACTGCTGATCAGATTCTCTTTTCAATGCCTACACAGCACTACTCTGTATGTGTGCTATGAGCATGTAATTTGTGTCTTAGAAAAGTACCTGTCTGATTGACATAACTTTGTGTATTTATATTATACTATATTTTAAGATCAACAGTTCCAGAGTCAAAGATGTTTCTCCTGGAGTAGCATCACTACTTACGCTTCTCAGAACAAGTAGCATCAAGCACCTGCAGACAACTGTATATATTTTCTAACAAATAAAATGTTTGAATCTGAATTTGGGTAACATTTTGACTTGAATCCTTTTCCTAGAAGAAATTTTCTTGCTGTTTAAAAAGCATGTCAGTAAAGATTTATTATAACTACTCTCAAGAGATCTCATTCTTCTGTAACTCACCTCTTGAAAGAGATAGTCAGAGGAGTAATAGCAGTATTCTGCACAAGAGGTTTGGAAAATGACTGCAAATTTCTGAATTATTACCATGCGTTGGATTTGAATGTATCTTTAGAAACTAACCCTTTTACTGCCACATTACTTTTTATGCCAGAGGTCACCTCTAACATTTTCAGTGAGCTAATGATTTTGTCTTAAGTAAAAACTTTCAGGGGGTTTTTAGTTACTTTCCAAATTCAGTTGTGCATAGCAGTGTATTTATGTAAAGCAGTAGGAGGTGATAAGAGGGCATGCAAAAGGAGAAGGCTATAAGGATTTTGTAGGTATGAGGCTGAAGGGGTTCTTTCTGGGGAATTAATAGAACCGTGTTCCTGGCACGAGGAACGTGCAGTCCAGGATGAACTGCCAGGCAGAGCTTGGTAAAAAAGGCAGAAAGAACCAGCTGCTCCCTGCTGTGGGGCTGTGAGCAGATGCTATCTCATTCATTGTTGTTATTTGAGCAAGGTGATTTAATGTACTGATAGGCTTGGTCTTTTCCTTCCTTAATTTTCTACAAGGGGCACGTCGGTAGTTCTCACACACCTGAGAGAAGAAGAGCTGCATCTTCATTCTCTCTGGGCTATAGAAAAAGCATGGAGACACTCCTCATGCATTTCTTGGAGGCTGCCACTCTGTTCATGTTTTGGGGCTTTTTTTGGAGGAAAGTTTACAGCTTGGAAGTGTTCTACAGGAAAGCCTCAGTGCAGAGGGCAATGCAGTGGTTGCCTCTGGGTGGAAGACCAAGTCAAATACATCTTTTGCTGATCCTCCTTTCTGGGCACCTTCTGAATTCCATGACCTGATCCATTTTCCATGGATAATTCATCTTGGATCTTACTTCCTACTATGGCCTTCTAGCCTTTACTCTCATCTATCTGTGACTACATCTTTAGTCTATAGAATTCAATCTTGTTTAAAGATTGAATCTTACTTTTAAAATTTTGTGTCAGATCTTTTATACTTGAGGACAACAATGGTTTTATTGTCATGAATTACAATGGCATAACAGTGACTCATTGGTGCACCAGAAATCTGCTTTAAAATTAATTTTCTTGTTCCTTTTGATTTCTTTTTAATAGTCTTTATTCTTAGACTTATGGTTTGCTCACAGAATAATTTCTACTCCTCTCTTGTGATGCCTTGCCCCTTGGAACACCCTGATGAAACCGCTGAGGGGCTGCAGGCCATCCACAGGGACTCTGACTGTGATCTTCATAGAGGGATGACTGCTGGTGCTTTGCATCTGCTTTCTGTTCTTCTTCTCAATATGGGCAGGCAATGTCTGGCTCTGCTACACAAACAAGCGACAAGTGCAGGAGCTGGGGAGGAGGGACTACGAGGGACATGGAACTGGGGCTGGTAGGAGTCATAGACCTTATTTTAAGCTTTTAACTTATTTTAAAAGAGCATCCAACAGGGTCTTGTGTCAGGATGGCTGGGGCACTAGCATCTCCCTTGTATACTGGGAAATGGGAAAGGCAAGTGAACATAACCAAGGGGAGAGAGCTGGATCTCAAGACAGTTGTCAGATTTTCCTAGCTATTAATAAAATGAATTAAGATAATATTGCTTAAATGGCAGTTCACCTTTCTGTAATTTATTTTCATCTAAATGTTGCTAGCTCTTGTGCTCTCTTTTTCTTTCTGCAGTATGCCTGTGCATGCAATACATATTTACAAACTGTTAACAGGCTTTTCTAGAGAAAAAAAAAGACATACTCACAAGAAGTGAAATGTGTGAAGCACTGTGTCTGGTGCGTAATTATGGTCACCTCCCAGCCCTGTTGCATGAAAGATACAACATAAGGAAAGAGCATCTTGAGCGAGTCATACGACCTGTCATGGCAACAGGATTCAGAGCTGAGATGTCAAGCAAGGTGGGGAGAGGAAAAGGCTTTCTTAAGCAGAAGTTGTGTTGCAGCCTTATAAGTATTCACTTGCCTCTTTCTGACTTACCTCCTGCTCACGCTGTGCTGCCAGCCATGATGTTTGTCTTGCAGGCAGTGCTGGCAGCTTCCCTTGCCTGGAGATTGTACTGGTGTCTTGTCTGAACAGACTGGCTCTGACTAAGATACATGACTCCACAGAGAGCTCTTCTGGAAATGCGGCCTCTGTCTTCATCCAGGTTGCTCATAAGGAGTGTGAAATTCTCCTGAGGGGAAGAACACTGGTCAATGTACAGGTTGCAAAGAAGAAATGAACCTCATCTTGACTGCCAGCTGTCCTCTAGGCACACATCTAGGAAAGATATCTGTTTGTTCTGCTTCCTAGTAGCTAAGTGATGGCATTATCTTTATGGCATTTATCCTCCCAAAAGCCTTTTGGGATACTAATATCTTGCATTCCCAAGGGATGGAGAACTATAGCTCAGAAATAATTTATCAAATGCTATACAAGCTGTGTTTGTGTAGCAGAGTGCAATGCTCTGTAGGAAGCTCTGATAGGTCTTTGCCTTGCATCCCTGCAAGAGGGCTATTGAGCTCAAAAGTGAATTTTAAAGGTGTCTTCTGTGTGTGTCTCTTTCCAATAATGCTAGGTGTTTTAAGGGATCATGACTCTGCAAATCTTCTTATCATGAATGTCCACAATCTCTTGAGTCTTCTGAAGTGAAGGATTTTAAACTAGCATTGATGTGTGCTGTTTTTGCATTTTCCAAACAAGTTCCCACTAACTAGAATGATCATTGTTTTGTGAAGTTGTTCTTGTACCAGTCTACACTGTTTTGCCACCTCCCACTGGTGCTCCATTAGAAATTGGTCTTCAATATATTTTGCTACATTTATCTATTCATATAGTTAAAATAAAACTTTTACTACTGTGTGACTGTAGCACACCCAGCATTTGCAGAAATGCTATCCAGTGGAGTAAATCATGGTTCACTTTTTACAGCTGACTGGAGTTTCCAAGACTCTTTGTGACTCTTGCAGAAATTTGTTTCTAGTCAGCTGTACTTGGGGTTTGCTTTTGACATTTGTTAAAAAAAGTGCGAAAGAAATGGTTCACCAGGAGTAATTTCTATATGCCCAGCAGTTGGATATGCTTAGAGTGTGAGTAATGAAATATTACTAGGAGAGAAGGATATTGTTCAGCAGGAGAATTCACTGAGAAAACTGCTTAATGATAGGCTGAGTGATGAATATACTGTAAGTATTGCATGTGGGCAAATATTATCATCGTGGCTTAAATCAGGGAAAATTCAGCCTGATGTAGCATAACCTAGGTCTCGGAACCCAGTTATGGATTGGCTGTAAAAAAGCTGACTCATTATTTGTGCCTCTGGCAGATTTCTGTTGCCTGACTGTGTGTACCTACAGCTCTTGAGTCAGGATGTGGTTTGTGGGCTGGTGACTAAAATTTACAGCATTTTTAAAGGCATGAAACTGAAAAATGAATTTTCGAACAGGCATATGTTGCACATCTTACCAGCAGCAATTATTTGCTAAGGCTACAAAACCAGTGCATTACAGATGTTTCTCTGTTTCACCTGAAAAACCAGACACACTGCAGAATTTTTTATGCCTGTATAGCAAAAGTGCTAAAGGAATGCATGCTGCAAATTGATAGGCTGTTCTAGAGTTTAAAACAAAGTTGGATCACTGCACAGTAATATCACTTTAATTACAAAATCCATGTTACTTTAGAGTCTGTAAGATCACTTCTAGTTTTTATAATCTCCCCTTTCACCTAATCCCATGTAGTTGAAATTAAGTGAGGGCTACAACAAAGAAAGGTTTTAAGGCTACTGGATTTCCTTCATCACTGTAACTTTAAAATAACACTCTCCAAATTGGTACTGCATTCTCCTGGGACTTAAATAACATGGTATTCAGCTGTTGGCAAAATAACTTATAAAAATATTCAATCATTGAAGGGTTCATTATTGGATCAGCAGAGGCATGCACAAAACCTATTTGAGCTAATATGTTAGCAGACACAGTCCTGATTTCTTACACCAATAATGTGTCAGCATGATCAGATTTCTTCATGCTGAATATCTGCAACTTTTCTTAAAGTCAGTAAGAGATGTGTTTTATGTGCATGGTGTATACTGCATACATACAGGAGCAATCAGGCCCCATATCTCTCTTCTGTAGGTGCTGAATACTCATGCCCCTTGTCTGTAATGGAAACCGAGGTTCTCATTTTTTTAGCTAAATGGAGCTAATAAACAATGGAAGGAAATAATTTTAGCCCTGTGAGCTTTGCTCATTAAATGCAGAGATGGGCACCATGAGGTATAAAATGTTAACCTCGCAGAAAGTGAATGGCCTTGGACTCTACACACAGAATTTAATACAAGATGATATTTTAGAGAGAGAATATATATATCTATCTCTGTATAATATACAGATACAGAGGAAAAAGGGAAGAAGTTATATCCCTGAAAGTGCAATGAGAAATAATTCTCATGCTGTTTTCTTCATGAGAAACTTGTATAGGTCTCTTCTCCCCCACCTCCTCCTCTTTATTGCTTATCATTTGTACTGTGGACTCCATTAATAGGCAGCTTACTTGCACAGGTAGGTCCTCAGTATAGTAAGAGATCATTTCTCTCTTCCAGAAGCTTATTGTCTGTGCACCCTCCTGAATTGTCCAGGATTTACTGTAGGGAGGTGAGTTATGTTTGTTTATAGAGAAACTGGTTTGATAAAAACCTCGGTCTGTGTTGAGGCAACAACTATTTCATGATATTGTTCTGGTTTAACACCAGCCAGCAACTCAGCCCCAAACAGCAGCTTACTCACCTCCTCCCAGTGGGGCAGGGGAGAGAACGGGAAGAGAAAGAGTGAGGAAACTTGTGGGTTGAGATAAAGGCAGTTTAACAGATAAAGCAAAAGCCTCTCAAACCAGCAAGATGAGGAATTAATACCCCACTGCAGGTGTTCATCTATCCCTAGGAAGGCAGGGCTCTGTCACGTGAAATGGTCACTTGGGAAGACAAACACCATCACTCCAAAGGTCTGTGCTTTCCTCCTTCTTTCCCCAGGTTTATATGCTGAGCATGATGCTATATGGAAAGGGATGTCCCTGTGGTCAGCTGTGGTCAGCTGTCCCAGCTGTGTCCCCTCCCAACTCCTTGTCCACCCCCAGCCCCCTTGCTGGTGGGGTGAGGACCAGGAAAGACCTTGGCTCTGTGCAAGCCCTGCTCAGCTGTAGCAAAAACATCCCTGTACTCTCAACACTGTTTCCAGCACAAATCCAAACCACAGCCACATACAAGCTACTATGAAGAAAATTAACTCTACCCCCACCAAAATCCACACAGATATAACCAAGCAACAGAAATGAGTGCCTTCTTAAAACATTTGTTAATTTTGTGCTGACTGATTATTATTCACCTCCCTTTTTTTTTCTTTTTTGTCACAAGTAACTCAGCTATACTGTACTGAAGTACACAATATGTGCTAGATGAGCAAGTTGTCATTATGTGGACTGGCATACGTAGCATTATCTTCCTAGCCAGCTACCAGTGGTGTGTATAAGTAAATTACATTCCTGAGTTCCTATTAACTTTACACATGAATATGTATTTCCAGAAAATTTTATGACATAGTCTTGCATATAGAATTACTCATATATACAAATTTCTGCAAAGATTCCTAATGCTTGTAGCAGGAATATGGATTACAGCCTTTCTAAAGAGTAAGCATGTGAATTCTGAATAGAATTTTTAGGCCACATGTATTCTAATTCTTAATTTCATATTTTTCTGACTCACATTTAGATCTATAAACTTGTTTTATATGGGGTGTATGTTTTTTCCGTTTTCAGGGAAAAGAAGATTTATTTTAAGGCTAAAAGGACCTAAAAAATTTAGTAGAGTTTAGAGTAAAGCAGTAGTCAAGTAAGTAATGCAAGCCAATAAAAACTTAACTGGCACAGAAAACCAACAGAGAAAACCAATCAGAACTGTTTCCTCCAACCCAGCACAGATAAAGTAAATGGAGTATCAATAGATAACAAAAAAGAATTTAGGAAACTGTTTATCCCACCAGGCACAAGGCTTAAGCCAAAAACACTTGGATCACCCAAAGCAGAAATAGAGAGTGTGAAAAAGCAGTACTAAAATAATGGGCCCCAACAGATTGTGGACACCTTGTATCACCCTGAAATTCTCCATTTTGAAGATATTGTGATTTTTATGAGGATATGTTATGATGATTTCTTTAAGCAGACATGGTGATCTTTTTTCTTTTCAGAGGACAAATATGGAGGTTTAAAATGGTCCAGACCCTTTAAAAATTACAATTTTCACAAGCAGTTAAAACACCATCTGAAGCCACTGTCTGAGCATAAAGTGTCTAGTGTGGGATCACTGAACATGTGTTTTTATGAGAAATTAAGTATTAACTTGGGGTAAAAAGTTTTCTGAAAACACCTTAATTTCCCTAAAGCAGGGAATCCTCTCAGTTACCTTGTCTCAGCTTCAGAAAATAACTACCTCAAAGCATGTTATTTCTCCACAGCTCCTGCAGCTGAAACTTTTGCAGTTGCTTTAATTTGTTCTGTATGTGTGACCAGCTGAGACAAACTCATAAATGGTGAGCATCTTAATAACCAACAGGCCCTTTCAATTTAAGACATAAGAAGGCACTTCAGGTGGGTTGGACTCTAAGGCAGTGCTATCAGAAGCTTTTGGTAGTCAGGGCTTTCTTTATTGAAGAGGAACTTGGGGTGAATGGTGGAAATGGTTCTAAAATACATCCTGTTCTTGGAAGGACCCTGAGCACCTGAAAGGTGATTTGAATGTTTGGTATGAAGAGCTTTAGCCTGTATGTGTGGGTAGATAAAAGTTTTCTCTCCTGAGGTGGATTCTGCCTGCTGACTTTTCACATCTCTTCACTTTCCCTACTTCCCAGCTTTACCTGTATTGAAGTACAGTGGGTGAGAGCAGCCAGTCAGAAGCAGCGTGGAAACTGCTTAATAGGATGGCTACATATGTTTTGCTAAGGGTTATTTCCTAGTTATTTATTATTCTTGATGACTAGTATAGCAACATTAAGACACTGCTCAGGCATTTCTGAATTGGGGCCATTTGAATCTGCATCTGGAATGCAGACATCGTTTCACCTGAGAACTGCATTCTCAGAAGTGTCTTTTGTTGGGATCACACATAACCTGTGAGTTATTCAGCTAATCAAAATAGTTTTTCTAAGCCTGTTGCTATTTGCATCCAGCAATAATAATTTGTTCTTGTCCAGCTGATTGTGCTCCCTCTCATTCATTCATCCTGCATTACAGACCTGCTTCTGAAGGACGCTGGGTACCTGTGGTTTGATTGAAAGTTATTGCATCTCTCAGGAGTAAATTTAATTTGAGTGATACCCCATATATTGCAGTGTGATATGATGCATTAAAAAATAAAGCACTGACAAAGTATCTATGTGCCATTATTTTCAATTTTATTCGAGAAAAAGAAACCTTAGCAGAGAAAGCCATAGAATTAAACTGGTTTTTATTCTTTGAATAATACAGAAATTCATTGAATTTTAGAAAAAAAAAAAAAGGAAAAAAAAAGGCATTGATCATAAACAACCTTCTGGCAGCTGTTAACAGCTGGGATTGGTGGTTTGGTACTAACATTATTTCAGGTAAATGAGAAAGCAGAATTATAAACAAAGGAAAATGGTCGATTCCCCAAGTGAAACGTGGGCTGATTCCCAGTATTTATAGCTTATTACCTCCTCATTAATCCATTCTGGGTTTTTTCTTTTATACTGACTAATAAAAAATACTATTGCAACATTTCTCTGCTGTTTCTAACTTTTTTGTTATACTCGAGACCTTACTTGCTAACATACATATTTCTTTTCAAGGAGCTCATGCAGTTTTTATTTATATTATGACACAGAAAGGAATCCCACCATTTTTTAAACTATTAATAAATACTTTATGTGATGAAAACCTACTGAAGCCAGGAGGAAACAAAATCCAGGAATTAGATAGCAGCAGAAATCTGTTTTTCTTTTCTGATTAGTATTCAATGGAAGAGTAGAGGTTATGGTAATTACGTCTTTAAAAAAAAAACTTAAAAATATTTGCCTTTTTCTGACATACTTGTCCACAGAGTTAATTATTTTATCTTAAAACCACCTTGTGTACTCAAATCAAATCTATTCTCAGACTCAAATTTATATCAGACCATTTTTAATAACTTAATTTTTTTTGGATACAGCCTGTAAGGAAAAAAAATTATATTAGCTATGAAAAGAGTGTTATTTAGAGCTTAGTGCAAAGATTCACAGAAAGACTTGCAATGGTGTCCATACTTTTGGAGACTTATGACTCAATTCAGTCCAAGTGTAGCACTGACAAGAATTACTTTGTTCTCAACATGGTCTTAGTCCACGTGTCACTTTTAATTTAGGTCTGGATTGGTAGAGAGTTATTATTATGTAGTTTCTATTGTAAAGCTGCTGTATATGTGACGTTTACTGAAAATTATGAGCTTTGTAAAACAGTGTGTTTTAAAATCTTCAAACTTAGGTTTTTTACTTTTGTTTCAGGATCACATTCTCAAAGGAGTTCAAAAGTCAACACTGCAGAACTTGTTTGGAAATAAGGCTTTAGCTTGACACACTTAGGTCTTTGCTATCCTGCTCTAACTGGTGTGCAGACCAGCAGTAACAAGAGGTGTCAGGTGAGCTCTACCCCTAGAAGTGATGGATTCTGTCACCTACTGAAAAACTCAATTTAATATTTCATTTACACTTAGTAATGTGTAATAAGTGTAAAATTTTGGATGAGATGGTGCTGAAAGCAACTTTTATTCTGCAACTATTTCCATTTTGAGATATTGTAATGAGCTGGTTTGGCCACACAACTGCTACATTTGGATAGCTGAGTTTGCTCAAAGAGTTTGTTCAGGCGAGCTCAGCCTTCAGCTGTGTTTCCCTCAGGGAAGTGTCAGGCTGGTAAGACCTTGGAGCAAGGGAAATTGAGACAGAGCTTTTTCCAAGCTGACTCTGCTAGATGGTCTTTTGTGAAACTCTATGGAATTCTGTGACCTGTGTTCAATGTTATAAAAGCTGCATTTCTGGAGGTTCAAGATTTTGCTTCCTTCTCAGAGCCCTGCTCCATCACAAGACTGCATTTATGACTGTTCTCCTTTAGTGGCCATCACCTTGCACAGGGTAGGTTGTGTTTTATGGGTATCTTTAGCTTCATGGAACCAATCTGTATATTACACTGAAATACTAAAAATATCCCCCCTTAGGTTAGGACACATTGATGTTGATGGTAAGGATGCTGAAATTCTGTCTGCAGACCAATAGAGGAACAAAACCTTTTAAAATGCAGTCTACTTTTTTCTCAGTAAATATTCATGATCTACCTGTTGTCATCTCTCATAATCCACTTTCTGAGAATGTCATGCAAGGTCCCCAATGCTGTACAAGGTGCATGCTGTTCACAAGTGGGGAAATGCAAACAGAAAGCTGGGTACAGTTCCTGAGAAGATAAACACAGACCCAAGGAGCAGGCATAAGAAGGTCAGGTTTTTCCCGCCTACAAAAAGCTTTGCTGGGATGAGGGTTGCTGGAGAGCTACTTGAGTTGTTTAAAATGACTTGTAGGAAAATGTATTAATGGCTCTCAGTTGTGTCTGTGAGCTATAAACTGTAATGCCACTCATTAGCTACCTTCTGTGATGGTGGAGTGACTTGAATAGAAGTACTGAGGCACAGCAGATCAAAGAGCAGCTGCATAGAAAATGCTGGGCTTTATCAGACTGTCTCAAATATAAGTTACACACTCATCAGAAAAGCTTAAAAGTTTTGAGATAAATATTTCAAAAAAAGATAATTTGGAAGATCAACAAGAGAGAAATGTCAAACATTAGAGAACTATGCTTTCTGCACAAACTGCATTCTTGGTATCATCCAGAATATTCCTATGAGGCACGGCAAAATTTTGAATTAAACTTTTTATCCTAGAAAGTGTAGAGTCTTCAAGTTCTGCCCAAATTCCCCTTGAGATTATTGGATGAGTTAGAGAGAAACCCAGAAATGTAACATACTGAAGGGTGGCTTTCAAGAGAGGGTAAAAGAAAGTGTGGAAAGTCATTGGGATTTATGTAAAGAAATTTACCATGGCATTCTTTTATTTTTTTTTTCTCTAAGTGTTCCTTTATTTTTGTAAGGAGCCTTAGTTATCCAATTTTTTCTCAGTTTGGTGTGGGATGTTTGTTTTTGCATTGAATAGAGATGTCCCTGAGAATTATCATTCATGCTTTAATCTATTTAGCAACTGCATATGGCCTTTTAATATGAAGACTTTGATCATAGCTCTGAGTTCAGTTTGTTTCTGGATCATCCTTTAACAGTATCTATGCAGTTGTATCACTGTTTAATATTGAGTTAAATATTCAGTAGTGATGCTTTGTCTATATTCTATTTGTCTCATTTCTGAAAACTTTTTTTCTCTAGTAGCTGCAAAACTTTTACTCCCTCTACATTTTCAGTCACAGTCTTTCATGTGCTCGAGACATTCAGTACAACTGATATTACATTGATATTATATAACTGATAGCAGACAGCCTCCTTGAGTAAAATATGAGACAGAGAGGAGCTTGAAAGATGCCTGTTGGAACAGACAGAGCAGTGACCACCTCACTGTGTGTGGGTGAGTTCTGTGCTGTGAACTCCGAGGGCTCAAGTTGGGCAGCAGAGCTGACACTGCCCTGGAGGGAGCTCTGGTGGAGGCAAAGGGCTGGGTGACCCCTGTGCAGTGGGCCCTGCTCTCTCCTTCTCTTAATTCAGCTCTTTTTTACCGAGGGTGTCACCTGGGGCTGGCCCATCCCCTTTCAACATTGCAACACTTTGACAAAAGAAGCAGCATTTGGGGCAGAAGAGGTTATATTTTTGGCAGTGTAAAATGAGAACCATTTTGTGAAATGGGAAAAAGAGGAGTTTGATACATTATGCAGAAAACTTTGGTATTGACACACAGCTGAGTGTTGGAGAGACATTCAAACATTATTAGAGGTGAAGACCTAGCAGGATACCTGGATAGGTTGTGGTCCTGAGGTGAGAACTTTCATGACAGGCAGGATGCATTATACTCTGCCACAGAAAAAGGGGATAGTGGTGGGTAGCTTTGGGAAAGATGATTTTGTTCATATTGAACTTGAGTTATGCTGTTAATATAGGCTGAATGTCTGTGTTCAGTTCAAATGGTCAAAAGCTGAGCACCATTATTGCTAATCACCCCCAGAACCTGCATTTTCCTGCCAAAACACAAATACAGATGCACTGACACAGCAAGTTTCCATGGCTTGGGCTGGAGCCACCTCATATTATACATTTAGTGCCTGCATGAAGAGCCAATTTGCTACTGGCAGGTAGAAGTTTTCACATTTCCATAGAGTTTCACAGAAGACCATCTAGGATAGACAGCTTGGAAATGGCTCTGTTTCCCTTGCTCCAAGGCTTTTGCCTTACCAGTCTGACACTTCCATGAGAGAAATGGATTGAAGGTGGCTTGTTCCATCAGATTTTTCATTGCTACAGCTTGTGATCTGATTTGAGCCAAGGATTACTCTGGTACTAGCTTTGAGGGCAGAATCCAGTTACCAGGAGAGTTCACATCAGTGGGCTCAGACTGCCCACAGGGGAGAAATGTCTGTGAGTTTTCCTGCTACCCTTTGGTGCTCTGCTGTGCTGTGTGCCATGTTAGCTCATTTTCCTGCCTGCTGAACAATTGAATGAGGTGTAAATCTGAGTGCTGGACTGTGAGCAGTAACATGGGAGGCAGATTTGGCTGGCCCAGAAGCTGCTGCAAATGGTGCCAGCAACCTCAAAACTCTATTAGGAGAAGAATTGTACTGTAGCCATACAGTTGGTTGCCAGATTTCAGAGGACATTGGTCCTTTTGCCTACTTGAGGGAACAGCAGACATAAACCACTGTGATGGAAGGCTCAGGGTTCTAGGGGCTGCTGTCTGCTTTTTTGCAGCGTGGTGCCATTTGGCATGAAACCCAGTGGCAGCCTGATGGTGGTGCCTTTTTGAAAGGGAAAGCTACCCAGAGCTGTGTCGGAGTCTGGCTGTGCCAGAATTGTTCCTAAGCTCTGTGAGGGTTCAGCTGAAGCTTGAACTGCATGAAATGTCGATGCAGGAGGGCAGGTTGTCACTGTGCCAGTCACGCTGCCTGCGGCGAGCATGGGCAGCTGGAGAGATCTGCTGAGGGACATGTTCCACAGAATCAAACTGTCTTCCTCACAAGTTTTTTTCCCCTCAAAAGCTTGCTTTGAAAGGCTTTTTAGCCTGGCAGGTGCTGCCATCCCTGACATGCCTGTGTCCCCCCCACCCCTGCTCCATGGGGAAGTGCATGAGGCTGGCAGTCACCAAATGTGCACAGGCTCAGATAGTGAGAGCACATGGCTCTCAGAGGCAGCAGGGCAGAACAGGACACACAGGACCCCAGGCACTAATAATATGCATTTCATAATGTGCCACATGGAAAACAGAGACAAACCAGCAGTGACAACAAAACTGTCCAACAACTGTCTTCCAGAGTGAGCTGCTTTGCACGTGGCTTCTGAAGATTATTTAATTTTGGTTGAGTTAATAACTGAGAGCCTCTGAGAGCTGTATGAAAGGAAGGAACAGCCTTGGTTTTGAGACATAAGCAGCACAGAAAGCAATTTTTTCCCAAGTTGTTATTTTTCTTTTCTTCTGTTTAGCTTTCAATGAATTTGAAATGATAGTGTTTTAAGTATCTCTTTATGCAAAAAATTAGGTCTGACTGGTTTCTGTTGTCCATGTTGTTTATGTGTCACCATCCATAGTTATCTCCTCTTCTTTTGAAGAGAACTGCTTTGCCCAGTAGGATAATTCTGGATGTTAGCTAATGATGGGAAGTAGGAGCTGGTGGAGAGCAAGGGGGCTCTAACACCTCTTGACATGGGCAGAATTTCTGTGTCTGAGATACCAACAGCATCCTTAGCACAGCTTTGCCTTGCAGCACCAGCCCAGCATCAGTTCTCAAAGGTTGAGACACCCACATAAAATAGATAAAAGGAGGAGCAGGGACATGGTTGTAGGCATTACCTACTCACAGCTGCAGTGTGCCATGTCCCCCTGACACTGGTGTTACACCTGCTAATGGCTTCTGGAGAGGAATGGATGGGATATGTGGTGGTTTTGTTTGCTGTCAGCTGAGGGCTGCATTGAGTAATTTGAAGTTAGTATCTCCATCAGCTCCTGTGCAGACATGGCACTGCTCTGGCTGCTGAGTCCCCTGGCACTTCCAGACATCCAGAGTTCCAGAATTATGTGCTGGTTGCAGTTTGGAAATAATGCAGTACCAGACATTGGGGTTATTATCCTTGCTACTTTACTCTTCCCTTGCTTTCTGTGCTTGAATATTAGTTAATCTCATCTTGTCTTTCATTTAGCTAAAAAAAATAACCTTTTTATCATGTGTTCCTTTTCCTATGCTATTTATCCCCAAAATTTTATTCCCAAGTCATAATGCCTTATACAGAAAGGGAAGCATTCTGTGTCTGAATTGGTGCAATCATGAGCAAATAACACACAGGTAAACTTCTCAAAAACCATCAGTGTAGATGTACTGTGACTGCATGAATGTTGACAGGCTAATAAACAGGAAAGGCTGTGGACTGAACTTTATATATAAATGTGAGGGTGGTATCCATCCCTCCCTGCTCTTAGGATGTGCGTGTGCATTCCCCTTTCTGCCTTTTACAGTACTGATTGTTCATCTTTAATAAATCAAAGGCAGATATTTCTTGCTTCTTTGCTCTCTGAAGGAGAGGATTTCAAGTCATACCCTAAACAGTTTTGACACACAAATGATGTCTGATGAAAAGTGCTAAAGGTAGTCTTTTATTTAGAGATGTGCTGAGGAAATGAGTTTATCTTCTCTCTCACAGGAGGAGAATAAGATGAGAGACATATTGTCCTTTTGTCCTCTATCTCCAAAGGAGGCTGGGTTCCTGTCATCCTGTGAACAAGCTCCTTTACATCTGTCTAGCCGGGAGAGTCTCTACCATGTCTCTTTTGTTATGCCCGGGCACCCTGGTGACTTGGCTGACATTGATAGGAGTGTTTCTCTTCCCAGCCCGCCCCTGCCTGCCTGCCGTATGGTCTGACGCCTGTCAGCTGCCCGGAGCGCTGCCGCTGGAGCACCTCCTGCATCCCTGGGCTCCTCGGTGTGCAGCGAGGGCTCAGCAGGAGCTGCAGGCTGCTGGCACACTTCTGGTCTTGATGTGAAATTAATTGACACAACTTGAATCTTTGGAGATGGTGCCAGAAGGAGGAACAGAAGACTTGTGAGATAGCAAAGAACAAATACGATGCAAAATTTTGCGTTGGCATTCTTCAGTTGGAGAAGTTTGACTTTTCTTCTGCAGCTTGATTGCTGTGCCTTGCAGCCATAAAAACCTCCATTTACAGCTTTTGGGACTTGTGGCTGGCTCAACAGCTCTGTGGGTTTCTTTAGCCAGGAGAGGTTCACTGCTGTATGAAAAGATGGTAACAGGTCCATCATGCTGCTGTGCAGCCTCATGTCTGAGACTGGCAAATCTTGTCACATTTGTAAAAACTACTGCTACTGGTGCAGGGTTTGAAAAAGGGGAAAAGAGAAGGAGTTCATTTCTGAATTAAGTTCCTGGGTGTAATGAAGGAGACTTTGTAATTGGAGCTTTACATAAATAACCTTTTGTAAGGGCATACATGGGTAAGGTGCTCTCATCTACAAAACGGTAACTTGTTTCAGAGATCAAATTAATTTATATGGTTTTTTTTTTTCACTCTACCTTTCATACAGGAAACCAATTCTATAAAGGTCCCTTTTGTCTTGTCCTTAGTGCCTTCTGTGGGTCACAGTAACTAAAATATTCTAAATTTTTCCAGAAGTCTCTGGTTTTTCTGCTCTGTGCCTCACTGAAATCTTAACAAATGAAGACAGCTAAAGACATAAATAGTGTCTAAAGAGTACATATCTGAGATTTGCATATGTTCAGAAATCTACCAGCCCTGTTTCCAGGAGAAGTGAGGATGAATCATCCTCCAGAGGGGCTGTTTTTTCTTTGCTGACTGTGGAGGAACTTTAGCTTGGTGTCAGGCAGCTGAAGTTATAGGTAGCAATCATCTGAGCCAAGAAGAGAGTACTCCTCTTCTGAAGGAGAGCTCGAGCTGGTTCTAAAGCACAGAGCAACAGGAAGGTGAAGCACGTGCAGGTACCATGTGAAGGGCAGAGGTGTGCACTAAGACCTTGGCATACATACTGAGCAGTAAGAGGAGTTCTGGAGGCACTTCACAGTAGTACAGATCCAGTAGACTGGAAACAGGATGATGTCTTTTTCAAAGCACGTAATGTTTGAAAGTAGAGGGGATGATTTGTATCTCTTAATAAAGAATATACAGATATGTGTGTACAGACAGGTACTGCCATGTATATGGGAAATCTACCCATATTCTGGGCACCCATAAGTCTCTGCCTAAATGATGAGATGTGTGCCACTTCCAGTCCAGAAGGAATTTAAACACATTTAAACAACGGTGACAAAATGACCAAGTCTTCTTTGGTGTACACACACGGACTGCAGATGTCTGTACTTCACAGACCCACAGAGTAGTTTAAGTTGAAAGGGAACTCTGGGGACTGTCTTGTCAAATCCCTGTGCAAAGCAGGGCCAGCCAAATCAGGTTGCTCGAGATTGTCAAGTTCTAAATATCTGCAGGGATGGAGATTCCTTAATTTCTCTGAGCAGCAAGTTCCATTGTTTGATCACCCTTGTTAGTGGTGAAGAATAGATGTATTCTGCTATTTAGTCGGAATTTCCTTTTTTCAGCTTTTGTGTTGCCTCTCATCCTGTTGTTGTGTACCCTTCAGAAGAGCCTTTGGTCTACATTTTCCCATTAGGTAACTATAGACAGCAGAAAGATCCCCCATGAAGCTTAATGCTCATTGAAGCTGTTCAGCTCTTAATGCTGAACAATCCCAGCTTTCTCAACCTCTCCTTGGCCATCCTGTGTTTCAGCTCCCTGATCACCCTGGGGGCCCTCAGACTTGCTCCAGTGTGCTGATGTCTGTCTTGCATTGGTGAACCCCAAAAAGGACACAGCAGTCCAGAAGTGGTCTCACGTGTACTGAGTAGGAGGGAAGAATCCCTTGCCTGGACCTGCTGGCTAAGGCAACCTGCTCTGCAGCCAGCTTTTGCTGCTGATGTATCTAACTTGCAAATGTTCATCCTGTAGCTGTGCCATCCATCCACCCAGTTAGAACAGAAGAAACATAGGGAAAAGACATACCAGTACACATCTGGAGATGCAATTAAACATACAATTCTAATGAACAAACTTCTGATGACTCACAACGACACTAAACAGAAAATTTGAGCAGGGTTACCATCACACAACTTGCATTTCTTACGGCTTCTTTAGAAGTACTTTTTCCACAGTCAGCTTTGAGAAGGAATTTCTTGTGTACATTCTAATTTCACCACAAATAAAGATGAATGGTTGGAGGTTATTGGAGCATCCCTTACCTAAGGGTACTAGAAACATAAGAGGCATTAGTGATTTTATCTTTATCTTGTGCTATTTCTGTTTCAAACTGCAATTTCAATAACATTCATCACACCAAAGAAGGTCCATTTGTAAGAAGTGAGATATCATTAAAATGTATAGAACAACTTGTATCCAGTTTGTCCTTTATAATTTTTATGCATGTCCTCTACCTGGGAAAGTCCTTGGCCCCTAAGCAGTCATTTTGGAAATATGTATTACCTTCATAGATAACTGCTTAGTAATGGCAGTGCTCTAATTTTGTTAAAAAAAAAAATATATATATATACATATATATACACACACACACACACATATATATATATACTCATATGTGAAGTGTTCAAAGCCAAAGATTCCTGGGTCTCTTTTAAATGGTGCCCACAGAAAATGCTGAGAAACATTAATTTATGATTTAAATATCCAAAAATCTCTTGTGTATCTTTAAGAAAACAAGGCCATTCTTATCCCTAAGACTGAAGGCTTCCATTTGCAAATATGTACCTACCTCTTCTATTAAGAGAGTGTTGTACATTAAGATTTTGGCTACCCTGCTTGCAAGTGGTGATCAAAATATTACATAGCAGCTCCAGGTTGCAAGAGAGGTAATATCTTTCCATTATGGATAATAAAGTGCTAATGATAAATTGGCTGTAATAGCTAGAGGCCTGGCCAAAGCTCTTGACTTACTGAGGCACGATCACATTACATATGCTGATAAAAATATTGAATTAGGGACTATTCTTATAGAGAAATTTCAAGATCTATATCAGAACTACTCTCATTTAGAAACCAAACTGGAATTTACAGTGACAATTATTCTGGTTTATAATAGTTTTATATAGGGCTACCTCTAAGTCCAGATTTCATTTAATACCACCTCCATCTTCGCTTTTGTTCATTGAGGAATGGCATAATCAGCTTTATAATAATTGGCAGGAGAATACTAGCTTAGGATTTTGCAAATCTATCTCTTATTGGCAGGGGTTAGTATCCAGATACAATAAAAAATTTACAGTTAGAGAAACAGTTTTGTTCTTTTAGTAGTTTTAAAGTAAACACAAAAGCTATGCATGAGCATTACCTGGTATAAAATATATTGTTATTCTAAAAAAGCACTGAAAAATCAGGTGAAATAAAACTGGTAATATAGAGGGAAGTCAATGTGAGATATATTTGGTAGTCCAAATTATTTCTTGGAAGAGTATATTATATTTGTCACCTTCAATTACATTAATTTGATGGTTCAATAAACTAAACAAAGGAGCAATTAAAGTAACACAAATAGAAAGTTGTTAATTCTTCTCCTCTTGCTGGATTATTTTACAGTTTAACACACTTTTTGTCTACTGGTGTCTGTGCTGTAATATAGACATACTTGCAAGAAAAACAACCAAAACATCACTCATCTATCATGGTGGTCCTCTGACAAACTAATGCATCCTGGATCTAGGGATCCTTTGTCCTCTTGCTGTTTTCCATGTAGACACTCTAAATGGCTAGAAATAGAGATGTGCTGTTTCAAGGGGCATATGAGTTCAAAACCCCTTCCATTTATGTTGGTGAGAACTCACTGCAGAAAATAATTTGAAATGTAGTTTTTTTTTTTTCCTTTCAAATTTCATCTGAAAACAAGCACAGTAGATAGTACTTCTGTCAGTGTCAAGGGGTAGGAATAAATTATTTCAGTAAAACAGTATGGCTAGGCACCTGCACACTCTCTCCCCTCCACCCTGCCTGCCTTGCCTTTCTTTGGACCACCACAATTAATTTCAGGTTTTCAGCTAGTTTTTAAAGGGGCAACCTGGTATCTTTTAACTTAGTCTTGCAGATGAGCACTCTCTATGTCTATGATCAAAACTCAAACCCAGAAAATATCAGAATCCAGGGGCACTCTAGGTTATGAGAAAACTTCCAAGTTAATGGATGAAAGTGTTCTGAAACTGCCCAAGAACGCCAGCAGATTCTGCAAAACCACTTGGGGGCTCTAGAATATATGAACAGGACATTTTATGTCACAAGAAGATGGGGTATGGGCGTCTTTAATATGGACAAGAGCCCTTATTTGAAGATGTGCTTCAGTTAAAGCTGAAACAGAAGAGAAATATTTAATTTTATTACTCTTCCTCTTTAGATATTAGCTATTGAGTTGTTTTTTCTTTTTTAATGGAAGTTGACTGCCATGCAATTAAGTATATTCCAGGTCTTATGATTGCTCTTTTACTTTAGAGAGTATCAGGGAAGACTGGACTTCAATAAAATTACACAGAAGCAATCCAAAATAATTAAAAAGAATGTGTGAGAAGACAGTGCACAGGGCTTTGTGAAGGGCTTTGCAGGTTGATCAGAACATTTGATTCTGAATCTGCCTTCATCTTCCATAAGACACTCTGTAGGCAGAGGAAGAGCTCCAGCAGGTTTGCCAGGCATAATTTCCTTTAACAAGAAATGTGCCTCTTGGATTTTCATGGCAGCCTGTTAAGTCAGGAGATCCCATTTGTTGGTCTGGCGCATTGTCTAATAGGGAAACACTCAGACCTGTGGCCAACAAGGTGCTGACCAAACCTTGATCTCTTAAACACAGATTCCCAAAGCTAGGCAGACCTAACTTGTGATCTGCCCTTGGAAAAGGAAAGTAGACTGGTCTGTAGCATTTTGTACCTGGATCATTGTGAATCACTGGGATGAATTATGGATTGCTATACCTCTAAGAGAAAGATGTATCAGAATGACTTTGGAGGGATTTGTAGTCCCCTTAGCTACTGCTTTCTTATTTTCATTGATGAGGTCATGCCTTATGAGTCCGAACAACAAAACAAATCCACCTTGGACCAGGTAAGTGCCAGTATTTGATGATAAGAATAAACTTCTTTAAGGGATGGATGTGTGAGAGCAGTCTTGGAATAGAGGAAGGGCTTTGAGTAAATATTTGAGATGCCAGAATGTAGGAGAGTAGAGAAGCCTCACAACACAGAACATTGGAGAAAACATTTTTCCTGCATATGCTGTCATTTTGACTTCCACTGTGGGGATATTAATTAATGTCTTTTTGAAAAGTTTATTATATTGGCTCACAGAAGTTTGGACTTTCTAGCTATTCCTGGGGGATGTGTGGTCCATTGAAGGCCTAATATAACATCTAAGTTCTTAAAGATAATTACCTTCCCTATCTCTGTTTTTGTTATGCGTTGCATGCATTCTTCTGAAAAGATGTCTTACATCTCGTGTATGTGTTGCTAGCCTTTTGCAATAATTTGCTTTATGGTGTTCCATGGACACATTGTTGTTGTACCTCATTTCCTTCATGGTGAATTGGCAATTAACTTATTGTCTGTGTGAATATACCTCATGTTTACTTAGCACCTCTTCCTCTGAAGGAACCCAATGTTATACAAGCATTAGGCTTTAGGATTGTTTTCACACACATGGGATGTGCCTTAGCCTGCTTCCTGAGACATTCTTAACTCATGCAGGGCTTTCAGCTCCACATGCACACTCTGGCTGGTAGAAAAAAATGTATTGTTTTCTATTGGAATTTGGTATGAAAAAAACCTGTTAATTGGTTGCTCTAAGATCTTGGCTGAAATGATCTATCA
Organism: Rhipidura dahli; assembly: GCA_013399225.1. Lineage (NCBI taxonomy): Eukaryota > Metazoa > Chordata > Aves > Passeriformes > Rhipiduridae > Rhipidura > Rhipidura dahli. The sequence continues at coordinate 104,461 of VXAC01003078.1, forward strand.
GAGCAAATTACCTGCAGAAATGGAGTCACAGTGCTCAATCTCTCTATGCTCATGACTCCTAGCTATCCCCAGGTCCTCCAAAATACCCTCACATGTTCTCTCTAAGAAAGCATGGACAATATCCTTTCCCAGCGCCTTGAAAGCCTTGCATGTATTTGATATGGGATGAGGACCAGTTTGGGTCTGGGGGCTAATGAGCTCTGTCCCTCCAGAACCTCCCTTAGCCATTGTCATTCTATTGCTCTTTGGGCTTATCAGCTGCCTCAATAAGGAGCTGAGGCTGTCTAAACAAACCCAAACTAAGTAAATCCCCCATAACATTTAGTAATAGTGATTTAGTTCTCATTATTATTCATGTGCTTCTGTGATTAAAGGCAACATTTTCTCTAAATAATTTCCCAATAAAACCAGCTAGGCTTAGTTCTTCATTATTCCTGCATGTCTTTGTGGCTGGTCCTATCACTTTTGGCTCAGAAAAGATGATTAATTATTCCACTTGATCTTGACTTTTCATGGGAGTACTATGTAAATTATTTCAAAAATGTCCTTTTTTAGATTTCATTTTTTATCTTCAGTAAGACCTGGGATTCATGAAGTGTGAGAATTGCATGTCTTTCTAGCACACCTCTTAGATTTGAAAAATTTGCATGTAATTTTCTTACAGGTCTTGTGGCCTGTTGTTTTGTCTGTTAATGATATACTTCTATTCCTTCTAAATTAATTATCCTGGCCTCTAACTAGGAGCTTAGTATCGCTACAGTCTAAAAATGTTGTCCTTAGTAATTCAAAGCATGTGTATTCCTCAGCAATTTAAGAGATGCATTTTTAGAACTCAAGTGGCAGAAATAACAAAAATGCTTTCTATCTTGCACGTAGTAGGTAAAAGCTTTTTTATTGTTTTTCCAAGTGCGAAGCAAAACTCTTTTCTTTGATGAGATCTGTGGGCCATATATATTTGTTTTAATTTTATTTGTGAGATGCTTCAGTGCTGTGAGTAGAGTTTTGGTTCACAGAAAAGAGCACATGGCCTAAGTGAGAGGTCCAGTATACCTTGGAGGGGCACAGCTTCACTGCTGCTGCTCGTGTCAAGCAGTCTCAGATGTTTTCCTAAGGTCTCAGCTACGAACGTGCATGAGCCTATTCTGCTCCCCAGAGGGCTTCTCAGGTTGGTCACACTGAATCCCTTTAATGTTTTTGGTCACTGTTGCAGTAACAGTTTGCATTGCTCTTTGCAGACACTTCTATTTTCTTTGTTGCCCCAACAAAGAATAACTTATGCAATAAATGTTTATTAATTTGTTTTTCAAGTTGAAGATACACGAATAAAACCAGGGAACTCAAAAGACATTTGCATTCCTTTATTCTTTCATTCCCCTTGAAATATTATGAAATTGATCATTCTAGTGAGGATTTGTAGTAGCTGAACTTTATGCCTAAGAATTTATAAAAATTCTTAGTTTTTGTATTTTCTTACTGGCATATTTTGGAAGAATTTTCTTAAATTTGGTTATAGATAGTTTCTGAAAAATAATGTTTGTCTCAGTAGTATTCACCTTTTGTCTTCTGCACTTGTTTTACTTTATTAAGGAATTTTCGTCAGCAAAATAAATACAGTGGTTGTTGTTTGTCCCTTCTTAGAAGGAGAAAGTCTTCTGCATTAATAATGGATGCATACTTAGAAGGGTTAATTTTACTACTTCTTTCATTATCTAATGATGTAGAAGTTATGAAGTTAGTTCTAGATTTAACACCTTTTTATCTGCTTTCTTAGGAAAGTTTATGCATTTTAAATTGCTTAGGCACTGGATAAAATCAAGAAGTATTCTGGAAAAGAGCCATGACACCTGGGCTGTTCTCTTAAAGGTGTAAATCCTAGAGAAGACTTACACTCCCTTTAAATTGTTTATTATCTGGTCCTGGTGAATCTTGTATTCCTGGCCCCTCAATGGTTGTTTCAAACCCTCTTTCTGGGAGGTGTTGCTGTGGGATTATATCTGCCATTTGTTTGGTAGGTGTTTTAAACATCACTGTTAAAAAAGATAACATAAACCTCCTCCCCTTTGGGCAGTATCTCTGAGTGAACTCCAAGCAGCTTGCCTTAGGGATGCTCTAAATACACTTTGTGCATGAGATCTGTTTTGATCATAGGTTGGGTTCTACCTTTAGCTAATATAAGGGGTTCAGGTTTAGCAGGGAGGGTCCCCACGGTGGGAGGTACAAGAGAGTAGGATCTGGACTGACTTCAAGGAAACAGGAACATCAGACCATCATAAATTAAGGACTATAAGGAAAATCAGAAATTTGTCTCAGATGACTAAATAGGCCCATGATCAAAGAACAAGAATATTCTCCCAGTCTCTTGAGATGGCCGAAGCTAAATAACTCCAGAGGCTAAATAACTCCTTCTCCTGCCCTCCAAATCCTTTTTTTTTTTTTTGCAGAAGACAGCATTTCAGCTGTAACGCTTGTCAGGGTTTTGCTTTCCTGTAGGTTTATACCTGTTAGTATAATAAGTAAATAAGGCTTCCTGCCATGAGATAATTACACATTAGCAGAAATTACAGTACCTATTAGTCAGAAATTTAGTTTTCATTCCCTGATGTGGCAATTGTCTGAGCATTTGAAGAGGCAGGAAAGAGTCTGAGCATAGCATGATGAGAAGAGCTGGAAGAAAGGAGAAGCCTCCACTCTGACACGATGGAAGAATACCAGGTACCCCCCTGTGGGCAAGGGAAAGTGATGGCACCCAAAAAGCCTCTTTGTACCACTTTAAATGCAGAATATAAACTGCAGCCAGATTTGAAGTTGGAGCAAGTAAAATAAGCAAGCTAAATGGAAAATGGGATCTGTATGTTACAAATGTTTCACTTACATCATGAGTTATATCTCTCGGTGCTGTAGTGAGCAGTGCATGGGGAGAGCTCGCTTGTGTTCAGAGACATGGGTCTGTCTGCCTCTTCTGCAGCTGGAACACATGTGAATTACAGTCTGGGGAAACTCATCCTCCATTTTCCTACCTTTATTTAATGGGGATTTATTAATAAAAAAAAAGCAAAAGAAAAAGCATGCAAGTTACTTGTATTTTCATGCACCACTCTAGAAAAAACATCCCCAAAACATTTTGGGTTACTGTAAGCATTTTTTAGTCTTTAGGCTGAGAAACCCAAGCCCAGAAGCCATTCAGCCACCTCTGAAACAACATTCCAAGTAACCATTTTTTTTTTCAGTCATATTTTGAAAACCCTCTGTATGCAAAATGAGCATGTATCAGGAAAATCCTGTTGCACAGAAAATGGACACAGATTTGGAAGCATCTTTAAAAGAGGTGATTACAACTACACACAATATTAGATATAAGCCAAGATTTCTTGCCTTGATTTCAGGGAGAAAAGTCAAATGAATAAAGAGAAGAATGAAGAAAAGGAAGGGCAGATTGATAAAGGCACCACAAACCTTTTCTGACTAAAGCAATTTGGCCCAATAATTTTTTAACTCCAAAAAACCTAGTAAGAGAAGGAAATGGCAAGCAACCATTATGATAATAGAAAAATAAATCTGGTAAATTATTCTGTGACTTTTCTGGTAAATTATTCTGTGACTTTTCAAAGTAAGAGCTGATGCCTTTCTTCTCTTTTTCTCATGTTGAACAGCTTGGCTAAGAAAACTTGTGGATTTTGTTATTCACTCTTTATACTGGCTTCTAATCTACGTGTTAATGTTTCGGAAGTTCTAGGGATTCTTCCTCCCCTTTGTTTGTAACTGGAGCAGATGATAGGCACAGATGGCTGCAAATTCAGCTTTTCAGGCAGTCTTTTTTGCTTGGGTGAATGGCTGAGCCTGCAGGCAATGTTTTTGGTGGTCACTTACCTTCCTACCCCAGATGAGGACAAATATTGCTTAGACAAGAGCAAATTTGAGAAGCTCTTAGACAGTATGGGAGGCACATGCAAACTCTCTAGTTGCCTTGAAAATGGTTCCCTGCTGAGGTCTGAGGGACAGGGTAGGAGGAGATCCATGACTGAGCTTTGTGTTTGAACTTGTAATATTTCCTGCACATTCTCCACACCTCAGGACTGTGCAGTTATGATATGACACTAAACACCAGCACAACCATGGCACAGTGGGATCTGAACAAAATCTGTCTTAGATTTCAGAATTCAAATACACCTTTAGGGTTACATGGTTGCAAAACTGTGACCTTCAGTTGCTGATATAAACAGGGATCAGGAGGAAGGAGAATTGTATTCCTTTCTGCAGACAGACCAGTGACTTGATGCAACACTGGAGAGATCCGGTAAGACTTCAAGGACAGAAGACATGTAAGTGTCTGATCTGTGTATAAGCCTTTAAAATCAGGCTCTGCTTTTTGGCAATAATCAGAGAAAAGCTGAGGCACCAATACAAATAATAAACCAACATGATTAGTGAGAAAACTTTTACTCTTTAATTCAAAGAAATGGAAGAATGAACAACCAAATAACAGCCAGGAGAAAGAGGCAGTGGACCACAGCAGTTTGCCAGATAATTTAGGAGGGAAATTAAGGAACTGAAACAAGAGGCAGTCTCATCATTTGCTAAGATTGTGAATTCAATCTCAGAAATAAAGCAAAGCTTAATAAAAACAGATGATGGGGCAGACTAATTGCAGCAGCAAATAGGAGAAAGAGAATGGAAACACATATTGATTCTTTTTTATTGAAGTAAGAGAGACAATTGTGCAGAAAATGTTCCAACTCCTGAAGCTTATTAAGAATGAGTTATATAATGATTTGTGAGTAATCAGAAGAAAATTATTAATGCCAGAATTCATACCTTTGTTTTTAAATTAAGTGCTAGAAGTAAATGAGAATTTTGACTTCATGCTGGCACAAACCCAGAGGCCACTGGTCTCAAAGAGATAGACTCTTTGTGGGAATTCTGTGGGTGGTAAAATTTGTGAATTGAGTTTAGTATCAACAAAAATGTTAAATTTCTTAGATGTTTCCTTTAATTATTATTTTTTAATTGTTAATTTTACCGTTAACAAGTCTTTAGTTATCCATAAGTGAAAAACTGAGTATGTTCCTTTACCATACTATAAGGCTATCTACATAACTCAACCAATATGGAGAAGAGAGACCTGGACAGATTGTAATTTGTGCTTTAAATTAATAAATGCTGTTGGTCTGGGAATATATATTATTAATTTTCCTACAAGAAGTGTTTTGTCACATTTTAAGATAGATGTAATAAAAGTGAAAATTATGCTGGTGATGTAGTTTGAGCATATTTTCAAAACCTTTATAGAAAAAAGAAAAATTTAAATAATGTGTTGATTCTTATGCTTATACCATGGTCCTGCTTTTAATCATTTAGAGCTAAATGTAAGTGAGGTTCTGAATATTCTTTTTCCTAATACATACAAAGCTGATACTTGTGTTTTTTACAGCTCTAACTAGAATTATTGAACGCATTACCAACAATTGTAAAAACCTGTATTGCTGCTCCCTAATTCTCTACAGAAAATGACATGACATTGTGGTTCAACTGGCTGTTCTTGGCTGTCTGGTTTACCTGGATGCTGTTTTTCTTCTAACTGATTTTCTGTTGAGTTGTACATTTTCAAGATGCCTCAAAACATTTAAAAAGCTCTGCAAAAGTATGAATCTTCTAACCTGGGTTGTTCAGTGGTGGCTGAAACTCTTTTGTTTTCTTTTTGTTTTCAGTTGGGGAGAGTGGTCATACAAACAAAATAACAGAGGAACCTCTGAAGCAAAAGAAGGAAGATTCCTGGTATTCTCATTCCCTGCATATGGTTGAAAACCTTAGGATACTGATGGTCATGCAATATTACTGACATTGCATTAAAAAGACACCAAAGGAGCACATGTTCCTTGTCATACAAGGTCCTGGGAACCTCCTGGAGGAATGTTTGGGAATTAAGGTGTCCTTCTTGGTAAAGCATCTAAGAAATTATTTCAGGTGCATTTAAAACACCTTTTTAAATTGTTGTCTTGGGATTTTGTCCAGTCTCATCATTTTGTCTCTCCCCTTTTAAAATGCTCTTAAGGAACTCAGACCAATTTAAAACGTGCAGAATAGTTGTAGCAAATATTGTACTGAGTGAATGAGTAGTTTTTGTTTGCTCTTCCTCTGAGACCCAGAGACAGAAAAACACCGTAAAACATCTATGGGAGTTACTTTGCCAGTGTTAAAGAAGAAAACCACAAATTTTAATTGGCAGGAACAATTAAAATTGGGTTTTCATTTGATTCTTGCTGCAGGCAGCAAGGATTTAGCTGTGATATTCTTTTTCAGTGTTGCAAGCATTTTAAAACAAAAATGTTTGTTTCTATTTCCAGCTCTGTCTCACTCAAATATTTTCATCCCAGAGTGAAGGAAACTGTACAATGAAGGTGCATTCCCCCACCTCTTTGGAAAATGGATTTCTTTTTTTTAACTCTTTCAGCCCAAACCAATATTGCTTACTGCCTGAATGTTTTCAGTTCCTGTGAGGTGATAAGTGCTCCCCACTGAAGTCCAGTAGTTGAAAGGGTTGTGAGATGTGCTACTTCAGGAGGACTAAAGTTCTTAAATGAATCTTTTCTTTTTATTGGTTTTCAGGTGAAAATGTTTAGCTCTAGTAAAAGAAAGGGGCCTTCATTGCTGCCATAATTAGGGCAAGAAAAGATTCCTGTTAAAAAATGAATGATCTGAACACAGCTTAGACTCCAATAGGATGTGATTGGATCATCATGGCTAATTCGCCCATTGAAGTAGAACCACAGAATCAAACTTCCTGAAATGTTGTCAATTATTTCTTAACTATAATCAGGCTCTGGTATTACTACTTCTCTCATAAATTTTTGCAACTCTTGTTACACATAAGTACCAAAATTAGAGAAATAATGCAGAGGAACCTGGGTTCCTGCTGCTAGAGCTTTAAGAAATAAAGCAGAAAGTGCAACGAAAATCCTTGGGGAGGGAGAAGCCACTTATTGGTGAAACAGTGCTGATTGCTGGAAGTGAACCTGCACAGTTATTTTTCTACTGAATTCTGTAATTGTGTCTATTTGTATCTATGGACTGGGCAATTTTCAGTCACTTGTGCAGGCAAACATCACTTTCTTTGGCAACCAAACACAACAATATTGAAAACCACTACACATGGACCTTGGGCATGGCAGTCTTACTTTTCACTACTTTTCTAGGGCTTCATCAAATTAACAAACACAACTTGTACAGCCAAAGCAGGCTCTGGAAATTATCAGTACCCTCAGAAGTGACTGTCACTGGCCACTTTCCTAGATTTTTTTCCTCAGATTACTCTCTGCTTCTCCTCAGAATTTTGAATTCTTGCTGTTCACTGGAAGTAACAGAAGAAACACAAACTTTCTTTCATGCCTAGATTATACATTATGTCATTGCTCCTCAAGGAATTTAAGCCAGAATATTCTGGTCTTAAGTTATCTCAGTAGGCTGGATTTGACTATTTGAGTGATTGATTTGATGTATGAGCTGTGGGAGAAAGAGAAACAAGAACTTCCTGGGAGGACAAGACTGCTTATTCTTTGCAGAAAAGCTGGATGTAGATGTGGCACTTAGGAACATGGTTTAATGATAGCAATGTTAGCTGGACTTGATGAACCTAGAGGTATTTTTGAACCTAAATGATTCTATGGTTTCTGTCAGTTGAAACTTCTTCTGAATTCACTGTGAGAAAACTTTGGAAACACTGGGAAATTGCTGAACAGCAGGTTCTGAACAAAAGTTACAGCTCTCTGAGTGCTCAGTGTGTTGGTGGTAACTGCTTTACTCCATGCTGTTCAGTGAGTTTAGCATATGAATGATGTTTGCTTATAATTTAAGCACATGATTATCAATTCCTATCAAATTCTTAATTAAAGTCAATGGAACTTGTGAAATGATCAGAAGACTGTGAAAACAGCTGAGACAATAATCATTAAATGTGTACTGCTTTTAACAGAGGTTTCTCTGGGTGCCACGCAGAACAAAAACAATTGAGTGAAGCAGAGAAGTCATGCAAAATATGTTACTCATGTAGTTGCATAATAAAATCACAGCTATGCTGTATTTGCTATCCTCTGATGCTTTATTAGGGAAAGGAAGGATGGACTCGAGAACATTCAAGCAAAATTGGGCAGAAACAACTCTCTCCTGCTCTACATGACTAGAAACTCTGTTTTTGTCTGAGATGGAATTGGATCTTAAGTCAGACTTAGCAAAACTGTGTCTCATCAGGTTTTAAAAATGCTTTTATTGTAAATGCTATACTTGTTAAAATGTATATTTGATTAAATAAACTGCTGCATCCAGGCAGGTGGTGAGAAAAACAAAAGTATGGATTTACCCAGTTTGGCTCTACTGGGTACAGCAGTCTTCCCTGGAAAGTACCCCTTGATCTGGAGGTATTACAAAATGATGGAAGCATTGTCTCAATTCCAGAGAGAAGCATTACCTTTTCCTGTTGTTACCAACTATGTGTATCTCTGTTTCCATGAAAACTGCTGCTTTAACCTCCCATTGTTACCCTTGCACACAGAAATTTTGCTACCCCAGTTTCCTGCTGTCATCTTAATATAGTTGCCCATAATCTTTCCTGTCTCTCCATATGGGAACATAACTGATGTTTTTTGGTATTGTAGGAAGGCTAAAGATGACGTGGTTACTTTTATTTTTACTTCTAACTCCAGACAGGGTTCAAACCAAGCTTTGGTGGTATGCAAACCTCATGAATCAACCCACTGGATTGCTTCATTGCACTTTGTTTCCTGCTTATTTAGCCCGTGGCTGATTGTTGAAATGTGCTTTATAACACTTCTTTTAATGTTATTTACTGCTAAAAGGAAGTCTAAATTTTCCATTTGGTTTCTTCCTATGAGTTGAACATCATGTTTTTCTGCTCACAACAATAATTTAGGTTGTAGAGGGACATGTTTTGACAGGAACATCATATGTAATTTTAAAATCAAGAGTTGCAAAACTCATAACTTATATAGTATGACAGTTTTAGGCCTTTTTGTTCCTAAAAGACTCGGTAATGTGAACAAGGCATTTTCTTAAATTAGCTTTTTTTACTGTTCCCTGTATGAAACATTCAAAGGGCCTTTAGTCTGCAATTTTATATGGGCTGAAGGAAGGGGCTATGGGCTGTTGCTTCTGAGATAGTGCTGGTGTTGCAGGATGCTGGAGTATTACACCACTGGCATCCCTGGTAAATGCAACAGCAGCTACACCTGCCTATTTCTTCAAAGTGCTGCTATGACTTTTAATATATTTGATTTGTCCAGTGTTTAATGAAGCTAGCACAATTGTCAAGGTGATGAAGTGGTGAGCAGCAGTTGAAAACTTTGTCTGGTTCCTTCATAATGGCAATTAGGGAAGGAATTTGAGTGCACTGCTTGTTCTTCTGTTTACATAATCCAGTAATCATGCATATTTTCCAGTGTTAAGCCTTTACAAATACTAATAATAAGTTGCAGAAAATTCCAGAAGTGAAACCAAAGTAAAACAAAATGAATAAACAGGATAAACAGGAAAATAAATATACAAATCATGGGCAAGAACATGTTTAAAGAACAAAACTTTCAGAGTGAGTACAGTATCTGAAATCACAAAGAGTCAAAGTGTATACATGAGGAAAAAAATATAGTGAAAAGCAAATAGGTGTCCTTCACAGAAACCTTGTAATAAGATGTTTCCAAGTTAAATATCAAAATATTGGGAACTGATATAATGCTAAACCATTTAAAAAAATAACAAAGAAAACCTCCCTCTTGTGAATTGACATAAGCCATCTTGGAATAAAATGAATTGTGCTTGTGAAATTCCAGAACAATTTGTTCAAGTATGTGAGTATTTCAGGTGCTACATCTTTATCTTCAAATTCCTCACATAGAAAACAGTGGGGCCACCTGCTATATATCTTCCTCTGAGAAATAATTATGGTCTTTTTGGTCTGTAAAGGACTTTTAAACAGTCCAGACTACAATCTAGGAATGAAATTCCTGAAGTGATTGGAAGAATGCAGAAATTTAACAACCTGAACCTGTTTGTGAAGACATTCCTAACTGAGGAATAATCTGAGAGAGACGTAGAGAGAAAATCATCATCAATAGGATAAGAAATCTAAGGGAAAAAGAGGAAGAAAATAATTTAAGTCAAATAAAAAAAGAGGAAGGGAGTAGCTCAATAAGGACTTTATTTCATCAAAAATGGATGTAAATACAACAGATAAATCCCCTAGATACTGTCAAAATTAAATTTACTCTTGAGATCAAAATTTTCTCTGTGAATGAAGAAACTTGTTCTGCTGGCACTGTAGATGCTGTTGTGGGCAGGTACTGTCCTTGCTTCTGTGATGTAAAGACTTTTGCATCTTTGTACAATTTATTACAAAGAAAATTGAACTCATAAATAAATAAAGGTTTGTAATGCAATCAGTTCTAATCTCCTAACAGAGAGACAAAGACACTCTCAAGACTATTCTTTTTATTTCCTCTACTTTTCTAGTCTTGGTCCCTTAAGTTGCCTTTTTGCTGAATGTAATGGTACAGGGTCTTCTGTTTAAATTTCTCAAAAGCCATGAAAGTGTCACATTGTCCAGCTTCCTTCCTTCCTCTTTGATGTTATCAGTTAAATAGTTAAATTAGTTAAATCATAAATGATGTTTCCCTCCCTTTCCACTCCGGCAGTCACCTTAGAATAAAGGTTTTTTTATTTCCTCCATATTCCTCTATGGTTATTTAACAAAAATCCAAGAAGGATTCAGGCTCATTCTGAACCACCAAGATTGGCTGTGGTGCAAAAATAGATCTCTATTTTTTAATAATAAGAAGCTTACTAATGTCAATTCTTAATTTTAAGAGAGAGCTATGCTGCTGCTCTCTGAACAGGGATACAGAACTCCCTCCTATTTGCAGTTATCCAGTGAGTCTGGGGCTTCTTATATAACAGTTTAAAGTACAATTTATATTAGATAAACAAAAATTCATTTTTCATGAATTGAAATCTAAGGCTTTACTCAGTCTGCCTTTTCAGTTTCCTGTCCCTGATGGTCATCAATGATCCTGCCAATGAAATGTAGGGAAAAGTACCAGAGACACAAAAGCATGATATTTTATCCAAATATTCTCCAAGCAACCACTGATCAGTGATTTTTGAAGCTCTTGAGTCAGAGGTACTGCCTTACATTCAGTGCTGCTAACTAGATTTTTTTTGAGCCAAGATTTTTTTTTCTGTCTGTCTTTGAATCCAAGTAATCTTTATTGCATCCACAACACAGCTGAACTACCCATCTGAAGAACCATCTCTGTCTGTTGTGAATCCATCATTTGTTATTGCCATTCACTGCTCTTTAATTGTTAGCAGAGAAGATGGACAATCTTTCTCTCTTGCACTCATTGTTTATACACATTCATCCTATTTCTCCTGATTCATGGCACCTCTTAGATGATCCTGGTTTCTCCTTTCTACTCCTTTCCTGATTCTGCTACATCATTTTGTCACTTTTTGTGATGGGCAGTGTTGGGGTTTGGCTGCTCCTTTGAGGGGGGCTGTTCTGGAAGGAGTGTCTGGGGTGGGAGGGGGGCTGCTCCTGCCTGGGCACCTCACTGTGGGGAGCACTGCAGGGACTTTGGTAGGAGCTGTGGCTGGGTTTGGATGCTTCCCCGAGGAGAGTGAGGGCCAGAGGGCATGCACAGATCTAGAGTGGGCAGAAAGAGAAGCAGCTGGAATGGACAGAACTGCCTGCAACTCAGACAATCCTAAAATTTTATGAAAACAAGGACTTGTCCACAGGGGAATGGTGGGCAAGGAGAGCATTGCATAGAAATTACTTGTACTTTTTTTCTGCCTCCCCAAGCTGCTTTTTCATTTTTCCTTTACTATGTTAACTTGCATTCAGATGAAGTATGCCATTATAATCATCTTGGCTGACATAGAGGAAGGTGTCTCTTTCTAAGCTGTGACTGCATTGGGATCCTGCCATCCTTTTAAAAACGAAAGACTCCTGCCCCATTACCCCTCTCCTTCCTGAAGAAACCTGGACACCCTAGTTGTGATGGGAGGAGGTACCAGTGGCAGCAGGTATTGGAATTCCAGGTACCTGGAATTGTAAATGTTTACTACTGAGAATTGCTGTCACTAAATTTGTGGATCTGTCCCCTTGTCCTCTCTAACGTGTAACTTCCATGATTTGCATCCTTCATGGTGAAGATTCATCTCAATTACAGTGATCTTCAGCACAGGGCTGTACTGTCATTCCAGTGTGTGACTATGAGCACTGCATTGACTTTGTACTGTGGCACCCAGCTCCCCTTCTTTGAAACCCACTTATGCTGCAACATTTCATGGCTGTGAATTTATCCTTGTGATACTGATGGAAGCAGTCCAAGACTTAATGAGTTACACAAAAGTGAAAATCAGCAGTGTTCAGATGAAGCATAGATTAGGTGATCCCATCTTTCTCCAGGTTCCCTCCTCCCAAGGTGGTCTAGGCTTCACTGATGATAAGGAAGAGCTTCCTACTTCCATGGCCCTCTTTGTGTCTTCCCACACAATTAACAGGTACCCACCTTCCACCTCACTCCTTAGCTGGTGACCTGCTGGCTCCCTTGCCTCTCTCTCCCCCAAGAGATTCTGGCAGAAAGGCAGGCATATATATTTTGTGTGAGGAGTATTGGTAGGTATCATTTGTCTTTGTTATGCTGTCTCTTGTAACACACCCACTACAATTTATAAGCATGTTCAACATACCACAAAAAATATTCCTCTGCCCTCACAGCATAGGCAGATTGTGGGTAGATATGCCTGCAGAAGACAAGGTTTGTACTGTGCCAGTAGGTTTTGTGGCAGCACAAAATAGAAAAGTTTTCATTGGGCTTGGTTTTAAATTGTGACAGATGTCAGATTCTTCTGACACAAATAATAAAGTAGTCTCAAATGAAAAAAAACTACCTGAAATTGCACAATAAACCCTTTGAGGTATCATGAGGTTTTAAAAGCAGAAATAAGACTTTGTTATAGCTGTAAAGATGTAGGCTGTAGCATGTGTTCTGTAAAACTGAGCCTAAAACCTATAAGATCTTTCTATAGAATTATTTTAAAGAGGAGTGATTGATATCACCTATATGTAGCTTGTCTTCTGTCAGTTTATAGCAGAACTATGGTTTCAGAGGCTCAATTAGCTCAAGTCTGCACAATAAATTCTGTAGACGCAGCTGAAGGTTTATGTTATGCAATAAAGGTCTGAAATGAGATATATTTTAATTAGGAGATAATAGTGATAATACAAAGCTTTGTTTATTAAGTAGTCAAAAGGTTCAAATGAGCTGTGAATTTTGAAGAAGACTTTGGCAGGAGATGAAAAACACAACAGCATAGTTCAGAATTCCCTTTAGTCTAGATGTAATCTCACTAGTGCTCTGCAAAAGTTCAAAATAAAATGAGACCTGGACATTCTGTAGTTGTTTGCTTTTGACATTCCTAATGTGGGAATGTTTTAAAAAAATAAGCACTTGTGGTTTTTAAAACAGACATTGAACTTTGTAAAAACATCCAGTTGGGGCTGGGTATAAGGTGCCAGAGACCAGGAAGGAACAAATGTGTTGCTTGGTTGCTAATCAGTGTGGGGATATTGTGCCTGACTTCTCTACATTAATTCATCAATTTATTTGGCCCTCAAATCTTGAATGCATAAGTGATCTAGAAAGGCTTTTGTGTCCCTTTTGCTGTCTCGCTTCACCACCTTTGTAGTTCAGGAATTCCTGCAAGTCAGACTCCCTCACCCTACTCCTAGGGTTTTCTGCAGGCTATATGAAGAGCTTTGCTAACACATGACTGCTTTTCAAACACCTGCTCTTTTCCAGGAGTGTAAGCTATCCAAAATACAGTTTCAGTGCATGAAAATACAGTAGGTGTATATTTACAGCCACTCTTCAATATGTTTTATGGCCTTTCCTAAAAAATTACACTTGCAATGATAATTTCCTTTGTAATATTTCTTTGCTCAGGGTACTATTCATAGGCCATGACATATCACTATAAGTAAGCTTGAGAGAGAAATAACCTTACTAAAAGAATTACTATTGTTTCAAAAATAGGTATTGCTCCTCAGAAAATCCATCCTGGTATCACCACGCCATCTTGGTGCTCGGCTGTGGAGCATGAAAAAGGAATGGAGATTGTCACTGTTGTACTGGGGACAGAGAGAAACAACACAGGCCTGATCCAGGAAGGAATGGAATTATTTATTAATTTACAGACTCGTTTATATATCTTAGTTTGCTTGAATGGTGTAAGGTTATTGGTCTCTGACCATCCACTTCTTTAAAGTGATTGGCTAAACACTACAACACCCATTTCAAAATATTTCTCCAGTCAGTCTCACAACAATACTGCATAACAAATAACACCTGCAAGACAAAGAGATTGGTTTACAAAAACCTCTAGCTGTTTTGACCAGCAAGGACGTTCACATGGATGCTGGCAGAAAGCTAGAAAATCTCTCAGTGACCAAACTTTTAGCATCCAGATAAGATTACATAAAAGTCATTGGTATGGAGCTGAATGGATCCAGGATGCACTTATGGCTCTTGAGAATTTGTGTTTACTCTCCTTTTTCCCTGTAAAAGAATCAAACAGCAGCAACTTTACAACAACCAAAAAAAGCCCTTACTAAAACAGGTTAAAAGTCATGAATAAATTCATGGAATAATAACAAAAAAAAACCCATCACAAGATATTAAACTCAAAGATGTAAACAGTGTCTTGCTAAGACCTTAAGCCATAGATTTCTGGAAGCTGAGAGTACTATGTTTATTGCCCTCTTGTTTCTGACACATCTGTTACTGTCCACTGGCAAACAGGATGCTGGATGAAGTTGGCTTTGTTCTGAGCAAATACTCTTTTTTTTTTTTTTTTTTTTTAATGTAGAAAAGGAACATAAAAGATGTCTGACTGCCTGACCTCTTCTTTCCCTGCCTTCAGGCATTTGCAACCTGACAGTTGTTTCTTTACACTGCTTTATATGGGGAAAAACAGTGCTGAAATAATTTAAAACAAGTCTATGAGGAATAAAGGGATCCTTTCAGTTTGTCTACTTTGGGGTCAAATTTTTCTCTCTAGCACAGCACAGCAGGTAAGTTTTGCAGTCTTTTTTTGCATACACAAAATTCAGTTTCCCCATTTTTTTTTCTTGATTGTATTACTGCAAAAAAGTGATCCATAGGTAGCTCTCCAATGCCACTGTGCATTTGCTGAATACAGGTTAACATTTTTGCAGCTACATTTTGCAGCTACAAAACAGTGGGATTTTTTTTTTTCAAATGTCCTGGAAGGAAACAGTGGGATCAGTTACAACCACTATAGGCAGCAAATAACTCAGAAGCCACCTAGAAAATTGTCTGTTCCAAGCAACTGTCTAGTAAACAAGTAATAAATAATCTGGAGATCCCTGTGTTAAGTGTTAAGCATGATGGGCTCACAGAAAACATGGATAAGTATGAACCTTATGGTCTCCAAAGACATCACAAAAACAATTAACTGAGCAATGGGAGGTTCAAACTCTCCATCTTTAACTTTGACTTTTCTCGATGGATGAGGACATTTACAGCATCCCCGTGACATCCCTACTTTTATATTTCTTCTGTTTTGTGGGAATGTTAATGTCAGCCACTTTTTTCTCTTCCTGGATAACTTTAATACAAGTGAACATGTGCTTTCTGCATCCCTCAGATTACAGTTACCAAATACCAGTAAAACTGCTGAAAGATGTGTATTGAATGAACAGAAATGCACCTTTGAAGCTACTCCCATCTGGCAAATAAAAGAATAGACATGTCAGCAAGACAAGTTTAACTTTGTTCAGAAAGAAAAAGTGTGTTGCTACCAAAACCAAGGCAAGCCAGAAACTGCAAGCTTGATTTAAATGAGGAATAGAATCACAGAATGTGCTGAGTTAGAAGGGTCCCTCACCTGCAGTGCAGAGCAGAGCAGGACAATCCCCTCCCTTGCCTGGCTGGTGATGCTGTGCCTGATGCACCCCAGGACACGCTGGGCCCTCCTGGCTCCCAGGGCCCTCCTGGCTCATGTTCAACTTGTCATTGACCAGGACCACAGGTCCCCTTCCACAGGGCTGATCTCCAGCCTCTTGTTCCCAATTCTGTCCATATATCCAGAGTTTCCCCATTCCAGGTGCAGAATCTGACTTCAACTTTCCCTTGTTGAACTTCATGCAGTTGGTGATTGCCCATCTCCCTGATTTGTCAAGGTCTCTCTGCAGGGCGTGTCTGCTTTTGAGGGAGTCAACAGCTCCTTCCAAGGCAGTGTTGTAGAAGAACTAAGTATTCCTTTGAGACCTGTGTCCAGGTCATTTTTGGAGACACTGAAGGGTACTGGCCCTAAAATGGAGCCCTGTGGAACCTCATTAGTGACTGGTCACCGCTCTGATGTCACCCCATCCCCTATGACCTTTTGTACCTGACCCATGAGGCAGTGGCTCACCCATCACATGATGTATTTACCCATCTGAATGCTGGACATTTTGTCCAGAAGAAGAGACAGAATCAAAAGCTTCTGTCATAACTCCCCAAGATAGTTTCTGAGAAGACAAGTGGTGAAATTAAGGAAACAAAGTTTGACAAGGAGAACTTCCACCTCATGAAGCCATGCTGATTGTGACTGATGGCTGTGTTGTCCTTCAGATTTTTCAATAACTCCCAGAATAAACTTCTCCAAAATTTTATCATGCACTGAAGTAAGACTCTTGGGCCTATAGCTTCCAGGGTCATTCTTCTTGAAAACTAGGACACCATTTGTCAGATTCCAGTCAACTGGGGCATCTCCAGACTCCCTAGATCATCCCAAAATTACTGAGAGAGGCCTCAAACTGACATCAGCCAGCTCTTTGAGTATTCTCAGATGAAACCCATCAGATTCTGTAGACTTAGAGGGATCCAGCTGGAGCAGCAGATCCCATGCAAATAATGAAATTTAATGAAATGAATAAAATTACAGAATGTGAAAGCCAGGTTTTCCTTGCTCTGTTAACTTTTCTGTTACAGCTCTGCAGTGCTCTCTCCAAGGCAGCCTGGGAGCGCTTTCTTCCCTCTTCTACTACAATGCCACAGGTCAAAGAGGTGTCAGCCTTCAGCTTGGAAGACAAAAGTATGTGTGCTTGGAAAACTCACTGTGTGTAAGAGAGAAGGAATGTAATTCTCTCCTCATATGTATGTCTGGGTGTAATAATCCTGCTGTTTATCAGAGCCGCTTTTTTGGACATTTTCTTCATACCTTTTTCCCTTCTCTTGACTGCCCTGTCTTTTTTGATGGCAGTTTTTTAAGTCCCAATGCTATTCCTGGAGGATAAGAAATAACTTCTCCTGTTTTCAGTCCAGATCTTCATTTTCTGTGTCTCCGTGTTTTTAATGTGTCACAGTTTTAGGAACCTGATAAATTCAGAACCTGATTTGTTTTGATTGTTCTGCAAAACCAGTTTTGTGTAATTTCCAGAATTTGTAGTCAAAAAGAGAGAAAGAATCATAAAGCATATGAAAATATCATATTTATGAAATAATGAGGCTCATTTGGCCAGCTTCTTGGTTGCAGTGTGATAAATCATGTGTCCTTAATAAGGAAAAAGTAACACTGTTTCAGGTACAATCCTTCTCTTATTGTCAAGATTAGTACAATTATTAAATCTATATGGAGTTCCACACTGGTTATTTATTCTGCTTGCATTTTTTATTAGATTCAAGATTCTAATTCAGGCATAGTCGTAAACCTGAATATTTTATGCTAAAAAGCACAGAAAAAGAAGCCTTTTTACAGAAACCATTAAGGCCAAAACAGAGAGGTCATATCTGTTTCTCTGCAATACCTTTAAAATATATGCTTATATGACTTTCATAACAATAAATTCTGTTACATTTCTTATGGGTGAGAGATTTCTCAGATATTGCTTGGAACCAATCATCCATAAATGTGTATCTCACTTGCCACTTCCCTTTCAGAGAGAGGATGTTTAGATTGCTTTTCTTCACCTTATAGCCTAAACACTAATAATTGTGAAGAGACATATTGGTCACTGGGTATTTTATATATGTACCTATCATTTTTTTCTGTCCTTAAATACAACTTCTCTTGCTGAAGTTCTGTGTATCAGCCTAGTTGAAATTCAGCTATAGAAGTATGTATGCTGCCAAATCTAGACTGTAACCCACAGGGGACTTCATTAGTAGATAACTTTTTTTTCAGTTCAAAGATTTCACTTGAGAGTTTTAAAACTCTCTAGTTTGCTAATTAGCTTATCTCCAAGGACTGTATTTAACAGTGTACAAACCTTTTTTATTGATGTGGGCATTCGCACACAGATCCATTCATTAGAGCATCACCATCCCCTGTTGCATTCAAGGACAAATGCTTTTAAACTTTATGTCTCATAGAAAGGCTTTTTCTGGTCTATCATCTCTGCTTTTTCAGAATGCCTCTTTTCTTCTAATGTATATGACCATAAGTAATCCAGTTTTAAATACACTGGTGTCATATATTGAATGTGTTAAAAGTGAGAGTTACTGTGGCACTGCAAGGGATTTCCCACATGGTTACATTTTTTCAAAGTCCATTGTAAGTTAATTCTTATAATTGGAATAATCAAGTCAGTCCCTAACAGAATATTAATCACAAGTCTTGACACAAGACTGTATTCATAAAATGTTATTCTGTGGATTGCTCAGTTTCCAGGCTGAGTAACGTTGCTGATCAGGTCTGCATAATCAGTTCCAGTCTGCAGCAACCTAATTGTACGGAAATGGAGAGATTTCTTTTGTTCTGTCACTGTGCAGTGGTTCCAGAGTCCCCTCCATTACTGAAGTGTTTCAACTTTTCAGTGTCTGCTGCACAGGCTCTGGGTGGGTTCCCAGCCGTGTCACCTCACTCCAGGTTTCTGTTTAGTGACAGGACAGAGTCCATTATCCAAAGAGTGCTGGAGGACAATTTTTGTATTTCTGGTGAATGCTTTGACAAGATGAGTATCTCAGAAGTCACAATCTTCCTGTAGGTTGGTATTATGCAGTCAGTAATGTTGTTTGAAATTTTAACTCCTTTTCTTCTTTCAAATGAAGACAGAGTCCTGAAGGATTGTGGTCTCACAGTGAGTGTCAGTTCTTGGTATACAGAATTATAAAAAGATGGTAGATACATACTAACTGAAGGAAGTATTTTATTTTGCCTTTACAAAGTCATTTGTTCTAGTTTCTGTTCCTTTGAATGCAGCATTGATCTTTAGTGCACGTCTATAGGCCTTGGCTCTCCAATTTCAACTGACTTGACTTATTGAGTTTTCATTATCTTTTTAATCAAAGGCTATTTCAAAACTTACTCAGAGTTTTCCTTAGGAAACTCACCTGCATGCCCAAATTCTCAGTCCCTGAACTGCATCCCAGTATTAACCTCTGCACTGCTTTGGTAGTATGTATTTAGATGGAACTGTTAGATATAAACCAATGCAAGTGCTATCTAAATCAAGCATTTCTTCATACATTGCTTTTCCTCTATATAGAGAGAGGAGGGAAGAGGTCTTTTATGCTTTTCAGATTGGGTAAGCACTACTGATCTGAATTCAGTTAAAAAGATTATTATGTCTCTGTTGCCCATTTGTTTTTCTCAAATTGCATCTGGGAGAGCTGACATCTTTAAATAATCTGAATTTTGGATCCAGAGAAGTGACTAAAATATTTTTGTGAGTTTTCATCATTGTAATTTTAGTAAAATTCTCCCATTCTCTGTTTAGTTCTGTATTTAGTTCCTCATATGTTTGTGGACCTTTAAGTTCCCCTTGCTTCACAGGTGCTGAGCTGCTGGACCCCTGACACTGGGAAATCAAAAGTCTAAAGTATGCACTGTTGAATGGTCCTGAAAATTTTAATATTTAGTTCAAAATCTAAATTTTCAATAGTGGGACAAACTCTAGGTAGTCCTTTTTTTACTGGATTTGCTTTCAAGAGGAAAGACTAAGATTTCATACAATAATTAATTTAACAGGCAGAAAGAAAAAAGTATTTCAGAATATGTCGCTGCTATACCTGTGGCATTCATTCTTGAATGCCCAAAAGAGTAGTTCACCTAATGGAATTTCTTTACCATGTGGAAGTCCTTTTGGCGTACTTTTTTCCCTAACACAGTAATGAGAAAAAGTGCATTAAGAACTTATTAATATTGGGCATTCAGTAGACCATCTCTCATTGTGATTTTTTTGTCTGTTGTTTGGAGAAGTTGACTATATTGAGATCAGTTTTACTTATGTATGCTCCTGTATTCTTGTTTTAAATTATGGCTTTTCTTGTGGAATGTGTACTGAATCATTGTCAACTGTAGGACTGTTCAGGTTTGGCAATGATAGACTCTAGAAGGTAAGACCCAGTAGCTTGATAATCTCTACATTTGATATTGTGTCTATTCAGGAAAAGTAAGGGGGGGGGGGGTTTGTGGGCTTTTTGCCTCTTTCTTTTCCAGGATATAAATGATATTAGCAAATTCATTTGTCATTTTTCTACAGCTGCCTAAGATCCAAGGCCAAATTTACTGCTCCTTGTTTTTCATGTCTTTTAGAATGCTAGAATTTCTTCTGCTTTTGAAGAGGAATACTTAAAAAGGTAAAAAGCAAGGTGAAAATGAACACTTTTTCATTGAAGCATTCTCCTTACACTTTAATCTGATAAAACTTTCTAAACCTGAGAATCAAACGAACATAAATCAATAGGATTTATTTCAGGTTTGCTACTGAGAAAAGATCATGCTAACCCCTAGTTCTGATTGCAAGGCGCAGTCTCATAGCGTATTTGCTAAGAATTTGCTAAGAAAATACCAGTGAACACTGGAAGATTAGCTCTGAAAAACATAGATACAGAGGAATTAATAAATACCATGGTGTGCACTGTTACTTATTATCTGCAATACATAAACATTTCCTTGAAGGTATTCTTTATTTGTACTACTGAATAAATAGGTTTTAAAACCTATTTTTATTTATGATTGTAGAACACACTTTGCAATTCCTATTCCACAGAACTTGTGGAAAAAGCTTTGCTATTCAAGAGTTTATAGACAGGAAATACAGTGTGGTAGGGTGAATTACCTGAAGAATTGAAACAAATATTTGTGTGAAATGTTTTATGTTATTTGAGTAGTATTAATTGTATTGGCTTGGATAAATCTCCACTGCTTACTGAAGAATTATTTTCTCTGGATTTGTTCTTATTTGTGGATTTACTTTCATTAAGTGGTTCAGCTGTCTCCTAATTTAATCTCTACTGAAATAGAACTGAAAGACAGTATTTTACAGGATTTCTGATTAGACATTTCAAACTATATTAACTACCAGTTTAATCCTTTTCTGGTCTCTGAACTGTGCAAGCTATTTTTTTAATATTTATTTTTTGACTGTACTAATTGGTAGAAGGCATTCCCTAAAGTTGTTTGGATAAACAATATTCAGAACAGGGATAATTTCAGAGGAGCTTTTCATCTCCAGCTCAAGCTTCCTCCTGCATGTCTACACATGCTTGAAGAAGCCATTCTGTGGGATTTCAAACTTTTGTCATGAATTTGTGTGTATTTTAAGAAAAAAAATTAATGTGATTCAGAAAAGTAGCAGCTGAATGCTCTTGCATTTGATGTAAATGAAAGAGCAAACACTGCAGTAAATGTTGAAAAATTTCTCCTGTTCATGCCAGGGCCAAACTCTGCTTGGATACAAGTGTGCAGTTTCTTTCCCAGACATGGAGTGTTGATGTAGGTAATATGGTGCTCTGTTCTGTAAAAGCTTTTTGGGTCAATCTGCCAGGATGCTGCACTGCTCCATAAAGGAAAAGTCTTTCACCTGTCTTCACCCATTTTACCTACTCACCTGCTAAGTCTTTTCACTGAAGGCAGGAGGGCTTTCCTTCAATGGGATGCTGCCGCACAGATGTTGAAAACTAACTTTTTGTTCTATATCTGGGCAGATGTAAAGCTTCTTCCTAGATTCCCTGGGCCATCCGAGTTAAACTCACAGTGTGACCCTGTCAATTACTAATGCGCCTGAGGGTTATTTCTAGGGAGCAACTACTGCAAAATATAAAACCAGTTCCCAACTTGTTATAGGAAATGCAAGTTCATATGTTTTGAATGCTGCTGTGTCATGAGGGTCATATCACTGTCTAGGAGCTGACTGTGCCTGTTAGATGATCTTTTCGCCTCTCACCTGGTCCCCATGTTTTCCCAGCAACAGTGAAAGATGAAAGCAAAAGTGAATATAGGTATATTTTAGCTACCACATTCTATGCCTTAACCATCACTGAAATATTCAGTAGTGGTTCTGCATATTCTGTATATTCCTCTAGGCTACTCTGTAAGCCCATTAAGTTTGCATGATTAGCCAAGACTGAGAAAGGTTTCCTTTTCATGCTTTTCTGTTACTCAGGCAGCTCTATTTCCAGCAATCAATGAGAGTGGTCAGCTGACAGCTTCCTTTTCTGTCAAATACATTCAAACATCTTTCTTCAAGTGTAAGGAGGCAAGTGGTGCCAAAGCTTCACTTCTGGTACAGATGAGAGACATCCTGCAACAGAAAAGGCGTTTTCACTATCGTGCAGGCTGCTCGTCTAAGCCCCTAATTGCATGCCACGTGTACCCTTGAGCAACCATCTGACTGACTTGTGGGCAGACTCCATGCCATCTGAACAGATGGGCATGACTGTAAGCTGACAAGGGAGCCCATATGTTCCTAAATTGTGAATGTTGAGGAAGGGATTCTTAGCCAAGAATGTGCAGATGACTTTCCAAGTCTTACGTGATTGTCATTAAGAAGAGCTGGCACTGCCAAGTGGAGCTTACTCCTTTGAGTTGACTTTTGCAGCAGTCCATTGTGGAGTGAGATTCCTGACAGCCTTTTATCCTGGCTGAACGTTGGACATCCTTAGACTTGAATCTTGCTTAGAGATCATTGTGGATTTTCCACATTTTCAAGTCTAGTCTTTGCTTGTGACATGTTGGGAAAGTACAAACATCTGTTCTTCACTTATCACTTTTTTGTCTCCAGTGAAGAGGGGATTTGACTGTTAGGATGTGAAGCCAGGCCAAGAAATATCTCAAGGTTTATTTTCTGTTGCATGATCCCCACTGGTCATGACAAAACACAGTCAAAGTAGTTGGTATAAACCATTAAGTCAAAGTAGATGTTTGAGTACTTGAAGACAGCTGATATTTATAATCATAGAGTCATAGAATGGTCTGAGTTGCAAGGAACATGCAAGAACATCGAGCTCCAGCCCATTGCCGTGCAATGGCAAGGGACGCCTTCCACTAGACCAGTTTGTGCACAGCTCCATCCAACCTGGCCTTAGAAGGATAACTAAAATCTAATTATGTGTGACAAATGTTAACATGTTTGACTGTATAATCAGTTATCAAAGGAAAAAGAAGTAGCAAAAAGATCTTTACAAATTATAAGATATCTAATTATTTCATTTTGTTTTATTAAACAGTTCCTCTGGGAGATAGTAAATATAATCTCTAAAACATTGTAGTGAAGAGTAACTAACAGGGAGTTACATGTTTGAGGAAAAATTTCTCAACTCCTAAGGGAGAAATAATATGGGTTCTCTAAAAAGAAAGTTTATTTAACTTCTGGTAATTTTACCTGCTGCCATAGTAACTTAAGACAATACAATACAACTACATGTAGGTGGATTGCTACTTTGATAACTCCAGTATGTAACTCCAGTATTTTCAATCAAATTAACAATAGAGATGCTACTGTTGTAACAATCATTGTTTCTATTGTGCAACCAAAAAAAAAAAAAAGATGTAAAATGAGACCAATATAACAAGATTTGTTACAAAATCTAGAACTACTTTGTGAGAAAAATGTAAGAATGCTGCAAATCTCCTACAAGTTTCCTGTCAAGAGAAGAAAGGTTTGTATGGCTCTTTGTCAGTACACTCGGAACCTTGCCCCACCTCACTTGCGAGGAATAATATCCCCAACTTGGAAGAAAAAGGTGACAATCTGAGTTACAGTTGAGTAACTTGAAAATTAGTCATTAGTGGCGGAAATCTCTGATACATTTGCAAATAAACAACATGCATGAGCACTGGAACAATGTGCCACTTTTCTTTAAAGAAATCCCATTTTGATTTGATTTGATTGGCCAAGTACCATCTGTCGTCTCGGCAATGCCAGCAGGGTCCCATGTAAATCAGCACATTCCCAAGTTCCTTGATTGGAGCTGTAGAAGAGTGAATGGAAATCTCCCAGGCTGAATGACTCATTTGAAAATGCATTTCTTTCCCTGATTTGTAGTTTGTCATTAATAGCATGTACTGGGAGCTGAAGCTGAAGTTCTGAAGGCTTTGCAAAGACGCCCATGCTTGCTCAGATCTAACACTGCTGTGTGAGTAATTGCTAGTTAGCAGCATGAGCATTTCCAGGCTGCTGACACTGTGAGCTTGACAACTGACAAGTTTCACTCCCCTGCCATAAAAACCCACAATGAAATGCAAAGCAGAAAGCAAAGATTGCAAAGTAAAAAGAAGACAAAAGAAATGTTAGTGCATCTTTATTCAGTGCTGCCTGAACATCATTATCTTAGCTTAAGAAAAGTGATTATGGGCAAGAGGGAGATTGCTGCTAAAGTAAGCACAGGCATAACTGTGATGTACAGCTTTGTTAATGATTCCTCTGATGAATATTTCTGCATTGCAAGGGGGTCGGACGGTTTCACTTATTGTGGTGGTGCATCTCTTTTGTTACACTCAATATCTCATTTTACAACCTTAGTAGAAATACAGCTCCTCTATGTTTGTTTTACTAACTTGATAAAAATTAGTGCAGTGGACATTACCCTTTAGACAGTTTTAAGGCTGGCATTCTTAATTCATTTCATTTTTTAATAAGGTTTTGAGGATGAAAGAGGGGAAGAAACAAGAGGGGATTAACATAATTTTTTGCCAAATAAAAGACTTGTTCTCATTTTACTGAGCCAGGTTGTTCGAGGTCCGCTGTCCCAGAAAAGCACCTTGCCAGGTGCTGCACTACCACAACATAATAAACACATTTCAGCTTACTTTGTTTTAATGTTAAAGCAGTAAACCTGTACTCTCTGTCCCTTTGGAACATTAATCTCATCCATCTTTAATGATCCCTAGTGAGAGTCCGTGTTCTCTTCTGACTCCCCAGTCTGCATTGTCCTGGTTTCTTTGGGAGACCATTTCCACATTTCCCAGATCACTCAGTTACTGCAGTGTTATGCTTCTCCCCCTAAAAAGACTATCACTGATTCATGAGAGGAAGAAATAGATACCTAACATTCAGTTGTTCTAAATTTTTATATTTGAATTTTACGCAGACTTCAAATTTTTAACTTAAAATTACTACTTTCCTTTAAAAACCAGCAAAAATTAATTATAACATAGTTATTTTGCACTACAAAGGCATGTTTCTATCTTGCCAGTGATAGATTCATTCAAATTACTTGAAATAATTTAAAATCTGGTGATTCATTTCAAATTGGCCATTCAAAAAAAAAAAAAAAAGTTGCAAGATTTAAAATTCCTTACTGAATTTAAATTTCTGGCAGAATAGGTATTGAAGAATACTTTTAGACTGCTATTTTGCTGGAAAGGCATATGAAAATAAGTGTCATTTTTGTAATGCTTGAGGATGACCATGAGAGTCTAATAGCTTGCTGACTTAGCAAAAATACTATGGATATTCACTAGTGTGACTGAGTTGTTGCAGAGCTCAGTAACTCATGATGAAGACATTTGCATTTATAGCTCCAGATGAAATAATGAATGTTTTAAAACTTGCTGTTCTTTCAGTTTTGCATGTTGCTGTTTTTTTCTTTTTCTTCCTCACAAGGAAGGACTCATTTTATTTGGGTATCTTACCTGTTTCAATTCTGCATTTTGCTACATGAAGATCAGTGTTCATTTCCCCAAAGACCAGCTGGTTTAAAACTCAGCTTCCCCCACTCCCATATGATCTGATTGAAAAGCTATGAACATAACTAATTTTTAATTACATAAAATGCAAATTGGCTAGAGAAAGTGGAACAGGAAGAAGCAGAACTCATATAAAGCTCTTCCCCTGCCCACTTTCTTTTTGCCAATGGCTCTATCTGGCTTCTACCATCTCAGCAACTTTGGGTTGCAGCACACAGAGTAGCCTGCCTGTCTGTTCCCAGCTCCTCCTTGCTCACATTTTCCACAAGCTGGGATTTTCCCCCTGTGCCACCTCCCATGGCTCTGGAACCTCTCTCAGTAGCTGCTGCAAGGCAGAAACATCAGTCCTCTCATCTAAATGTTCCTGTGTGGTATCTTCTCAAATAAATGCCCTGTGTAACTGAGGATTAGCGTCACTCAGCACTGAGAAACTACTTCTGCCTGATAATGCAACTTGTAGCTTTCCTTAGCATTTCTTTTGCTTTTTTGGCTTTAGTGTAGATTGTTCACTTCTAATAGCTCGATTTTTCTCTTTCTTTCCCTTTAACTCACTCCTTTTTTTATCCTTCAGTTTTCTTATATACATGATGAATATGAAGATTTTATTTCACTTCATTTCATTCATATTGTATACAATATAGAGACCTTATTTTTTTGCATATTTGTCCTGATTTCAAAGAAATTATTTATGCTGTCCTATGTAATACATAAAAGTAATTGAAGCAAAGCTCATTTGCAGCTTTAGAATGACTGCAAGATATTGCTCAGGGTGGAGTAAGGGTGTAAAGTCACTAATTCAAAGATCCAGGTTAGCTGATTATTTCACAGCTAGTGCCTTTGGAACATCTCTAAGATGGTAAAGCTTTCCTTGATTCATGTCACAGCAGAGATTTTCATAAAATCTTGTTGCCTATTTATGCTAGGATTGTGGAAATTCAAAGATTTAGGGATAAGTGTTTCTGCAATAACTGTTGTTTTTCTCTCTATAATCTCATACATTTCAGAATTAAGATATTTTTAAGCATTCCCTATTGAGACAAGCTCATGTTGTACTGCTAAAATGTGTTATTACCAAATGAAGTCAGGGCCTCCAAAATTTACAGTTGTTTTGGAGGGTGAGATCAATACAACTATCTGAGTTTTTAGGCCTTGTTTATGAAGGAGTGTGTTGAGTTATTGGATCTTTAAAAGCAGTTTTCAGCTTGCATCAAAGTTGCCATTTTTCTGTAAAGCTTGGTATTATTTCATTAAACCCCTTAAACAAGAAATTTCAATAGCTTCAGCTGAGATGTTAAACTATTTAAATCATGATAATTACAATGGGAATAGTAATAGAGCTTGCATAGTGATCTGTATTTTCCCAGGACGTGGTAGGTCCAAATACAGATTACAAATGGAGAAAATGCAATCTGGAAGAGCACTGCTAACAAGGATACAGACGTCATGGACTACGAAGGAAATCAAAATAAGCTTCTCTGTTTCAATGCAGCAAAGAAGGACAGACATGATGAAAATGACTGATAACAGAGTTTGAATATCTATTTGAATTGATTTAACTGAAATTCAGCCTTCTGAAAGTGGAGCATGTAGTCCAGATGGGTGGCCTAAATTCCTGTGGAGAAAAAGTTACATCCAAATCATCATTTCCTGATGATACCTGAGAGAGGTATCTAATACATAAGGATGAATTGTTTTCTGGAGTAGCCTTCTATGATCTGTAGACTATAGAGGGACCTTGGAGACTTGCTTAGGCTAAGGGCCTGGCTTGTAAACAGCTAAAATTAGATGAACTAATGTTTAAAGAAGGTAGCTGAAAAATCAAGAGCAGAGAAGAAATCAACAGAAACAGTATGTGGGCTGAGGATAATTTCAGAATGAAAGAGAGAGTGCAATATGGTTTGTTTTATCTAAAATATGATTTACATGAAATGTGATCAATATGGATAAGTGTTTTCACAGGAAGAAGTTACTGGGTATCACAGAACTCTTTAGTCTAACAGGGAGCTGCAAAACAAGAATCAGCAGCTGGATGACAAAACTAGAAATGTGACAGCTGAAAATAAAGTGTGAATCATTAAGACTAAGGATGATTAAACTGTTAAATATGATCTTGGCAAGTGTTGAATTGTCTATTCTGCAGGCTTAAAGTCAATATCAGGCACTAAAATGTTTAAACCAAAAAGAACATTTAAAAAGTAATATAAACTGCTAGGTGTAAAATACCTGGCTTATAATGCTATTAGATCAGATTAGGCTTTACACACTTCCAATTTAATGAGTAATCACATCTTTGTCATATTTCTGTTTGATATAACACTTTACTGTGCTACTTTTTGGATATTGGGATTTATTCTTTTTCAGCTGCTCAAGTAAATTCTGATGGAGGATTTTATTAGTTTCCATGCTCTATTTGTTTTTTATTCCTACATAAAATGTAGGTAGGAACTCACAAGAATGTGTTGTCAGCATGCTGACACATTTTATTCATTGTATTGGTTTGAAAACAAACCAGTTGGAGATCACAAGTAAGGACTGAAACTAATAGAAAAAAAATAGAAATAAGTAAAATAATATAAGGAAAAAGCCCAGACAAAGTCAGATACCACCTGATACCCTATTAGGGTGGTGTGAGCAGTCCAAATGCAGTGGTCCAGTTGAAGCGATGATCTGATGGAAGGTCTGGTCTCCAGCTGAAGGTCTGTGGTGGCGCTTGTCCTCTGGTCACCCAGCAGACAGGACTAGCCTGAGAAGACAGACACTGCCTGAGGCCAGGCAGTTCTAAGGGCAGCTTATATCCAGGTGGGAATGCCCGGCTCCCCCCTCCTGGGTGGAGCATCTCACAATAGGGTGAGATAAGTCCATGAGTCATGGGGTGGTTGCTTGATGGCCCATTGTCTGTTATCAGGAGTGGGTCATTAGCAGGTGATAACAACTAATGGCCCACAGCTGGTGGTAATAGAACACTTAAATACATCTATTGTAACCTAGGACATTCATAAAATGCTTCAATTTAAGCTTTAGTTTTAGGAATAATACCGGTAAATTTTCAAAGCCAGAATGACTTTGTCTTAGGCTTTGGAGCTAGAAAACTTCACCAGTCTAAGAAAGTCAGTTGAATGATCTCAAACTAAGCACAAGTATAGCATAGGGTTTTGGTTTTTTTCCTATTTCAACCTGGATGAAGACTCAGATCCTGTGAAGGTCAAAAGGGCTCCTCTGTATTGTGAGCTTGGGTTTGTGTTCTGGTCAAGTAAGTAAACATTTTTGTTTAGAGCTCCCTGAGTGCCTGAACTATTAAACACTAAAAACATGCAAATATGTCAAATATGTCATCAACCCATCAACACGACATTTGTGCTAATGACATCTTTAGGATGACAGCACTGAGGAACTCCCTGTGTCAAAATCTCTGTGATTCCCTTTAATTCCTCTCAAGGACTGCACATCAGAAATATTCCTCAGATGCAAGAAACATAATTCATTAATTCATCTGTTAATCCTCACTTTCTTGTTGATCCAAGTATTCTCCACATTGGGGACAGAGACAGTCAGATCATCTTGTTTTGAGCCTCATTTCTGGTGGGTGGATTTCTGCAGGATCATTTTTTCTAATGTGAAGGGCAACTAGGGGAGTTTTTTCTGTGCTTTCCTTGCCCCCACTTCCTATCGGCATTAGCTCTTGCCACAGATACACACCTCATGTCTTTTGCTTGTGGCAGATATTGTACATCTTCCTTGCCTGCAAGAGTCTGAGTGACAGACTTGTCAATTCTTACATGGAAGTCCAATAGTCGCTACCTTTTCTCAGTTCTGGTGTGAATCTTAGGCTTTCATTCTGCTGTCAGCAGATCATTCTGTTCTCCTTCCCAGTCTCACAAAAAGTCATCCTTATCACTCTTTGGTTATGGTCCCTTACTGTCTTTGGCTTCCCGCTGCTCTTATCCTTGTCACTTCTGTGTTCCCTTACTGCTGTCCTATGCATCATGTCTCAGTTTCTCTTTCTCAGGTGTTCAATATGATTTTGACACCTAAGGGGATAAAAACAGTCTATCTTTGTACTCTCTGTAGTCTCAGATTTTAAAGGTAGGTGAGCAAAAACTGTCCAAATATACTTTGTTTGGTTTTATCACTGACTGCTGGTGCTTTTTTTTTTTTTGATGAGGTCAGTCCTTTGTCTGTGTTAAAACTTGGTTCTCAGCCTGTGGAAATGATCAAGACAATGAGATGAGCTACAGCACTCACTTGGGAGGCCCATCTCCTAGTTGCAAGCCCTACAGAGTAACAGGTAGTAAAATGCATTCATTTAAAGTAAATGATCAAGGAGCTGCTCCTTCCTCATCAAGGAGTTAAGTTTGCCTACTGTTGCTGCCTGAATCATTTATGAAGAGAACCACAGCCCCTCGGAGGATGTAGCTGAATGAGTAGCAGTTAATCTGCAAGATTGATATCGTCTCCAACAGGGAGAACAGCACAGAATCACATTGTGAGAATGTACATATTTTGTGAAATTACTTCTCAAGGCATATCTTTTTGGAATCTGCATTCCTGCACCAGTATGTGCAGACTGTAATTGCAATCTCTCTGAATTTTGATATTTTCTAGGAGTTCTTTTCTACTATAAATTTTCCTATACCAAATGGCAATAAAAAGAAAGACTTAGGATTGAATGGCCAACCACTGAAAAATCCATGAATGCCAGAAGTAAAATTACAGGTCTAGGTCAAACCATTTGATTGTTCATGCTGTGCAGAAATCTTTATTTAGGTGCTTTTTTCTCCCTCCCACCCTGGATACTGTATTTGCCGTGCACTGATGCAATGTACTCCTTTAAATGATCTGTTCTGTTACTGAGCAATGAGTGACCATAAGCCTTATTTACTGATTATCAGCAGTTTCCAGAGAGAAGTCATCAACCCAGGTGAAGTTGTGCCAGGGTAAGCAGGGTAAGCAGCCTGACTCTTTCCACTGTTACAGTATATGGACTTTAGAGCCTGATAGATGAGCTTCAACTAGAATGGAGTCACAGCCAAAAGACAGCTATAGAAGCCTGTACTTTGAAATATTCAAATACAGTTTTGATGACAGAGCCTGGCGCAGCATGGAGATTTTGCCTGCCTCCCTGCCCTGTGCTTGAAGACAGGCCCGGGAAAGTTTACTCTGCTGAGTGGGAATGTGTCATGGTCCCTGCTGGGCTGCTTCTGGAGAGCTACTGCTCCTCCATTGCCTCCCCAACCTTAGGCAGAAATGGAAACAGGCAAAGATAAACAGGCAGCAGGTTATTTTCCATATCAGCAAAAGTAGCTAAAGCTGCAAGAATGTTAAGCCTGGCACTCGTGCCTACGTGCCTCCATCTGGAACCGAGGACCTTCATCTCAACTGCAGGGATGGACTGACTCCTGGCTTTTTACCCCAAAAAATGGGGAATGGAGAGCTCTGGAGATCTCAAAGATCCCCCAATTTCCATAGTGAGACTTAAAAGCTACTCAGCTGAGCTGATGAATTCAGACAAGGCTGACAACACCTCTGAGGGTGGAGTACACACCACTGTCTGACACATCCTTGCCAAGAGCAGACTCTGCGTTATTGTGTACTGCACTTGGCCTCTGCAAGGAGCAAGTGGAGTATAACTGCTGGCAGACTACACCTCTTATGTAATTTTTTCCTGTTGCAAAGAATGAGTTATATTATAAGGAACTGCTTTGTCTGACTAGCCAGCTATTTAGTCCACTTATTTCCTAGTCAGAACACAGTGAAAAAATGGGAAATTTCCAGCCTAATGAGCTATGGTCTTGTGAAATGTGATCATGTCCCTGGGTAGGCCTAGACTGCAAGCTGTTTTGGTGGCCATAGGCTCAAGCTTTTTTCCTATGGAAGGCTAGATGGGGAAAGCATCAAGTGTTCCAAGAACTGCTTCAAAACTTTAAAGAGTAAATCTTGAATATGCATTTCTTTTGGGTAAGAATTGGGTTGTGCTGTGTGTATAAACACTTGAAAGACAGAATGTCAGTACATGATGGAAAGACATATCAGACTGCCTCGTGGGGAATCACAGAATATCTGGAGCTGGAAGGGACCCATGAGAATCACTGACTCCAGCTCCAGGCCCCGCACAGCACTGCTCCCAAGGATTATACCATGTGCCTGATGTCCAAATGCTTCTTGAACTCTCTCAGGCTTAGTTCTCTGATCACCTCCCTGGGGAGCCTCTTCCAGTGCCCCACCACTCTCTGGGTAAAGAACCTTTACCTAATATCCAGCCTAAATCTCCCCTGAAACAGTTTTATTCTGTTCACTTGGGTTCTATTGCTGGTCACCAGACATAAGAAAAAAACCCCTTCCCCTCTGCTTCCCCTTATGAGGAAGCTGTAGACAGGAATGAGGTCTTAGATATAACTTTAGGATGGAGAGGCTACCTGTCTAGCTAAGGAGGATTTGCAATGGTCAAGTATAACCCAAGAACTATATTGCTTTTTACTTTTTGCCATTCTGTTTCCAACTTTGTAGGCCAGATCCTGATATTTTGCTTTGATAGAATATATTTGCAGTATTTTTCACTCTCAAGTGCCCCTGTTAAGCATCAAGTCCAAATGAAGCTTACCAATTCTTTGTACAAACTTCTTCTAAGGCGATGAATCCAATCTAACTGGTGAATGCAGAGGGCCACAGGCAATCACGTTTAAATGCTTCCTGGGACATACTGAGAGGCTTTAAAGCTACACTGGAGAGGCTTTATAGAGATAATGTGGCCAGCTTCTCATTTGTCTCAGGCCTGTTCTTGCAGAGGGAAAGAATCTCAAGGCAGAAACACATCTTAGAGCTCCCTGAGTCATCATATAGACCTTGGGTCATCTGGACATTATTCAACAGAGAGGAGGAGGAGGGCTTTTTCCCCCTTAAAGACTGTGAGAAGGGCTTTCTATGTAAGACAAGAGCTTAGCTTTGAGATCAGAAGCACTAACTGTTATAGTATTTATGTAAATCTATTGCAGAGTCTAGTTTAATTTGTTACAAGATAGATTATTCACAGTGTAGTAACTCCTGTACAAATATATTTGGGTTCTCTCTTACCTCAAATGAGCTGTAGTTGTATTGCACTTGTTTATGTTCTCTGTTTATGCTTCCTGAGGATGCACAGACTCTCCACCATGCTTTTAGAAAATTAAAAATATATTTCTTCTCCATCACCTCTGTTAACTCTGCCACATCCTACTGAAATGTTGTTCACTTGACTGTTTTTCACTGTTTCCTCTTCAGGGTTTGACACCTCCCCATTTTCAGGTTTCTTTCCAAAACAGTTGTCTCAGGAGAGACTCTTGCCTCCACTTCAGTGCTATACACTAAGCTCCACACAGTGGAAGCTAAATGAATCTGTCTTTAGTGACTGCTTTCTAGGTGGACAAAATGCACGCAAGAAGTGAACAGACTCTTCAGTGGCAGTTGAATATAGGCAGTTTAATCTTCAGTAATCAAAACTCACAGGTACCTTTGGACAAGTCAAAAAAAGCAAATATTTTTCCCATACCACCACAAAACCCTCTCTGTTCTTTAGATATTATATCTTTCTTCCTGCTCTCATGAGTAACACTGACAGAAGTGGCCAGTGCTGTTGGAAATTGCATTGTTTACTATCTTTATTTATACCCATCTGATGGCTATACCAATATTGGTTTCAGGTAGCTGAGCTAAATTTTTGGTGTGGAAATCAGGTAAATGTACTTCATTTCTCATTAAAAAAACCATGGAGAAAATAATAAAATATTTTTCACTGATGTGGGAGATCCTCTTCTGTGGGAGAAATTATCCCTTTTCTTTCCTTTTCTTGAGGAATATTTTAACACTACCTGTAGAGTAGGAAACCAGAACAGAATTATTTGTTTTACTTGAGAATTGCCCAAGGTAGTAATTTTCTTGCTGCCTGGGACTGACAAACATGATTTTTATCCTCCAGCTGCAAACAGGCACAAGTACCTATTGTCATGGATTTGTGGACTTTGTGTGAGGTGATGATGTTTCAAGTAAGATCAGATGCACATTGCAGTTTGCACAAGTAGGAGCTGTGGCTGAGACCTCAGGAGACCATGAAGAAATCCCTGCTGTGGTGGCAGCATTCAATTTCTCCTTGGCTCCTAATTTATTCAAACTGCCTTGCTTTACTCCTCCCCTGAGGTATTAATTGTGAATCTCTCACAATAACTGCTCTTGGCCTTCCAAATTCAAGAAGATTATTACTGTTTTGATGTCAGTTAAATATTTTCATTGGCTGTGACTAGGGCAGGTTGAGCTGGCAAATGAATGCTGTGAATTTTCGTATGAAAAGGTTGTATATGTATGAGAAATCTAAAATATATTGATTTCCCTGGAAAAAATAATAAAGGATTTTAGGGCAGATTTCTGGATTAATATTATTTGGAAGAAATATGTATTTCCAATTGCAAATGTTTGTTGCCTTTATTCTTTGCTGCGGTATTTTTCTGGCTTTTTCCAAAGTAAATTTATGCAAGAGGGTTTAACTTTTGTGTGTTGTGAAGATATTTTGTGTGTGTGTGTTTGGTTTTGTTCTTTACTTAAAAGTTTTTTTAAAAAAATTTTATTGCATTGTCACCATCTGTTGATTTTTTGAGATGTTTGGAAAAACCACCATTTTTTCCCAGCTTTGTCATAGATCTTTTTATTTCCATGAATACTTATGGAAAAAATTTCCTATTTTTCTGAAGAATGTTGATGCAAAATGATAGAGATTATGTTGATGAATCTAATTTACAGATGGTATACATGTATAAACCTTGCTGCTGATACTGTAAGCTTTGTCAGATATTGATCTAATAATCTTTTTAACTAATTTGTTGCATTAACCAAATCCAAATTATTTTGATCTGTTATTGCTTTAACTTCCCATCTCAAGATTACCACACAGCTTTAAAAGCAGTTTCCCTTCTCTGTCCTTACAGGAAAGGGAAAAGTGTCATCCACTCAGTTCTCAGTTTGATTAATCTTAATATATTCTCCAATCTTTGCTGATTCCTCTATAATCTGGTTGATACTTTGAAATTTATTGTCTGCTGTTCTTTTTCCTTTGGCAGCTCTTATCCACAGCTTTTGCCAGCTATCTGGAACCCTCTGGGAGGCCCTGTCTTCTGAAGCAACACCACTTTTCTGCCATAGGGTATTCAGGTGAATAGGAAAGAGTTTCTGCAGTTGTTTTATATTTCTTTTACTTTATAGTTGTCCCCACTGCTCTGTTGCTGAAGGCTAGCTCTGATATAGACTCAAAGGGAACAATAAGGAGTATAAAATGCTCACAGGAAAGGAAGCCACTACAAGATTGACATCTCACCTTAGTCACATCCATGTACTGGAGCTGAATCATGCTGCCTCTTTTGGCATGGCCACTGTCACAGGTCTCTGGAATAAAAGAAGCCCATAGAAAATACAGCCACCTTAGCTGAACAGCTTTAAAATTTTCTGAATAGTCTAATACTTTCTTCTCAAAGACATGTCTGTAATAGCATCTCTGTAATAGCACAGTGTTAAGGTGAGATAAACCAATTGTGATGCCACTTTCATCCTGGAAGTCTTCCAGAGAATGAGGGTAATTGAACTTCGATAGGCTGGTGGTGCCTGGTGTTGCTTTACAAGGTTGGAAAAAGAAGCCAACCAAATGTGCCTGTACAGTTATAAATAATCCTCTGTCAAATTTGGTTTGCAACTGGATGCAGAAGACTATTATTTCTGCCTCCTGTATGTTCTGCCACTGGTTATACAGAACTATACAAAGATGGGTGTGGATTTGTTGACCTATTTATTGTGAATATAAACCTAGCTTATCTTTGTCTCTCTATTGTCTTTGAAGAATACTGGGAATGTGAAATAAAGCTAAAATTAATCACCATGCATGAGTGTTATTCAGCATGATAGATTGTGGTTTTATGCATCAACAGCCTAGTGACACATCAAAGAAAGACTTTAGCAGCAATCTAGAGGAGAATAATGAAGAAGTTTCTTGGATGATTTACTAAATTCTTTCTAAGAGGGAAAAACACAATGGAAAAAATGTATGTTTGAAAATGAAAGCTATCCAATAGGCTGATATGAGTTAGCTTCTTGGAACTGAATATGAGATAATTGTGAGGATGAAATGAAGTTGTGAAGAGCCTGCAGAGAGGGAGTAAACACCTGATGAACAATGCAGTAGATGGCAGAGCTGTGAGAGTGATTCAGAAATGATCATCAAGTGTGATTACTAACTAAGTAGAGAATAAAGGCTACAGGAAAAGCCGGTAGTATATTTTTTGTGGGAGCTTGTAGAGGGAAGAGTTGCCTCTTCATTGTTAGGTAAGTTACGGAGAGAGAAGCTGAACCATGTAACAATGTTTGTGATATGAACACTGTAAGGGGATTGCCTTGAAGACTGTGCTCTGTTTATACCCAGCAGACAGAGCAGGATGGCAGTACTAATGGTTGTTGAGATATAATGTAGGTTTGCAGAAAAACTTTGATGGATGCTTTATAGCCATGCTAAGCTTGATATGACACCCCTTATTAGATCATAGAATCATGGAATGGCTTGGGTTGGAAAGGTCCTGAGAGATCCTCTAGTTCCAATCTCTTTGCTGTGGGCAGGGACACCTCCCACTACACCAGGTCACTCAGAGCCCCATCCAGTCTGGCCTTGAACACTGTCAGGGATGGGGCATCCACATCTTCTCTGGGCCACCTGTTCTGGTGCTTCACCACCTTCACAGTAAAGAATTTCTTCCTAATATGTAATCTAAACCTACTCTCTGCCAATTTAAAGCTGTTGCCCTTTGTCCTATCACCATGCTCTTGTAAACAGTCTCACTTCATCTTTCTTGCAGGGTCCCTTCCGGTGACCACAATTAGGTCACCCCCAACCAACTCTTTTTCAGAGGCAACAATCAGATAGAAAAGATTATATTTAGAATGGCATTAGATGGGTCTACAGAATTAAGGCAGATTTTTGAACAGCCTGCAGGAAGATGGTATTTGCATTTATGATTATCAAATAATATTCTAAGGTAAAAGGGGATATGGGTGAGAACCCTCAGAATCTGGAAAAGACAGAGGTGAGATCTTCTAATGGAAATAATGAATACATGGGACATAAAACTGTATGAATCAATGACTTTGAGGGTCTCTGATAGAATTGTAGAGGAATATGACTTCTCATGAGTTCAAAAATAGGAGTTTTCAGTTTTGTTGGTGAATAGGCTTACATTTTGCAATTTATTTTGTTTGTTCTGTGTAATCCAAAAGAATATTTTCTTTGGATAAATTTTTGACAGTTCAAATAATGCAGTGTATTTACAAATGAAAGAAATTCAATGTGAAAACAAACTGTGTCATGGTAAAATTATTTTAGTAAATAATGTTGACTTTCCACATAATAGCAAAAAAACCCCAAAAACCTGGTGCAAAATTAAAAATATTTTTCCTTGCTCTAACTGAAGGCAAATCAAGGAAAATGGGGTCATATCAGGAGACCATACACTGAGGCTGTGGCATCAAGGAACATAGTACTGGTGCTATAAGCTGAATACTTTCTTTTCTTTACGGGTAGGTACATGTGTGAAAAGATTCACACAATCATCTGGTTGTCAGTGTATACATTGTTCCTTTGATGCTGTGGAGATTAGCCACACTGAATGGCTAGAGGTAGACAAGGGGTTTTAATTTTTATTGACAGAAAGGACTGATTATTTAAGAATTCTTTTTATTTGAGAGTGCCTACCATTATATTCTTGTTGGAGTTTCTACTTAAACCATTGACTAACCAGCCACCAAACTGCCACCTGCTTCATGGCCCAAGTGCTGGTCTGGAAGATGGATGGCCTAAATTCAAATTCCTTCTCAAACTTAAAAAAAAAAAGACAAGAGATGTAGTGGTGGATTGGAACCCCCTTTCTGAAAACAGAATGTCTTCATTGTTAATCTGTCTGGATTCTTTTTGGGTCTTAATGTCTGATTTCTATTCTAAAAAATATCTTGATGGCAGCTTATTTTATTCCATTTTAATTTAAAAGCTGTTTCTGTCCAGCTTGATATATAGTATTAAGCCTGCAAGCTGCAGAGCACTGGGAGCTAAGTATCCTAGGTATTAATTGGGAAAGATGTTTCATTTGCATGGTTCTATACTCTAAATATTATCTGCTTTACCATTCCACTGTAAAGAACATGTGGTGTGAAAGATGCTGAAAGGAGGAAGTTTGGAAATACAACTAATTACTGCCTCTGAAAATTTATCATCTTATATCATCAGTCTGTGTGTGTTGGAAGAAACCCAGCAGTATGCAAATTCCTTCATTATTTCCATTTTCTTATTCAAAATAGCTTGTGAACTTTGATTCCATTGGTAGCATTCAGGAAAGAATCTGAATGTTCCAGTGCTGCAGTACCGCGAGGCTCCATTTGCACTGAGTTCCATCGGTGACTGCCGTGGTGAGCGCGCCATCAAGATTTTCACACGTGCTTCCACACACTTTGCAAAGAACACGTTTCTCCCTTGCAGATGAAGGAACTCTGGGATAGAGAGGTTTAAGAGACACCTGAAATCTCAGAGTGAATCAGAAGCAGAGACTGAGAGGGAGTCTAAATTTTATTATTTCTTGTTTATCCTTTTATTCACTGGACCACCGTCTAGCTCTTAAATTCCTAATCCCTTTGCAAGTAACTGATGAGGTGGTTGTTTTGCTGGTTTGGACAGCTGTATGATGTGTTATTTGAGTGAAACTGCATTTTTCAGACTCAGGAGCTTAATAATGTAGCATGTCTTACTGGGTGGGTGTTTAAAGTTTCTGTAACCAACTAAATTGAGAACAGAGCCAAGATAGCAACTAAATCCTTACATTGAGACAATGAAAATTCCCATTCTTAATAGCACTCCCTCAAATCCTATTTTAATCTAACTTTTATTGAACTACTTCACAGGGGAGATTAAAAAATCATAGGGGAAATGGAAATTAATGGAAACAAAAAAAGTAGCCATCCCCACACAAAGAAACCGCATTTGAGGAACTTTATGTCCAGCTCCTGTGCTCTTCCCCTCTCTTGTGAAAATGCATCCTATACATTTTTTCTAACTTGTTGAAAACTCCTGTTGTTTACTTGTTTCAGCCTCATTCTCTGGTTGCACAATGGTTTAAGAATCTTTTAAATGAGCTAATTTCCTGTTGACTAAGACATGAATGGTAAATCTCAGTTTAATCTTGCTATAATTCCTTTGATTTACTGGCACTATGGGGTAATACTTGTGTAGTGAAAAAGGTATAGATCTGAGAATCAGGTCTACCTGTAAAAGTGATGGATGGTCCCTCACAGCTTTTGGCCCTGGCAGAGCACCATTGGCCAGACCACTCCAGGACAGAGCTCTCACTCAGCACTTTCAATGCTGCTACATGTTGGAAAGCTGCAAGTATTATAATAATGACCATAGCAGAATTGGCTTTGGGTCCTCTGGGCCAGGCATTGAGAGCTGGCACTGCTTGGTTTGCATTACCCTGAGGGCAACCAGCGCTCAACAGGGATGCAAACAAGAGAGCTACTCTGTGAAGAGCATGTGGCAAATCATAGAAAGCCACCATCTTTGATGAGTTTGAATTTTGGCTACTTAAGGAACTATTGATAATGTCAAAAAAAAAAACAAAAAAAAACCCAAAAAACCCAAAGAGTGAATTTTGAACAGTAAACTCTCAGTAGGAAGCACAGATGGCTCTAGAGATAATCAATTGGTTAACCAAAGCCTTAAAGGAAGTGAAAGACAAAACACTGTTACCAAGGAAAAGTTTATGTGGTAACTCACAACATTGATGAGAAATATGTTATCAGTGTAATCTGTTTATGTATTGTCTTTCACAAGAAGTGCAGCAGGCCAAACACCTGGAACAATTTTTTTTTATAATACATGTAGTGACATCAACAAAAGATTTGGAAAGACACTGTATTCATACTCAGCATCACAAAATATTGCAAAACTGCTGCCTTTGCAGAGTTCCCAGAAACACAGGATATAAATTAATTTAAAATTGCATGAGAAGCAGAAAATAAATTTGAAAATAATGTTAGATGTAGAAAAATATAGAATGCCACCTTAGGCACAGGAGCTGGAGGGGATCAGATTTTCAGCCTAATTGTGAGGTAGAGGGAAGGCTGGAGAATTATCTCAGAAAGTAATCCTTGGAGGAGGTGATCAGATAACATGAAAATGCGTGGACTTTTTTGAAAGTCAGACTTCTTTTCAATTTGTGTTTAGAATTTCTCTATAATAGAAGCATTCTAGCATAACTTATGCTAAAACGGTGTGGTATGAAGTTAGGTACCAAATGCTGTGTATTACCATTCTTGGAGTTTAATGACCTGGGACATAAAGGCCCATTTACTTCTTTATTGTATTTTTTTCTTAATTTCCTTCAAGCCTGGAAGAGTCAGTAACCATGGAATTTACACTTAAAACACATATAATTGCTAAGTTTTTTTCCTATTTTGGGACAAGTGGTGTGAATCAACAAAACACTGCAGAAGTCAGCTTTCTACACAAGTTGCTGATAAAGAAAAGTGGTTAATAAGGAACAGAGGACAATAAGGACTTCTAGGGAGCCAGCCCTCTCAGTTGTGGGCACTTTGAGAACAGAACTTTGGCCCAAAAAGCCAAATCCTTGAATATGTACTCTACTCATTTCCTCCACTAAATAACTCTCTCCTCTCAAACTGGAAGCTTGGCACTGAAAGCAAAATGCTCGTTGCTTCAGGGAGATGTCAAGGGGAAAAATCCATGCTGTATTCAGAATACAAGGTCATTTTATGGGAGGCTTTGATATCAAGAGGTTTGGATGGTGAGATTTCCAGCTGTTTGCAGGAATCAGGCTGTACCCTTCAATGCTAAGTTGGCTCTCCCTTTTTGCAGAAGGAATGCCTTTTGCTTGCCTTTTCAAAGAAAGATTAACTTTGTAGGCAACCAGGGTCTAGACCTTTTTAACTATTTCCATTCCCCCTTGCCACAGACCACATCCCGCAAAAGAGAAAAGCCTATCCGTTCTTTAAATTTAGTAATGAGACCTGAACTTCTTTGCAGAAGTAGCAGCCACCATTATTCCTGTTACACTAATGTCCATCTTGCTGCATCATCAGAATCTTGTTTTCATTATTCTCCTGTATTCTTTTAAATAAGATGAAACTACAGAACTGATATCTGAGCTTCCTTAAAAGCAAAGCAAAAGCCCAAACTGAGACAGTGAAATGTTTTAAATACTACTGCTCAAGCCTCTGAAAGGAAACTTGCTTCATGCCTTGAAATAAACATGCCTGTGCACAGTTCCAGACAGATCATTTTGTGATTTCCCCTCACATCTGTGAATATTTACAAAATCACTGACTCATTTTAATTTTCCAAATGATGATAGGACAAATCTACAGCTATTTTCAGAGTAAACTCACCCCTCTAAATACCTCAGAAAGGATATTTTTACTGTATTTTCTTGCTTTTTACTCATTTCCAAACTGAAGTTTAGGATATGACATTGCACTGAATACTTATCTGCAGATTTTTTATTTAATTCTATTTAAATCTGCCTTTCTAATTAGATAGAAAAATAACCTCTGGTTACCTGAGGATTATCAGTGATTCACTGATGTTGTAACACATTTTAACCAACATCAGCTGTGCAGCATTTAAAAATAAATGCATGAAATCAAATGAAACAATGGATTATTGACCAGCTACACATTCATCTTGCAAGGCTGAATCCAACAGCTATGATTTGTTACTTCAGTTTGAAGTGTTTAGCCATAATTTTGAGATGATGGTACAAAAAAACCTTCCAAGAACTAAAACTGCATAGTCCCTCAGAAATGTAATTTGCTGCATTAATTGGGAAATTAACTTGAGGCTTAATCTGGAAATAATTGTCTAGGTTTTGCAGTTTGCATCATAATTTCTTTTGAAGGCAGCATGGATTGCTGCTTTCATAGGAGTGAAAAAAGTGTTGTACACACTGGAGTCTTAATCCTTGCATACTTCATGTGCAAATATCTACAACATCTACAATATCTATCTAGTCTCAGTTTCTGTCTTGAAAAAGGGGCATATAAAACAGAGGGGCCTATGTAATTTAATCCAATTTTCTGCTATTACCAAACAAATCCACGAGTTCCATCTTGCACTAAATTAAAGTGTTTTCCCACTCTGCTTCTACTGAAGGAAGCTTCCAAAGTTTGATTTCTTTGTTGTTTAGAAGTA
Source organism: Rhipidura dahli (assembly GCA_013399225.1). Classification (NCBI taxonomy): domain Eukaryota; kingdom Metazoa; phylum Chordata; class Aves; order Passeriformes; family Rhipiduridae; genus Rhipidura; species Rhipidura dahli. The sequence goes on from VXAC01003078.1 coordinate 146,693, forward strand.
TTCTTCCCACCTCTGGTTGAAATTTATTTATGGTCACCTTATAACCATTTACTTTTCCATCGACACTGACTCTAAGTTTGAATAGTTCCTTTTCCCTCTCTTCTGTTTACCTTTTGATCTATTAATAGAGAACTTTATTATCTACTCTCAGACTTCTATTCTCTGGGTGTATGATCTAGCTTTCTTTTGGTCTTCTTTACTAACATCAGCCCTCCACTTCCTTGATCATCTCAGAAATCCTTCTCTGTATCTGTTCCAGATTGAATTAATTTTTGTTGCCCCTGGGAGATAAGGGTTGTACACAGTAATCAGGGTAAGGTTTTACTGGGGCCTTGTAAAGGAGGCTGATACTTAACAAATATTTCTTTTGATGCATTATCTACCTCTGTATAGGTAATGTCCTCTTTTAAAATATGAATTTTTGTGCTGATATTACTTTTCAAATATATGGGCCAAAACTCAAAATACATGCGTGTGTCTGTGGTGGTTAAAGAGGCAGGAGGAGCTTCAATCATCTTTTATTAAAACCAGCTTTCCAGTAATTTGCTTTCTTGGATGTAAGAAAGTATTGGCAACAGGAATTTATTCTGGACACATGGAAAATTCTGTAAGAGAAATTCAGATTCTGGCTTTTTCTTGTCACAGAGCCTGTTGTAGTACCAAAACCCAGCCTGATGAGTTCTGGACTATTAGTTTTAGTTTAATATATGTCAGGAAAAGAAAGAAAGCAAAAACTCTTGAGCTCTGCAAATTGCAGTGGCATCTGTTCAGTAAAAAGAAGAAGTAATGCATAAGTAAATGAATACTATCAACATATGGTGACAGCTCCTAGATCTGTTTTGGCATGGAAGTAAAGTAAGGGAGGCTGAAGAAATGTTCAGGCTAATGGATAATTCTGGTTCAAACTAGTTCAGCAGGTAGTCACTTTCTGAGTGTTTTTCATGACTTACTGAAGTTTGTGGAAACCATTTTCCTCATATGTAGGCGTGAGGACCATCAGGTGAGGCTCCTGGCTGTTATCATGCTATTTCCTTTTTGGTTTTATGAGAAATGGTTTCTCTGTATAGGAGAGAGTGGCTTGTGACCTACCTTTCTGGCAGGCTGCCCCTCTGCTGACCTGCAGGAAGCAGATAAAATATATGTGGGAAGAGTTTAATTCATCTTCCTCTAAACCCAAGCACTTTGGGTTTGAACTAAGACTTTCTCAGCAAAGAGGATTTCCTAGGCAGTTCAGCAAAACCCAGATCCAGCAACCTTCAGGCCATGGAAGTAAAAAATTAAAACCCAGCTTTTCCCAGCCGAATGAAATCCCTGCAAAGCTCTGGGTCAGGAGAGTATGAATAAGTAGCCCATCTTTTAAAGCAGGGCTATTACCTATACACCAGATATTGCCTTTCTCTTGGAGGTTCCTGGTTCTCTGTTGATAGCATCTCTTTGAGACATATTTTTAGCTCACAGTCTGCCAGGCTTTGATTTATAACTTTGATTTATATAATTTTGATGCTGGAAAAAGTCCTGGTATCATTGCTGCTGCCTTGGAGCCTTGCTGAGCCTAATTTAAACAAATGCCTTGATCCCCCTGCATGTTCTGTCTCTTTAGAGATCCTCTTGGGTGCATCTTTACAGGGCAGATCCTCTTTCCTCCAGGCAACACGAGCAGTAAGCAACTGCATGTGTACCTGGGCTGTCAGCCCATTGTGTGCTCTCTTCCATCAGCAGACACAAACACAGGCACATCTGACCTGCTTGCTCTTACCTCAGCAACCTCTGGTCTCCAAAGTGGAGCTGAAAGTTTGTCAATGATTAACTGATTTAGCTGGCTTTTCTGGATTAACTTATTTAGCACAGCAGATCTGGCAAATGCTGAATGGAAGCCAAAATTCTATTAGCTTTCTTTCCTTTCTGTCTTCAAAATAACTGGGCTCAAATCTGTAAAACCCCTGTAATTAGCTAAGTGTCAAAGGTCCACTCTGCATCTTTTTGAAGTTCTGAATGCAGTTTGTAGATTAAGCTAATGTTTTCTAACTCTTATGGCAGTTCACCTTTAAATAACTGCTGTCTACTTACCTGTGAATAATTGATCATTTCAAACTAGCTGAGGTACATTTAAACTAACTGTGCTGAGGGTGGGTCCTTGTTCTGTGGGAGATTTATCAAGGTGGTCAGGTACTGACAATTTTTATAGGAAACCCTAGATCTTAGGCTGGCTCAGCTGTGTTGCAGGGCTTGTTTGTTAAGGTATTTTATTCTTTCAGATATGGAAAGGAATTTCTGAGAAATGAAAAATAAAAACAATCAAAAAAAAATCAAACTGTGCCCTGATGGAGGAAAAAGGGAAGAAGATTCATGCTACCAAAACTGAGAAGCTGAAACGAGGTGCTGGGGTTAGGTTTATACACAGGGGTCCCTGTGCAGTCCATGCAGAATAGAGGTGACAACCTGCCTCCTCTGAACGTAGTGGCACTGAGGATTCGACTCTGCAGCTCAACACCTAAAATTAGGATGGTTTCTTTGCACCTCTGTCCCTCTGAACATGCTGATATGTTTTCTGGAGGCAGGGAGTCTGTCTGGTGGAGAGTGACCCTGAGGAAATGAAGGTTTAAGTTGTAAATGGATCACAGTAGGAGCAGAGGTGTAGGTTTAATGAAAACTGTAATATATTGTTTAGTAGGCCAGCCAGCTTTTGGGTGAAGATTAAAAGTGTCACCATAGGATACCTGTTTATGTAAGGACAAAAAATGCATAAATAATAAGATACACAACTGTAAACTGTGTACACATTATACAAGCAAAACTTAAATAGCTTTTCTTGTCCTATTGATTTTCAAGTTACTTTGTGCATTCATATACAGGAACTCCAAGTTTCTCCGGGTCACTCATGATGTTCAGGGGTTGAAACATGCTTGTGTTTGTAAAACAACCATTGGAATTTGGTGTCCAGATCCCTTTCACTGTTTAAGATATGTGTAGGATATCTTCCTGCAAGGCTTCAATTCTTTCATAGCTGCTTGTACTTGAGCTCTACATGTAGCAGATTGGGCCATAAGGATGTTTGCACTCATTTTGCTCTGATGCAGATGACTAATGGGAGATGAGAGGCAGCAGGGAAAAATCAGATGCAGCAGGGTTGGAATCTTGTGACATGAGTGGTGAGGCACAAGCATCCTGAGCTTCTTCTCTAAAAGGATTTCTATTTTCTGAAAGACTTTCAAGGTTCACTCTTCTCTTGTGCACTGACTGACAAGTTGCCTTTCAGGTGAAGAGTTGGTTGTCCGCCTCTGGAACCATTCTGAAACATTTACCTTGCTGCTTTTAAGATTACTGTAACTCATAATACTTTACAAGATGGGTTGAAATTTATTGCTGCACTCGAAGTAGCTAGATGCATTTTAGGGGACAGTAGAATTTAAAGTTCTATTAACAATGCTGAGTCAATGACAGAGATGTACAATAGATGGAGAGAAATAATTTATCTTAAAGCTCTAGTGAAACTTATATACAACCATTGCCACCTACAAAATACTCCTTTTTCCTTATATATTGTGTGATAAAGGTGTCATGGGTTGTCACCTAAACACATGAAGACTAGAAAAAAATGTGGTATTTTGCAATTCTGTAGTTACTGAATCTACCATCTGATGTGTAACCAGGGTAAGGAGCTACTCCAGAGAGTTCACTGTTACAGTATGCTTTTCTGAAAATTGTTCTTCTTGGTGTCTCTTTGTGTTTTACCTGTTCAAAGACTAGCTTCTCCTGCTGTTTTTCTGGGTTTGTTCTGTGGTTCCCACAGTGGAGGAGGGACCAGTCTGGATCAATTTAGATGAAAAGAAAAGAAGTGCAAAATAGTTAGATTTATACGGTGGCAGCTGTAACAAGAGAAAGAAAACAAATGTTATTTATATTAATAGGCAGTTTGCTCTTCCCGTGTAGCAGTTTGTGCTTTCTGGTGTGGCTGCTGGCTGCTGCCAGCCCTCCCAGCAGTGATTCAGGGTCTCTTAGTCACCAAGCAGGGGTGGACTGGGGATTTCTGCTGGCTGGCTCATCAGAGCCAAAGGATTATATCTGGCTAAAAGCACATTGAAGTATCAGAAATGTAGGATGATGAAGGGAAGCTGAGCAGTGTTTTTTCATTTAATCAGAATTCAGAAGAAAAGATGGGAGATACCTCCATACTTTTTATAATGACTTGGTCAGAATTTTACAGCAGTTGTAAACCTGGGCAAAGTTTGACCTACTATGTTGTCAAAGCTGTATTTTTCTCTAATTCATAAAAAAACAAACAAACAAAATATTTCTTCTGAAATTTTCCTGAGACATTGTATCATGGTCTACTGTATGGATGTAGTTTGCCTTCCTGATCCTATTGAGTGTTTTCTACTATGCATAATACAATTAAAGACATAGTAAGATGGTCATCAAATTATTAAAACTGTGCTATGTAATTTCAATTATAACTAGAAAGAAGGTTTCACAATCTGAAGTTTATGAGTGAGGTAAACAAATCCCCCAGATTCCAAAAGAACTTCTGGAAACAGCGTCAACCTTAATAGTGACTTCTTATTTACCTTTACTTGGGCAACAGTATCAAAATGTAGTGTCTTCTAGTGTTGCTTTGATATTAAATTTGATTTTGTAATAAGTAGCAATAGAGCTGTAGGCAGAAGCTTTGCAACCTTTAGCAGATATTCAGCAAGAGAGATCCTTGGAAACCCAAACATATCCTGGTGGGCTACATCCAAAGCTGTGTGGCTGGCAGGACAAGGGAGGTGATTCTTCCCCTCTATTGCACTCTCATGATACCCCAGCTGGAGTGCTGCATCCAGCTCTGGGAACCCCAACATAAAAAGGATGTGGACCTGTTGGAGTGAGTCCAGAGGAAGCCACGAAGATGATCAGAGTTGCTGGAGCTCCTCTCCTATGGAGACAGGCTGAGAGAGTTGAACTTGTGCAGCCTGGAGAAGAAAAGGATCCAGGGAGACCTTAGAGCACCTTCCAGTACCTAAAGGGGGCCTACGAGAGAGCTGGAGAGGGACATTTGACAAGGGCATGTAGTGATAGGATAAGGGGTAATGGCTTTAAACTGACAGAGGACAGGTTTAGATTAGATATTAAGTAGAAATTCTTCACTGTGGGGGTAGTTAGCTTTGGAACATGTTGTGCAGGGAATCAGTGGGTACCCCATCCCTGAAAGAGTTCAAGACCAGGTTGGATGGGGCTTTGAGCAGCCTGGTTTGGTGGAAGGTGTCCCTGCACATGGCAGGAGGGCTGGAGATACATGATCTTCCAACCCAAGCTATTCTCTTCTCTCCTAAATCAAAATATGTGTTAGAAATACATGTTAGTACCATGATCTTAAAAGATCAAGATTAATCCTATGATATCCCAAACCTTACTTTCAGGAATTTGATATGTGATTTGTAGCTCCTTTAAACCTAAAAACTAATACTTCTTGAAGAGGAGTGTAGGGCATCTTATCTCTAGTGAATTATTTTTATAATAGCTTTATCAGCTTTGTTATCTATATTTGTTTCCTTCTTCTCTGCATTTATAAAGCAAAATATAAAGAGGAGAAAAATATGTTTCTGAAAGACAGAGTTAGTATTTTGAGGGGTTCTAGATAGCAATCAAGAACAGGTAAAATCAGCACCAGAGCACAGAAAGTAAACCTGTGAGGTGTTTGTGTACAGCATTTATTTATATGCTCAGAGAGAGCTAATTAACACTCTTGCCATAAAAAAGAAGGTTAATAGGTTGGATGCTATTTTAAAAGCTATTGCATCTTCTAAATGAACTAGTATTTTAAGTTTTCTTCTGACTTTTAGCTATTTAGCCCCTACCCATAAATCTCAAACTAGGAATATTTTATAGTGCCTTGCCTGATCAAAATATCCACCTTGTCTTAATCTGGGGCAAAGAGCTTCAGGGATGCAATGAAGTAGAGAAATATACCTTTAATTATACAGGCCTAGAAGCATTATACTGTCATAATTTACAAAGTTACTTAAATATTGCTTGTGATATATTCTATATGAAATGAAAAATGAACTCCCATATATCTGTTTAAATTTTGTATATGAAGTTTCAAAAATACATTCAGTTATCATGGAAGGTGTAAATGACCTCCAATGCCATCATTATAACTCCAGCTATCTCATTGGTAATTCCTCTGCATTGACTACAGAAAATGACTGTACTGTAGTCTTGCAATCATTATTTCCATTTTTCTTTTTGTGATTTAGCCTGTATCACTAAGGAACAAAGTCTGTTTAAGTGTATTTTTATTATCCTAATCTAAGATGGTTTTATGATTATGAGTTTCCATGGTGCTTGCTGGAAGTCCTTTGTTGCTCTCATTCAACAGCATTAAGTCATAACATCCTATAATATCCAGGTAAATATATCACTGTGTAAACAGCACACAAATGTACTTATTTTCCTCACTAGATTTTAATTTGACATTTTTCCCTTTAGAGGTGAAACAGAGCTAGATAGAGTAGAAGGGGAAAAATGGGTTCAGACTCTGGAGTGGCTGGTGTAATATGGATTCACAGATTGCCTGTACCAGAAAAGATTCTATTTCCTTTGCATATTTCCTACAAGTTGGTCTGAAGATGTACTTGACTGATGTCTTAACATTCAATACACACTGTTGCTAAACTTGCATTTTATACTTCAAAGTTCTGTAATTTCCTCGTCTTTATTATGAATGATTTATGGAACATTCTGTTAAAGTAAACATTGATAGCATCAGGTAGTCCCTTCAGAACAAATGAAAATAATAATATTTCTGTCAAAAGTAGATGGAAATAGTAATAAGACAATATCTGCACCAAGTGCAACCCAAATTTTGTTACTAATGCATAAATTTTATTTATGTGTACAATATATTGAAATACAAATATTGTACAGAGTAGAAATGATAATGTGTTAGAAGTTAAGGACTTTTTGCTTACATTTCTAGAAGGCACTGTATCTTAGAGATGCAGTTAGTATGCATCCACTGACATTTTTAATAAAACTTTTATGGGGAATCTGGAATGTTACCACGAAATAACTGCAACCTCAGAAAGGATATAATCTGAGAATTACCTGAGAGGTATTTATTACACTCCTAAGTTACCTGTGGGCTTTCTAGAGTCTTCAAAGCAAATAAATTAATCATCCTAAGTGAACAGAATATTAAAATAAGAGAATGCTGAATTTAATTTTTAAGCTTACTTTAGAATATGAAAATAGCCTCAGATATGATTGTAGGCTGTGCTTGGAGCTTACATAATTTGTGCTTGATGCTGTTACAGGGATGACAGAAAGAAAAGGTTCTCCACATACTGAAACAATTGTGTGAGGCTGGAAAATACACTGAAAGTCTGATAGCCCTGCACCCCGAACCACTTCCCAAGTACAGTACAGATTAAAGCTTCTCTGTATGAAGTTGGTGACTATGGAACATTGCCTAGTTTTCAAAGAAGAGAAAACTTCTTTATATTTTTGTACATTCTTATAAATGGATATGCTTAAATACACGTATCTCTCTCTGTACATGTGTGTCTGTTTGTTTAAAATTCTTAAACCCACTGGCAAATAAAATTCCCAGTTGCCATGGGAGAGCCAAAGACTTTACTAACCCTGCATGTTTTGGGACAGTAGGTGACCAGGGAGAAGTAAGGTATTCCAATATTTCAAGGGAGGTCAAGGCTCCTTAAAAGTACCAAAGTACCTTAGATTTTTAAAACTTTTTTTTTTTTTTTTTTTTTTTTTAATGTAGCTAGTAGAAGGGCTACTTCAGGCTTGTGTTTTCATCTTTATCTTTTTTGGTTTTTAATTTAAGAATACCATCTTAGAACATTTTATAAATGGAGATCCATGCTCAACAGTCATCTGTTAAGTTCCTACAAGTCACACACAAGTAAATGTGAGTACCATAAATACTCTCACCTTCTCTTCCTCAATGACAGTTCCCTTGCATTTCTTTAGACTGGCTCTGATCTTGGTTTACGAAAATCTAAGTTAGCTCTTATCAGTGCTGATTATGTATTTTGAGCATTCCTGAAATGGGCATTAAGTATTGAGTATAATAAATGTTTGAATATATCTAGTACTTGTGGAATAGAAATTTAGATTCACTATTTTTCTCTTAGTCTTTGTATGGTGACAACAGATTTTTTTTAAGGCTTATCTTTTTATGGTTCATTACTTAGGTTTCATATCAATTTCTAGCATAGTTTTATAAGATACACCATTATAATGTAAATACTGTTCTATTTTCCATTCTATTTTTCACTAACACTGCATTATAGTTTGTTTCAGATCCTTTTTTAGATATTCTTTCTTGCCCCCTGACAGGTAATGAAATTCAATACTCTGGGTCAGAGCTTTTGCCCCCGATCCGATTTTGGATGACCCTTTTGAAAAAAATATGTGGCAAGGGATCTTTGTCAGAGTGGTGGAATTTGGAAACCTCTGTGAGTCTGTGACAATTAAGTTACAGATGCTTGTCAGAGTTGTTTAATTTTTTCAAATTCAGCTTAATCAGCGTACAGTTGATAGTAACTGCAGTTTGTAGCAGCAAGTTTGAGGGCTTCTTGGCATGTCTAGTAATAAAATAGACTACTGCAAATTGTAAACTACATATCAAGCCAAAGATTGAATGCCCTTACTGTTTCATTCTGTGTCCCCTGTCCTGCAAAGCACATAAAATAAAAAGCCCATCTTTGCCTTTTATTCAGAAGCCTTCCTCTTGTGAAGCCCTTCTGTTCAATTTTATCACTCAATTAATTACATATCTTTGTTGCTATGGTCCTTGTATATATGAAGGAATCTTCTGACTATTATTGCATAACTCGCATTTCTGTTAAAGTAGATCCACTCTGAAATTAACATCTTCAGAAATATTTGTGTGTAATACTTGAATATATCTGACCTGTGATAATATTTCATTGGAAAAGAGAAAAAAAATTATACATCATATGGAAAATGCTGTGAAATTTATTTATTATTTAGTTCAGGCTACTTTAGATGTGTGTTTGGGACCATTCAGAGGACTGAAATGAGGAACTGAACTTTTCCAGATCAAATACTTTAATCAGTTGATTAACATAGTACAAATACCTTTAATTAGGTAGTAGCAAAGAGATCATTTGCGGATCATAAACCAAAGAGTAGCATCCTGCCATTACCAGACCTGGCCATACTCAGTTAATACATATATGGGAATATAGCTTCAGAATTAGCTATGTAATCCTTTTAAATCTGTTCTGCAGTTGTAAGGTATTAGGTAGCATACAGTGTGTACTTGAATACTCAAAAATGTGGGCCAGCTGGAGTGAAACTGGTGGAGAGAATGGTCAGAGATCAAAGGAGCATGATTTTTGGGGAAGGACAAAGAGACCTTGTTTGACTTGAAGAGGACAGTAGGGGCACAAAAGAAGACCTATAAGAGGAATAGAATAAATTTGTTTCTGTGTTCCTGATGACTTTTAACAGTAATGACCTTACACGGTTGCACTGCAAAAATTGTTTCCCTAGTAAAGTTGAGCTATGTTGTCTTTGTGGCTGTGTGGCCTCTATTAGTGCACATCTTTTATAATCAGTCTACAATGCAAAAAATATGTCAGGATTGCTATAAGCAGTTTTGAAAGGGAGCTACACAGGTGACCTCCTAGGTGCTAGTCAAACCCTCTGAATCTGTGTAAGACACACCTTTCTTCAAACAAAGCTAAGAAATACCGAGTTATACTTGACTCTGTGTGTGTGACAGAATGATTTTTCTTCACTGTTTTTCTCACTCTTTTTGCTTTAATTTATAAAACTTGTTTATTTGGCTACTTTGCCATTTTCCAGCAAGGACTGGAAAATGGCACTTGGATGAATAGCAGAGAAAGCTGGAAAAAAAAAGCCTCTTTTATAGGATGTTTACTTGAAACTTTGAGTGTTATGGCTCCTCACAGGGCACTGCTTTTGTTGCTTCATAGGTGGAGCACCATATCTGTAATGTTAAACTGTGGAAGAGTCATCAGAAAAAGCTAAGTTGTATGTAGGGAAAATCATGTAAGGGTCAGAAATATTAAAAAAAGTGGTTTACTCTACAGCGCTATGCTTGTTACAGCATTTAAGATGATAGCACAGACTAGTCACAACACAGAGATGATCAAACCCTGTCATAGGTTGTTTTCTAGCCTGTGCACTTCTCACTAAACACTTACAATTCTGCAATTGTAAATTGGATTTTCAGATTACTTCTGAATGTAGACAGCTTTAAAAAGATGTTGGTGTGGTATAAAACACACTAGTTCATGACCGTAAATGAATTTACTTGGTGGGGAGTGGGGGGTTGTACCTTCGGTGAAGGGCTGGATTTTGTTCCTTTTTCATGATGTTTATTTCTCTGCTAGTGGTTTGTTCAAATTAAGTCTCAGTTCATGTACGTTGTTCCTGCTATCCTAGTTACATGTGTACTCATACTGGTGATTATATAAATAGACATGGATCATCTTACTTGTCTTGCATTGTAAATACTATTAGGAAAAAGAATGGCATTTTCAATGTATCTGCCAAGAGGGAGAAATATTTACTTTTTTTTAAATTTTAATAGCCTCTTTGTGGGGAGGGAGATTGGGAAAGTAACTCCCTTGATTCAATTTTAAGCATTAAAAAAATATTTCCAGTCTCATGCATTAGTCTCTTGTTGCTTTCCTTCCAGAAAACCTTGCTGCATGTGTAGCTTTCTCTGCCTTGGAAAAGACATTTAGGACTGGGTGATTTTTTTTTTTTTTTTTTTTTTTTTTTTTTTAATGTAGGGGTTTTTTATTTCCAGAGAATCTGGTCTGCTGTAGTTAATCCAATCTCAAGCTATATTGCTGTGCTGGCTGAGTGCAGTTCAGGGGAAATAAAAGAAAAATTCAGCATTTTTAAGTGCAGGGTAGAGATGAGACCATGGCAAAAATGTAGAACTCTCTTTTTGTGAATCTGACACTGAACTAGCAAAAAGCATGACACCTGCAGTAAGGACTTATCACTGCTTGCATTCAGAAAGCTGTCTGCTTTTCTTGCTCTAGCAGTTTATACATACAACATAAACTTTCTGGGTTATAGATGTAGAAATATTGATAATTATGTGAGAATGCAGGGAAAAGGTTCTTCCCTAGGTTGGTAATTTGTGTGAGTATGGGAATTGACAGACTTTTTTGAGCTAAGGTTTGTCTTCTGTGTCCTTCTGTCAACAATAGCTAGCAAAAATACCTGGTTTGGAAAGCGACACAACTCCTTGGAGGCAGAATAGGATAACTTGAAGTCCTGTTCATCATTGACCTGTACTTTTAGATGGATTGACTTAAGCCTGGAAATATTAAGCTTTATATAATTTGCTAAAGCAAAGGTACTTTCCAGCATATATCATGTTGTCTATACTAATATTCAGGTGCTTCTTGAATCTTTCTAAACTTTTGCTGTTTATACATTCTGCTGCAAATTATTTTCAAAATGTTACACAATAAAAAATATATATTTTGAATAACCTTCATTTTTATTTTCAGGATAGCCTATGATATTGTGAGAGAAACTGCTAATTTCTTCCCCATATGATTTTAATAAATATTGCTGTTTTCTTGTTGCACTCAACTTGTCCTAGAGTAGAGACCTACTGTTTTTTTATCACTCCTCATAAGACTGTGTACATTTTGATAATTCTCACTATCCTTCTCTGAACCCCACCTAATTCTCATTACCTTGTTTGGAATAGGCTACATGTTTTTTTAGATGAAGTTTCATTTTTCCTTTATAGGAAACGTATTGTAACCTTTTCAAAGGTGTTTTTTCCCTACTCCTTATGAAGCATATTGTTTCCCTGATTTGACCATAGCTGCACATTTATTTTCATAGCAACATTCAAATCCATTTGCTAAACTGATTCTGATAATTCAGAATCTTTACCATAGGTATGAATGTGAGCAAAATTGGTTTTAAAAGGAATTGTCATTCTGAATATCCAAATTAGACCTTGCACTATTTTTTAACAAATAAAATTAAATAGGTCCTAATTTCTGCAATTATGGTTGTATAAATCTTGCAGTACTCTAGTGGATACATGACTCAGGTATGCAATATTATATTATTTTGTTTGCTTCTTTCTTTATTTTACAATTTAGAATTCAATTTCAAAGGGAATAGTACGAGCTATGAATTTCTGAAAATATCACTGCTTTTTTTTAGGAGCACATTTCTCAATATTCTGGAGCTACACTAGAAATTGAGTTTCCATTCTAGCCATCCTGTGCTGATGTTGCTGTGAGAAGATATGTTTTGGTAATCTAGAAAAATAGAGAAAAGGCTGCAAGAAACAATAGATTTTTGGCCCCCCTTGTGTAATGTGGGACACTCTAAACCACACAAAAACTTATAATATTTAACCATTTATAAATATTATGAAAAAACTGTGTTTACATGACAGTTCTGTTTACTGGATCTTGTCTGAGATTTTTTTAATCTGATTTAATTTAATTCCCTTATTACCTATGTATAATTCAACCATGTGAAAAATAAGATGTAGCTCCCTGTGGAAAAATAGAATCACAGAATTGTTTAGGTTGGAAAAGACCTTTAAGATTATCAAGTCCAACTGTGATCCCAGCACTGCCAAGTCCACCACTAAACCATATACCTACCTTCCCCATCTACACACCTTTTAAAGATCTTTAAGTCACTATGTCTTTTAAAGACATAGTGACTCAAATATTTCTCTGGGCAGACTATTTCAATGCTTGTCAACCCTTTCTTTCTGTGAAGACTTTTTTTCTAATACCCAATTTAAACCTCTCCTGGCACAGCTTGAGGCCGTTTCTTCTTGTCCCATCACATGTAACTTGGGAGAAGAGACTGAACCCCACCTGGCTACAGACTCCTTTCAGGGAGTTGTACCGAGCAATAAGGTCTCTCCTGGTCCTACTTTTTTCCAGGCTAAACAATCCCAACTGCCTCAGCTGCTCCTCATAAGATTGATGTCCCTGAAATTGACTGTAAGTGCCTAAATTTTTGTTTTAAACCCACGGGGACATTGTTGCACCATTAATAATAGCAAGAAGTTAGGACAATTATGTTATTTCATGTTCCTCTAATGTGCTCCTTTGGGAATATGTAATTTTAGCTTGTTCCCATAGCAATTGTATTACCACCCTGGAAAAATGCAACAGGTTGCAAAGATGACCTTCCCAAAAATTTTTTTTTTTTTTTTTTTTTTTAAGGAGTTACAAATAGCACTTCAAGATCCTGATATGCTAGATTTTCCCTTAAATGCCTACCACCAAAGTAGCTACTTTAAAGGAATGATTCAATATCATTATTATTAGAAATTATAGAATGACTAATATGATTCTTTTCTTATTTTAGCTTTCTTCCCCTTAATATCCTTTTCTACATTTGTCTTCCTTAATATTCACTGTGGAGGCCCAGTAACTCCCATGAGTGGAAGCAAGGCTGGGAAGCTTATGCTTGCTGGGGAAGCATCAGCATGTTTGCCAAAGTGTGTGATGGGCAATTACGTGGGCTTAGGATAATATTTCTTCTTAAATATTCTATTTGTGTTTTCTTGTGGGAGTTTGGTTTTTTTTTTTTTTTTTTTTTTTTGAGGGGAGACTATTTGTGTCCCAGAGCAATATTAATTAGATCATTTCTGGAAAGGCACAGAGGCTGAAAACCATTGTTCATTTATTTAAAGAATGTGAAAGATGAAGAGGTGACACTGTGAACTTAAATTAAGACCATTTCATGCTTGCCCTGGACATTGACATCTACTGCTTGGTTGTGCCCCAGCTGTGCTTCCTGCTGGGGAATGTGATCACACAAGAACATGGTCTGGAGTGACTGGAGGTGTCCTGCTGTACAAGTGCTTTTTACTGTCCTGAGCCTATGCAAGCTGTGAGGTATTTGTGTGGTCTGCAGCTACTAGAAGTAGTGGTGGTTGCCATTTGTTAGGAAATGGGCTGTAAAAATACAAAAGAGTTTTACTGAATAGAGGGTAAGATGCAGAATTCAGACAGAAGCCTTCCAGCTGCTGAAGCATTGCTTCCTTCCTCCCCCTGCCCTCTCCTCCCTTCTCCCTTGAGTGCATTCAGGAATGGCTCTGAGTTATTTAAACAATAAGCTCTATTAAAAAAATAAGGGAATAAAATAATTAAAATTTAAAAAGTAGATGGTGAAGAAGGGAATGAGAAGTGCAGGGAAGTGAAAAATTAAAACAATACCATAAGAAAGGAAGTGGGGATAGAAAAGACAGTTGTGGCTTTAACTGTTAGAGAAGGGAGGGTCCCTTTCCAATTCTAGAAGAAGAAAAAGAAGCAAAGCTGCTAAAAGACTTCAACTACTCAACCTGTTTCATTTTAAAAAGCTATTTTTTTAAAAATGCACACACTTTAAGTAAGCTTTAAACAAAATATATTGAGGAGGCTGTACATGTTGCATTTTACTTACTTTTTTTTTCCAAAATAATGCAACTAAGACCAAGAATATAATAAAACACTTATTATATAGGTTCATACAGTGGCTTGAATTGCAAGGGACCTCAAAGAACATTCATTTCCAACCCCTTGCCCTGGGCAGGAATACCACCCACTAGACCAGTTTGCTCAAAGCCCCATCCAACCTAGCCGTGTACCCTGCCAGGGATGGGGCATCCACAACTTCTCTGGGCAACTTGTTCCAGTGTCTCACCACTGTCACAGGAAAGAAGTTCTTCCATATATCAAACAGAATTTCTCCTCTCTCAGTTTGAACCTATTACTCCTTGTCTTATCACTACAGTTCCCAATGAAAGAATAATATAATTTTTAACAGTTAGATTTACATAAAATATATTAACACTTTGGATTACTACTTAAGCATTTTCACATTTTCAAAATTCAAGTTAATTGTTAATTATTTGTATTCTATACTTAAACAGTTTCTTTTACATGAAGTCCATGTACATGAAATTGTACTGCAAATTTATCTTACAATATTGATAAATGGATCTGAGTAGTTTAATTGCTTGAAATTACTCTTGAATTCGTTTCGAATTTAGCAAATATTTCCATCTAGTGATGCTCCCCTTTCTGCCCAGTAGATTAGGGGTTTGAATCCTCCTTGCAATTAGAATTTTTCAAACATAGTGCTACAGACTACACATGACTGAAAAGACAGGTGCATTTATGTTCGATTGGTGCTGTTTGGCTTCATAAAAGATATTTAAATATTCATGAAGCTAATGAGATATGCTCTAGTTGGATCACTTTATAGGGAACTGAACTACATCAGTTTGAATTCATCTTTGCAGTATCTGCTCCAGACTGCATGCTAAGCACTGCCTTGTAGAGCACTGATGGATGGGCAGCTCCCAGTACTGCCTGTTGATGCTGTTATGCTTCCAGATGTACTTCATGGAGCAGGGATTAGGAATGGGAATGTACTGCATTGCTGGAGCCACTAGATTATAATGTAATTTCTTTCTGTGGCTCAGTAATTATGTAAGTACCTTGTACAAAGGTGGAATATACTCTGCAGAAGACACTGGAAACTTCTCCCCTGTGCCTGACAATGGGGATTCAATAATTTCAGGGAAGGTAAAAAAGGCAGATTGGGTTTTCAGCAGAACAAAGTGAGTGTCCTAATAAAGTGCTCTGTTGTGCATCACAGGCTCATGCCCACATCCTTCCCATTTCTGTCGCACTGTTTTTTTATAGATCCCTCAGTCAGTAAATAATCCACTCCACATTTTCATTGCCCACTTCCCATTTAGGATCTAAATTTTAAAAAAAATTGAAGCATTTCCTGAGATGTAATCTTGGCCAAGTGCTTGCTACTGATGGTATAGTTATTACAATTATTTCTTGTTATTATTGTTTGGGGAAAAATTATGAATAACCTAAAGCTTCAAAGTACAGATTTTCTACAAGTATATAAACATGCTCAGGAATGCTGTAATGAGGAAGATAATTTGAAAGGAAGTGGGAAGAGAATTTAGGTGTAGTTAAGTAGCAAATAGAGGTCAGCTGAACTGGAATATGAATAAAATGAAAGGAGGGAGTAAGCAAGAAATAGTTATTTACTTATGCAAATTGCCATCCTTCTGTTTTGTACAGTAATTGAATCTTATTATTTCCTATGGCAAAGACTAACATTGGCTTTTTTTCCTTTTGTTCTCCATCCCATCATCTCCCTCTTGTCTTTGTTTTTTGCTTATAAAGTTTTATATCCTCTAAGGCTTTCATATAATTCTGTTTACCTGTTGTGAAATAGGTTTCTGTGAGCTTATTTGAAAAGCCAGTTCCTCCTGTAACTACAATTGCATAGAAATAATCTCCTTTAGGTGGAATTTAGGGTATTCAAATACTCTTGTAATTTTATTAATCAACCTTTATAGCCAGATTATAGCAGAATTTCTACTAATACCTTTGTATTAACTGTTGAACTTGTTTCAGTCAGCTGTACTTTATCCCTGTAATTGCAGCCTTTCTTTAATAACCTCATTATTTTGTAGCTTTGTCCTTGTGATAGTCTTACTCTTCTCTTGAATTTCTGAAATATTAACTCCTCCCGTATGTCTGAAGCATTTGTGCAGCATGTCATGTTGTCATCATTGTCATTAAGGCGTTACTAAAATTTTAAATCCATTCATCCCATTGCTTTTATGGATGAGCTACAAAACAGACTTAGGTTCTGCTTCTGCTAGTTTGTTGGTATGAATGCTTGTGCCTGGTTATTTAAAGTTATCTCCAGTAGCCAGCCCTCAAGAACTGGGCAGTCAAAGACTTTTCATTCATTTTTTGATGTTTTTTAATTTTGCCTGGTTTGCATGAAGAGGCTGAATACTCTCCTCTGGCAGCGTGTCCATCTTCTCATTATGTGCCAAATATCTAATGCATGTTTTGTTCATTAAGGTAATTCTAGAGAATTTCATCTGCTGTAGAAACCAAAGAAAAGGATAAAACCGCGCAAATGGCCATGATCGGTTCAAGAATGAATTTGAAGATCTCCAGTTGTGTCCCCTCTGAGGGGAGCTTGCCTACTCCTAGCCCCTTAATGGCAGGGAACGTTGAGAGATGGCACTGATGCTGTGCCAGCTCTGCTCAGCAGTAGCCAGAACACTGGTGTGTTATCAGCACCTTTCCAGATATCAATGCAAAGCACAGCACTGTGAGGGCTGCTATGGGAAGATGAGCTCCATCTCAGCCAGACCCAATACAGAACTTCCTGAAACAGAGTGATCATCCCCCTCAAAACTCAATGACATTAGGACAAGGAAGACAGAAAAAACCTAAAAAGAGAATAAGATGGAACATCTTGTTTTCCATCAAACTGTTCTGTTCTAAATATCATCTTTACATTTTCATTTCCTTCAGTTTTGAAAAATGAAATACAAGCTGCTTATCCCCTAAAATACACTCAACAATAAGGACTATTCATGAATCAGAGCTTTCAGAATTTTAGCAGTGCTGTTCAAAGGTCATCCCTGCCTCCTTGTTTTTAAATTGTTACATCAGTTATTAGGATGGAGACAGCACTCATGTAACCGTTTGGACTGAGTCACCAGATTTATTGTCCTTTGTTACTTCAAAGTCTTTGAGATACTCGGGTGGTTGCAACCTTAAACCTTACAGAGGATGCTGAAAAATGATTCTTGATACCAGTGCTGATGAGGACAGGTGTGGGGTCAAATGCTTGGCTCAGGCCTCTCTTCTGCTTTTAGGACTTTAATGTAAATAAGAGGAAAAAAAAGGCTACTGTACAACAGGTGGTTGATTTTTTTGCACACTGTTGTCCATCCTTAAGTAATACAATTTTTTTCCAGAAAAATCCTGTATTGGTTGAAATATTTGTATCTGCTGCTATTGGATACCTTCAAGAGGATGTGATTCAGCTAGCATGTAGTCAAGGAAGGGTTGCCATGAGGCAATGAACGTGAACACGAGGCTCTTGAACTGACAGTGGTCAACAGGAGCAGTACTAAAAAAGTCTGGTTCCTTTTGTTGAGGTCTTTCTTCTCCCTGGGGCATGCCTGACCATCAGGGTGCTATTTATCACTCTGTTTCATTGGCCATGGCAGATAAAGCAGCTGCTGCAGCAGCCAGGGAGGATTTAGATTTCAAACTGGGAAGAATGACAGGTGACTAGGGATAGCAGGGCAGTAATCAAACACATGGCAACAAGCGTGCCAAGTACTTGAAGCTGGTGCTGCATGACAGCATCTCCTTTGGACAAGCAAGTAGTTATCAAAGTAGAAATCTTCAAGCTTTCTCATGTAGAAGGACATTTTTCCATCACTGAGCTGTTTTAAAACACTTAAATGAGAAGCAAGAGGGCAACCAGCAAGGATCTGTTCATATAATAGGTTTCAATTAGATCCCAGTATCAGGCTAAGTCTGTAAGCCTGTGAAGGCTATAACTAGCATTCATAGAAAAGGTTTATTTTGTGGTTTTGCTTTCTTTGGGATGGCTTGGACTGACATTTTGGCTCCATTTCTTCCACTATATTTTATAAAGGTCTACACATTCTGAGACGATGATACAGATAGTCACTCTGAAACTCTGCAATGTGTATATTGGTGATCTATGTTACTATGGTAAATCATTGGTTCTTACATAGATGGAAATTTTCTGGAGTGGGAATTAAGAATTAAACAATGTCATTGCTCTTCTGAGAATAAGACTGGGTTATCAGTGCCAATTGCTGAATCGAGCCAACTAGCCAAGTGTTAGCAAATTATCCTTGGAAGTTATTTATACTATCACTTTGTCAAGTCTGACAGAGAAGTCATTTATTTAGCCATGAGTATGTGATAGCAATTTCTATTTAATTTCTTTCCTGTGCAATGCGGACCTATTACAACCTAAATTCTCTGGTGATATTCTCTAAAATGTGCAAAAGTAGCACAGACTCTTGATTAGATTCCACTGGCCTAAGGACAAAAAGAACCTATTGCTTTTCCCTGTAGCATGTTTCCCTCCTTATTCATGCATGGCTTTTGCTATTCCAGCAACCTTTGGGACATTAAATACACCACCATCTTGGCATTACTTGTTTCAAATGCTGTAGACATAGAATGTTTTTTGTTTCTGGTTATTTCCTTTGAATCGTCTTTTTGGATGATTAAACACGTTTTTATCTCCTAAATATGTAGTCAGGTGAATATGGCATGCTTGAAAACCCATCAAGAAATTGACGAAATGAATGTGAGGGTTGGTATATAATGTTTCAATAATGGTATTGATTGATAGGAGTTATATAGTTCTGCAGATGGTACTGCTCTAGCAGGGGTTGTTAAGTACAACGTGTAGTAGCAGAGCAGGGAATGGGGACTTCCTCTGAGGAAGTAACACAGGTAACAAAGACCACATTACTAGACAGATAATATTTGGTGGTCTGTTTCATTAGTATCTAGTTAAGTATGAGGGTAGGCCTAAAGTAATTTTAAAAGCCATCTGCAAGTGTTTTATTTTCAGTTTGCAGGACTTTCAGGTAAGCCTACTCCTTGTTAGAAAATTCCTTGTATTCTAGTCTCTTAAGAGGCCATGTCAGAATTACCCCTTCCAAGAAAGTGTGGCCTCTTTGTGCTGTGAAATTTTTTGAGGTTTTTTCTTTTTTTGTGGAATGCTGACAATGTATATATCACACACCAATGTATATCTCTATTAAAAGTGGTTCATAAACTTAGCTTTTCACTCTTTCTTCCTTGCCTGTTGTTCTTTAGTGGATCAGGGAGAGAGGCCAGGTTCTTTTTCACTGCTGTTTCAGTAAGCTGTTATTATAGGATCTGAACAATAAATGAGCTTTATTTGTTGAATGTTTTCTAGAATAGCTTCATTGAAATTGATGGAACAATTGTTTTATGTGCTGTATATTAAAAAGTTTAAGAAAAATAGCTAAGCTGTTTTGCACCAGGGGCATTGTCTTTTGCTTAGCTTTTAGAAGCATTTCAGAGGCTTTTCCCTCCTAAAGCTATCTGTATCTAACGGATGCTTGGATAGCTGAATTCATTATGATAAAAAAGGGTATTTGGTTCTGCTTGCTTAGCTATTGTGAAATGAAAAATAAACACTCAGTATCTGTTCATTAAGAGGAGAAATCTCAGTAAAATATAATCTTTCTTTTGTTTACTGCCAAATATTTGCTGGTTTCCAGTGGGATGCTTGCTTACATTTTCTTATTTGCTAGCAAATGGACATTCAGACTTTAAGAGCCAGCCCCTCGAAGATATTAAGTATAGGCTTGCCATTTGTTTTCATAGGAAACAGAATCTAAATAACTGTGAGGCTCTAATACTCCATAACTAAGGGAGTACTAAGGATGAATTAAACAAAGCAGGATGGGTGGGAGGGAGAAATGCTGACATGGAAGCTTAAGGGTAGTGGTACTGACTGATTCCCTCCTGATTAAATGAGGCAATTGATAATGTAGTGCTTTGCTACCAGGTAAACTCACCACTTCTTCCTCTTTAGATCCTGTTCTTATAATAGAAAAAAGCTGAAAGACAATTCTGTCTGCTGACATTTTCATAACTCCAAAGAAATTTAGTTATCCGAAACTTCTTTCTGTTGCCTGTAGAAGAGGTTATATACCTGCAGTTTTATGCAGATCTATGCACATGAGATGTTTAGTTCTGTGGAAAATTTTAGTTTCATTTTATCACTTTTTTAGTTCTGTGTATATTCTGACATTTTATTAGGCATAAGTTTTGTGGTCAAGGAAGGGGAGGGTGGTAGCTGAGGATAGCATTTTGTGAGTCTGTGAGAGGTTATAAAATTCACCTTGTGATTCTCCTGGTCACCTGTCTTGGTGCTGTATTTCCAGGGAGTTGTATCTACGCTGCAGAAACAGGGAGCTGTTAGCAGAATGGCAATGCAGGATTTATGCCGAAAGAAAACCCAGTCAGCTGATTACTCTGTTTTCTAAGATATACTTGTGTCACCAGGTCATTTGCTGAAATAGCAGAAGAGAAGGAATATTAAGTATCCTCCAAAAGTGTACACATAACTCAGTTTCAAATTCCCATGGAAAGAAATTTAAGTGTGAATCTAGATGGGAATTCCAGCTAAAATTTGTCCTTCATTTAGAAGAAGCCCTAAGTAACATGACTGACCCACCCCTTGCTACTTGTGATGATTGCCAGTACTCTGGTACAGCCAAAAATGTATGTTCATTAGAGCTCTTAATTACAGGAACTTACTGTGAAAGCAGACTTTGCCAGAACTCCAGGATGGACAGAAACACAGTGTACCTTATGCTGAACAGTGGTTGCTCAGAAGTGGCACTTTTGGCTCTATGTTTAGTCCCAAGTTCTTTGGTGCCTGACTTCCATTGTGCTTACTTGCCTCCCTTCCTTTCAGATGTAGAAACAGGTGTCTGACTTCCTTTGAAAAGTAAGTTTCCCTCTCTTTGTCTGTCATATTTTTAACTCAGTAGTAACTAAGCAGAGCCTCAGTCACATCTCAGTGTCCCCTAATAGACTCCCACAAAGAATGCAATGCTATCATGGAAGTATCTAATTAAGACTCTCTGGCCAAAGGCTATTTCTATTGGATTCATACTAGCACTGCCTGCCCAACAGACTTTTCCTGGGGAAGAACAAGCCATGCACTAGTATATATGGAGTGGCAGCCAGCAGGAAATCATCTTGGAAGAAGAGGACCTAGGGGTCCAGGCATGGACCTTGGGGATCTGTGTTTCATGTCTTCAGAAGAGCTGACCTTTGTGTGCCATCATATTTTCTGTTCAGACTGCAAGAGGGATTCCAGAAGCCCCCCTGTTTCAGTTAATATCAAATGTGTCAAATAGTTACTTCTGGTCATCAACTCAGCTACTGCCTAGAGACTGCAGCTGCTAAAATTGTACTGAAGTGTTAATTTTACTTCAAGGTTTTCTCAGAAAAAGCCATTGTTTTTATAGGGTTTTGTATGGATTTATTGCCAAGAAACACTTTGTCATTTATATTTTTAGTTCTTGAAAATTTCAAGCTAATTTGCCAAACTTCATAGAATATGCACTAGGATAATATTTTATTTTTTTTTTAATTTTATTGTTAAGATTTACATAAATAAATATCTGTATCAGCCAATGGTAAAAGAAAAGTCCAGGATTCATAAATGTTTAGTTTGGTAATGGGTCAGAAATGTGCCTTAAGATGTGCCAGAATTTGAAGAGATTTTGATAAGTGAAATAAAAGAATGAAGTTTGTTTGCTTGTTTATGTGAAAAAGCACTCATTTTTTAATTCAGTCTATCTACTCTGTTGGGAAAATATTCAAAACATTTTTCTATTGTATATAAATACACGACTTGATATTTTGAACAAGCACTGGTTCACAATTCAGGTAAAATTCAGCACATGTCAATGTGCTGTTCTTTCCTTCTGATTTTGCCAGGAATGAGAACTTTTTGTAGAAACCTACCATCAACTGGGCCAATTTTGAAATATTCTCTTTCCATCCTAACATTAGCTCAATGTGTTGCTCTTACTGGAACTGCCAGCTGATGATCTGTCCAGTTTTCCTTGTTAATTTTTATTGCTGTATTCTTTCATTCTTCCATAGATAAAAATGTTATATAAATGCATATCATACTGTTAGAAATTTTGACTCAAGGCTCACCAGCTTTGCTGGCAAAAAAATGATGGGGAAGCATGAAATCAATAGATTTGAAGATTTTGCTAAGGAAGAAAAGGGTGGCCAAGTAAAAAAACCCACCTATTTCTTATTCCTACTCCCTTTAGACCAGGCCATTGCCACTTTACAGTACTCTGTTGCAAAGAATGAGTTCATACAGGGTCAGGTACCTCCTGTGACTCTGTCCTAGATTTTTGCTTGTTCAACATTTAGACAAGACAACACCAAGGCAAAGATTACAGCAAAGTCTATTGTTCTCTGTACGAGGTAACTATCTGTTTCACTTACTCCTAAAGCTGTTGGTGCTTGTCAGCAGTTGTTTCTCTAGGTGGCTGGTGATGACAACATAGCAGGAAAGGAGTAGGATGCCCAGGGATTGCTCCCTTAAGCATAACAAAGTCACAAAGCTGCAATCACACTACACTACAGCTCATATTGGTAGATTCAGCTGAAAAGGGAGAGGGTACCATAATATTGACAGCTGAAAGTGCTCAAGAGCTGCCAAAATCACGAAACTACTTGATGCCATTACCTTTTTTTTGTTAAAAAAATCTTTTATAAGTAGGAGCCTGTAAAATTTACTTTATGAACCTTGTCTGTGACTATGGGAGCTAAAAATAATAGCTCCTTGTGCTAGGTTTTAAGTAAGACACATAAAATATTGAGACACTTTTATAAAGCTGAAGCAATCAGTTTGACAGAGTTTGACAGGGACAGCACCACCCTCTTTTCACAGTTAGGAAAGCAGCCTTGGATCTGTTGCCCTTTAAACTGCAGTTTTACTGCCAGAGGGTATTGGGAAATACTGTTCTGGGTTGGAGTGAGAAGTTTTCCATTGTGACATGGAGTGACCTGGCATCTCCTGTCAGTCATGGCTTAAGTGAAAATCTATGTCGTAATGTGATTTTTCTGTGTACAAGCCTGCTTGTTAACTCTTGTTTATGTTTAAATCCATGGTTGACAGGAGACTTTTCCATCATCCATCCATTGTTTAGCCTACCAAAGCAGTCATGCAGCTCCTCTCATTGAGATTTTAGAGGGGCTTTAGCAAACATTGCTTAATGGAAACAACAAGATAAATGTGAAACCCTTCCCTATTATTGTTCTGTGAAGCTTAAATAGGTGTAGCAGTGTTGGTTTTACTTTAAAAAGCGAGTGGGCCCAAAACTTGAGATAAGGTGATAAAACAACCTCCTCCCCTCAAAACCATGCAGGTTTACCTTGGCCCCTCCTTCCCCCTGGCTTGATTGTATTTTCTGTCTCCTGATTGCAGAAGCATTAATGACCCACACAGTTTGATTCCCATTTCCATGGTCTTAATGCTGTGCTAATATACACAGCAGACTTTGTTTCTCTCAAGTATAGAGGGAGAAGTACATAAGATTTCACAAGGTCACACCTCCAGAAAGGCAAGACAAATGAAGGACTGGAAATGCCAGAAAGTACATTTATTTGACCTGGGCTGTATCAACAGTAAGAATAGGATGCAAACTCTGTTTTGTAAAAAGAAGGGCTGTCAGAGAGAGCAAGAGAGAATTACTAGTAAAGCAAAAGCGTCAGAGTCTGAGTTGGGGGAAGGAAGAGGCTGAAGGTCTGTTGCACTCATTATCCCTTTCTTCTTTGCAGTGAAATTGTATTTCTTGTTTTAATGTATTGCTTTCAATGCTTTCAATGTTTTCAATGCTGTTGAAGGCTTAGTGCTCTGCAGGCCTGGAAGGAGTTGTTTTTCAAAGACCCCAGGTACCCTCCTGGTGTCCTTACAGCAGGTTGCTGTAGGCTGTAACTGCTTCCCAGAGGCTTTGACAGCTCTGTGAAGCTTAAAAAAAAGAGTCACATGGCAAAAAGCAGTATTATAAGGTAATTTCTGGTTTGCAACTTGAGAGTCATGGCATGAAAATCAAGATGAAATATAGGCAGGGTCTGTGCAAAAGATGCAGAGGAACTTGAAATTGTCATAGGCAGTGAGAGGTTGGCATGAAAGATAAGGAGTGACAACACTCTGGCAAGACCTGAAGGATGAAGACTGAGAATTGGTCATGGAAATGTGATTAATAGCTGAAGAGGTAGATGACTTTACAGTTACATCTTCCTAATGGTAAAATGGAAAAGTTAGTGGAAAAACTGAAGCAGAGAAGTGGGTGGCTTGACTAATATGCCAACACAATCTAGCTTCACAAGCAAAATTATTTTCAAACCATGAAGGTCCAGGAGATTAAGCAGAGGTTTCATTTCAATCTGCAGATGTTTGGGTTTAGGTCAATGGCTTAAAATTACGCGTGGAACATGAGAGTTTACTCCATTTCTCGGGATGTCAGTGCTCAGAACTTGCCAATTGAAATAGCTGGTCCCTTTCTGTTGTTTTGTTTGGCTGGAAAGCAGAAAAAAGACTGGGGCAGGGAAATGGATTTTTAACACATATAAGCAAAATTCCACTTGCTCACCCACCCAAAACAAGTAGCTGTTTTGATAAGTTACAAATTTAAATATTTTCCTCAATTATAACAGGAAACATAGTCAAAGACCTTTTATACAAAGTATCCATGACAATTTTATGCCAACTTAATTCTTGTGCTTAAGGGCAGTTATTTTGCTGCCCTCAAAATAATTAGGGATTTTGTTCATCCTCTTGGATAGGAGGCTAAGAAAGTGAATTTCTTAGAACTGGAAAGGTAGAAATTTTTCTTATTTTATTTTAATTCTGAGCGAGATGATTTCAGCATCTGAGTCTTAGGTTAGTAAACCCCCATGAAACTCTTTATCCTGACAGTCAGTCTAATGACTGCTCTGTGAGTTGAAATCCACTCCATTTTCCAGAGTCTGACTTACTAGTTATCTTTCCAGTTTTCTTTCTGAGTCAAAGGCTTACAAAGATCTATTGCTGTGAAGCTCGTGGAAAAGTGTTTTGGCAAACAGGCTTTAAAGCTTACCTTTTTGTGCAGTTGAAGACATGACACTTGTGCTGACAAAAGAGATCTAGCTAGGGAACAAGTGTATAATGGTGCCAATATGTGTTCCATGGTGATTTTTCTTAAAGCTTTTTCTGCACGTGATTACATATTGTATTATTTTCTTCTATGTAACATTAATTCTCTTACTGTCCTGGTTTTATAGGAAAGCTTGCAATCCAATAGCCAGAGACCAGATTAAACCTCTGAATTTTTTGTGTGAGGATGAGGGATGATAACTTCCCTACTGTAGGTTGAAAGCGTATCTCTTTTGCTTTCTGCTAGATATAGACAGAAGGCTGGGAGAGTAATTTTTCTTCCCATAAAATTATTTCTTACAAAAGACTATGTAGAAAATAATTTTTTTTAAAGTTTTTTCCAGTGATAACACAGTTAAGTTGGCTACAAGTAATTTTGTGGCTGACAGAAAGTTTAAAACAAAATATGTTGTCACAATTTGTATTGCATTTTATGGCTTATCATGTAGGAATACATAGATACGTAAGTTATTGTGACTGTTATTACTGTTTATTATCATTACCATTGCTACAGTTTTTTTCCAGCCAATCTTGAACTGATTGGCCATGTGGTCAGATGATCCTCTGTGAAAAGCCTTAAGAAGGAGGTGGACATTTACATCAGGGAATAAAAAGTGCAGGCAAAACATAATTTGACTTGGAAAAACTTTGGACATCCAATTTGAGGCAGCAAAAAAAGACCCGTAATTGTTGTTTCCAAATATGTGAAAAAGAGAACAGGTTTTTATTCAAGCTGTTTTCACCAATAACCCAGTGGTTTCTTCTGCAAACAGGATCCTGAACCATTAAAGTCTGGGCCAGATTTCATAGTTTAGTAATAGACATAAAGGATGGAAAGTATGTAAGGAGAGACAATGAAAATTGAATTAGTTAATAATGAAAGTCACACAAACTTGGTGAAAACAGTTTCTTTTACTTCTGTTTCTGCAGTTACAGTAAGCTGCTTTTACACTGAAAATGCCAATGAAGACAAATATATATTGCTCAACAGTGAATGTTCTCTGTTTCCTAGAGATAATTGGCTGGAAAGCCAAAGGTGTATGTAAAAATTTGGTTGATTATCAAGAGCTGATGTTCTGTCTTTTACAAAGGTACTTGACTGGAATATCACTGTGTCTCTGCTGAGAAATATAGCTGAACTGAGCTTCTTCAGAGCTCTGTGATGCACAGCGGTAATTCCTTGCTGTCCTCTTAGGCATTATGTAGTCTTATGCATTATATCAAGTCCCCAACATAATGCAAGTGAACAGATTTGAAGAATATAACATGATTTTATTTTAGTACCTTTCATTTCTCCATTGCATAAAAGCACTTTGGAAAGCAAGGAACTAAACTCTGGTCGTTGAGTCACTATGTGCCTTGAAATGAAACATAACTTTGCACTCAGCAATAAACTGCAGGGAAAGTCGAGTACAAGAATAGAATTAGGGACAGAGAATCAACTGGGAATTTAAACATCTCTCTTCACTCCATCTTGTTCAAAGGTGTTTTTGCAAGAATGGCCCCAGTTCCAGATGGGATATAGACTTTATTGAGATCCTGAAAGTTTTCAAGGCATTTTCTTCCTTTTTCATTTTTATAGCCCTTGAGTTTTGGGGAGCTGACCAGCACTGGACGTGCCAAGATATCTTGAGACATGTTGCTGCTAGAGAAATACCCAGCTGAGTTCAGAAATATTGGGAGTCTTGAAAGACAAGCAGTTCTTGTACTGAATCTACTCCCATTTGCAGACCACAGAGTTCTGAAACTCATTTATTCCAACCTAAGTGAGAAGCAATCCTACCGAATTCAGTAGGTATGATGCAAGGCCAAATCAGCATAAGTGAGATCTAATTCCAGCCTTCAAAGGGCTGGATAATTTCTTGTAAAATTTTTTTGAATTTCAGCATGCCTATCTAAATTGAAAATAATTTAAAACTTTTTGAAGTTTTCCTGTTAGCAAGGAACTATGTTTTTCATGAGCAAAAAATACTGAGAAAAGTATAAATTTATACACATTTCTTTTAAAATAACTTTGGGGAGTCACAATTCTCTTTCTATTTTTGTGTTGTCATTTCCTCTTAGAGAAGTATGAAGCTGCTGAGTCAAATGAATCTAATTTGTTCTTGATTATGCGAATAGGTTTTGCAGTAATTTTCCAGAAGTAAATATGAACTCTGACAGCTATTAAGAAATATGTTTTGTGTTTTCTTACTAGCAAATCATCACAAAAATTACAGCAGCTTCATTGTATCTATGAATTTGTAGGTATTGTTACCCCCTCTACAGGCAGTGGACATTGAGTAGTCTAGACATAATGGATGCTGTGTATGTCACCTAATCTTAGCTGCTGTCAAAAGAAGAGTGACACTTTCACAGCCTTTGTTCAGATGGGGCAGGTCAGTTTTGGATGTATCTGCCTTCCGAGCTGGATGACAGAGGGAGCCCTCACACTTGCTATAAACAAAAGCAACAGAGCAACAAAGCTCCTTCTCAGGAAACTAACGATTCTTGCCCTCAAAAAGAAAGGAGAGAAATAGATACAATGGAGACTCTCAGGGTCTTTATAATGCTTCTGAATTTCCATTGGAAGGTCCTCAGCCCCTTCAGAGCAGGTTCATGCAGAACACTCTGTAAATTTATCCTGTGAAGGGATATCTGATATTTTTAGGATGGGTACACAAAAGAATCTGAAACTTAACAAATGAAGTAACAGGCAATTTGGAAAACTTTAAGCTGTCTTGCCTTTCAGTTTGACTTCTAATCTATATTGTCTCTAGGTATTAAACAGACCTTTCTTGCAGTGTTCTTCCTTCCTGAGGGTAGTTTTCTGTACACCACTGTGCTATTTGCATTAATAGGGAGATACTCAGTATTAGCAGCAGTAGCATCAGTTTGGCTAAACAGAACAGGACACTGAAGGTTCTGTTTCTGGAGATGTTCTGTCACCAACATAGCAGATTCCAGTGGATACTGATTTGATTACACAAGGTCATTTTAGAAAGATATTTTCCTATATGGGTGAAGAATTACTATTTTTGAGTTAATAGCATATAATCTTTGTCACCAAAGGGGTCTGAACACTATGATAAACTATTTTATCTAAATAGCTATCCTGCTTTTCCATCTCCTTTAACAAACTGCCATGGTCCACAGAAGACTAAGAGAAAGTAACACTATTGAAAATGTAAGAGATTCTTTATGAAATTAAAAATGTATTAAAACTATTCTTATATTATATTATTTGCTTTCTACATATTTATTACCAAACAAAAGAACATATGCCTATACATGTACAATTATGGAACCTTATTTTCATCCAATCAAAAAGTGAAGAAAAAGGGAGAAGCAAGTTCTAATAAAGGCTTCTTAAATAATATTTGCTTCTTATTTGCTTTTTACAAATACTTTACTCTTTTCCATAAGATCTTTGATCAGCAACCTTTCTTGACCAACTTACTGTATTTCTCAAAATATTGTAAGAATTTCATTAAGATGCAAGACTGATTAAAGCAACCTGGTTTTGCATTCTCCCCATTCGAGGTCAGGACTGTTTGAGGTGCCCTAGAGTATAGCCTTCTGGGATTCTCATGCAGAAATAGATGTCATTTCAAGTGAATGGACCTGTTTTGGGTAGTTCTTGATTATCTGGGCTCTACTTAGAAAGCAGGCTAGGACACTTCTTTGTTCAAGGGATGTTGCACTGGTATAAATATTCTGTTGATACCAACTGCATCTCCCTTTGATGGTTTGAATATTTCTATCTTTCAGTCTAACATACTGATAAAATCTTATCTATGAGAGCAGTGAAGCTGAGCTATCCCAAATTGATACATTCCTTTTTTTTTCCTCTTCTTATTTGTCATGGTCTTTTAGCTATGCTTAATTCAGATGATCTTATCACTAAGTCTCTATGAATAAACTTTTCAAGATATTGAAACAGAGCAAACTTTCACTTGCTTCAAAACATACTGTTTCTTGTATGATTTCTCCAGTAACTGCTTTTGCACCTCCTATGACACTGATGTTCATCTGCAAGAGTGATTATCTGAGCCTCTGCTCCTTATTTTTTTAACCTACCTAGAGTTAATGAATCTTTTCAATGAAGTGTCACTAGGTGACTTCAGGATGGATAAAATTTTCTCTTATGCCCTTCTGTAGGTAAGGATTGTAAATGGGTGCCTGAGTGCAGTTGTTAGTTGAACAGCTGTATGAATGAATAACACTCGTTGGCTGCTCACTGAACCCCATTTAGTTTGTCAGTGCTCCACATCACTGTAACAAGTTCAGATATACTGCATTGCCATTTAGCAATTCCTCAGCCAATGATTATATTTCTAAATACAGTTTTGGTGCTCTGCATGTGATCTTTTGTTCTACTTCTTACAAGATCTTTCTGAATGCCTCATCTGAATACTGAATTTGCTGCTGGAGTGTTAAAAAAAAAGAAGAAAATGTTCAGATTTTCCAAGGTTTTCCAAGGTTTTCTTGCTTTAAACTTTATGTCACCGTTCTTTTTTTTTTTTTCCTAATGTCTGCAGGTGGATCACAAGGATGTTGCAAATTCTTCATAATGAATTGCAATATTTGCGTTTACATACTACTTCCCTGGCAGGTGCTTAGAAGTACTTAATGCAGGTAAATATATCCTTCGTCCAGTCTTTTTTTTTATATACTTCTCAGGGTTCTATTTCTGAAATTGCAAAGAAGCAGCAATGACTTTCCAGCATTCTTGTGGTAAGCACAAGAACTAATATGAACCTTCTCTGCTAAAACTCTGACTTGCCAAAAGGCTGTGTCATTATAATGCCTTTCACAGGGAATTATAACCACAAGCTGTGTCTTAAGCCTAGCTGCTGCAATTCCTTC
Source organism: Rhipidura dahli (assembly GCA_013399225.1). Lineage (NCBI taxonomy): Eukaryota > Metazoa > Chordata > Aves > Passeriformes > Rhipiduridae > Rhipidura > Rhipidura dahli. The sequence continues at coordinate 177,149 of VXAC01003078.1, forward strand.
TGCGTATCACAGGTGCACTGTTCTAAATGAGTAAAATGAATTCATTCCAATAACTGCTGCTCTAGCTTTGCTTCTGTTTCTGTCACCACTAATGGTGACATTGGTGACTTACTCCACACAGGTTTCTTGCCCCCTTTGCTCAATTTCTTGAGCCTGGAGGAAGTGATCCTTGAATATCAACCAGCTCTCTTAGACTGCTCTTCCCTGCAGGACCTGTTCCTATGGGCTTCATCCAAGAAGATCCCTAAAGAGGCTGAAGTTAGTTGTCCTGAAATCCATGTTTGCAATCTTACTCGCTGCCCTGCTTCCTCCCTGCCCAATGCTTCACTCCACAATCTCACGGTCACTGCAGCCAGAATGGCCCCCAACCTTCACATCTCTAACAAGCCTTCCCTGTTTGTCACTATGAGGCCAACCAGCACAATGTTCCTTGTGGGATCCTCCACTACCTCTGCCAGGAATTTGTCATCAATGCTTTACAGGAGCCTCCTGGGCTGTTTGTGATTTGCTGTGTTACTTCAGTCATGTGAATGTGTGATCTTGTGTGCTGAGTAAAAAGTCATAACAGTTTAGGTTGTTTGCTCAAGTTGTTTCTTGGTAATAATGAATAATGAAGTAGGATATTGAAGTATAATAATAATGCAAGAAGTAATATAGAAAGTGCTAATATAAAGATGGCAAAGTAGCTAAGAAAAAGCATATCTTAATTGATATGGCATAGAGATGACCATGTTAATTTATGACAAGTGGAGAAAATATAGGTTGGAAGGATGTTTCTTTAAAGCTATCTCTCAGATAACATCTGTTGCAAGTGGAACCAATTTGCACAGACCACACTTCTAATATAAGAGAAAAGCTCTTAATTTAAGGAAACAAGGAGAATTTACCATGCAGAGCAGGTTTGTCATAGCAATGTTCAGATCTCATTGGACATGTAGCCCAATGTCCATTAAGCCCTCTGAGCTGTGCAGTGAAGAGTTCATCCACACACATCTCATCACTCTGGGAGAAGCAAATATGAAGCCAAATCAGATTTGACACCCAAGGGGGCTGTGTCCCCATTTGCTTGCTCCTTTGCCTCCATAAATGGCTCTGCATTGGCTCTCTACAGACAATTTGATTTTTTTGAGATGTTCAGGTTTTTTCTAATTGTAGGTGGAAGACCCCATTTGAATTGTTACACATGAAAATACACTTTCTATGACTAATTTTGCTTTATGTAAATAGCAAAAAACTGCTTGCCTCAGAGAATATCACCTAGCTGCCAGGTCAGAGGTACATTCTGGTGCAACAGTAAGGGCTCAGGAAATTCTGCTTCTGTCAGCCTGACCAAAAGGCAAATGAGAAAACAATGACTTCTACCAAGCCAAGTTTTACCAGGGCATTTAACTTCTTGATATTTGTAAGCCCACAGTTTTCTATAATTTAATAATAGTAGTGCAAGTAAATTAAATTTCATTTAATCAAAACTGAAAGATGGTAAGCATATGATTGATGAGAAGTCTCTAAAAGAGATGTTCCAATCTTCACTACCTGACAGACTAGAAACTAGAATTTTTCTGATCTTTTAATAACAGTTTACATCCCATTACATGTTTTCTACAGTCAAAATTAAAACATTATTTTTCCTCATTTATTTACCCCACACATACAGATAACAAATTCTTCCTGGTCTTCATTTCACTTGATTGAAGACAAGTCTGTTTCATCTGAACTCACCTCATAACTTGGGCTGGTTATTGCTCAGAGCATACCAGTACTTATTTTTTACATTTGTTTTACCTCTGTTTTCTTGTATAAATCTGTGTTGTGAAAAGTGCATTCTAAATTTGGCATCACATGAAATTTACATTTTCCTAATTCAACTAGAAACAGCTTGACAATATCTTTTAATCTTGTTATCATTGCTGCTTTGCTGGTTAATGGCATTGTCATGATTAGCTAAGGTACCTGTGCTTCTCTCCTTGTCCTTCAGTTCCAGCTGATGCTAAAAATTCCTGTTATTTCTTCAATCCAGGATCTTATGTTTTATTTTACCATTACATTTCTGTTTCTTTGTGTTTCAAGGTTACCTGGTTCTTCCTAGGTGTCATTCCATTTATCTCTTGAACAGATTAACTTCATGGCTTTGTGGTTTTGGCCAGTTTCTTAATTCTTCTTTGTTAAAGAAATGAATGACAGCAATGAAATAATCAAAATTCTAAAATATTCAGCAGAATTAGACAATGAGCACATTTCTTGAAGGCTGTTTTTCAAGGCAATGTCACAAAATGTTCCCTCCATACCTTTCAAATCCTTTGTATCTGTTCCCACTGTCTGTTTTGTCTGTGGTTCTAACTCCTGTAGCCCTGTAATTTCTGAAAATGGGAAAACTGATCTGCTCTGTAGCACAGTGGCTGAGCTTCTTTATGGTTGGTCTTTTTGAGAAATACAATACCTCTGACAGGAAATTGAGACTTTTATTTGAGTTTTGTAACTTCAGCCTCCATTTCAATAAACAAGAATATTTTCTGAGAGAATATAACTTCAGCTATTTCTTTATGTGAGCTACAACAGCAACCAGATCTTCCATTTTTATTTAATGCAGAAGAACTCAGTTAGTTAGTAACTCTTAATGTCTTTCTGCTTTCAGTCCGTGAATAAATTCTGTCTTGAACTTGTCTTAGCTATTTCTGAAGTTTTCATGCTGAACAATTCTTTTCCTTTCTGCTTAATGTTTTGTTAAACGATATAGCTCAGCAGGCAGTTCCTGAGATGAAGTAGTTATGTTCAGCAGTCTTCTGGGTAATACAGAGTCTGTCAGTCAGAATGAAATCACTAGTTCTCTGTGTTGCCACACAAATTCTAAATCAACTTAGCTGGGTTTTCTCTTTTCTGTTCATTAAAGACCAAACAAAATTTATTAAATACATAATGTGTGAACAGTAGGCCAGTTCAGTAGACCACTTCAGCTACCAGATATACATTTAGAAGGTAATTCTGCTCCTTCCTGGATATAGGGATTATAGTTTAGCTGGAAGATGAAAGATTAATGCAACATCTGAACTAGATGCTTGTATTTGATAATGTTGTGGAGATGATTTTAGATTTCTTAGAGAAGTTTGTTTCATGATAGTGGCAAATCATATATATGTATTTTGAGTTATTTCTATGCCTCACAATAGAATCTGTTCTTTAAAAGTAATAATATGTTTCTTAATATCAACAATAACAAGGAAACAGCATTTATAATTTTCTTGTTTTAAGCCATATGGTATCTGGTATGTGGGTAGCTGCTCATCAGTTATGCTACACCTCCGTAGCACAGCCAGTTAAAACACAGCTTCCTAAAGAAAGTTGGCATTGTCTTACCTGTGTTGTCCTATCTCTTCTACCTTTTGGTGCTGAATGTTGAGCAAGAAAGGCAGCAAAGCTCTGCTCTGCCTTCAGTGTACACAGGCAATAGAACTGTCTTCAGAGGCAGAAGTTTAAAAGCAACTTAGTAGATGGCTGGACATAAATAAAATACTCCATGTTTTTAATTGACCTTGGAATTCCTGGACTGGATTTATTTTTTTTTTCTGATATTTCAAAACTTATGAATAGATACAAGCAGCCTCACATTTAAATTATTTTAGAGTTGGATCATTAGTGGTCTCAAGTGTTTCATTTTTGGGGTTCATGGAAAGCATATTGCTCAATAATATTCATATTTAATTAATTTTATGTTGAAAACTGTTATAACTGACTCATTTTCCTGTAAAAATGTTTGAGTCTTGCAAGCTGACAATGAGTAACAAACTCTCACCAAGCCTTATGATGAGAGCAAAAATATAAAATATATGAGTAGGAGTCTGCTTCCTACTTCCTCTTGATAGAAATCAGAGGCTGCTTCCATAATTTAGAGGTTAAATATTAGGTTTTTGTAAAATGCCATTGATCCTACAGGGCAGAAACAACACTAATTGCATAGTCAAACTTTGATACAACTATGCTATGCTATGTTTGAATGATCAAAAAAAAAAATCAATTCTATCAGGGCAGCCAATTCTGTCATAGCCTTGTGAATTATTTCAAATGTGCAGGATAAAGAATCCTTATTTCATATTAATACTCTGAAAAATGAACAATTCAGAAATCATTCTTTTTTCAGGTTATTTTCTTCTTTCTTTCTGCCTTCTCCTAGGGGATAATTGTCTGAAGATGAAAAAAGCAAAAATATTTCTTACATTTGCATATTTTCTACTAGGTGTTAGAGGAGTGAAGGTCAAGAAAGTTGGTTGTGAAGACAGAGGATGAGGTTAGGAGAGGATAAGGGCTTGTGTTGGTTCTCAGGTCTTCTGAGAATGTTTTCCGAAGTATTGGACCAGGTCCAGCCAAGAACCTTAATTCAGCTGGCAACAAGCAGCATTTTGCTTGTAAATCATAGTGTTTTTTAAGAAAAATAATTTTTCTGGTTGATTGGGGTTTTTTAAAAGGAAGCCCAACCTGAAAGGTGACCCAAGATCTTTATTATTATGGAAATTTCTTCAGGGAGACTAGAAGGCAAAGCTGAGTGAGCTTATGGTGCCAATGGTAAGTTACAAAGTTCTCTGTTGGATTTCAGACTTGGCTGTAGTTTCTGGAGTTCTGTTTTATGTCCAAGACTACATTTTTGTAATCTTTCTAAGCACATCCAGGAGACATAGGGTCAGGTTATTTAAGGCAAATGATTACCAAGTGTTCTAGTCAAAATTAATTACTTCTCCCTGGATATTACTGTATCATGAAGCGTTCCTAGCAGTGAAGAAAAAGAATGCTCACGTAACTTGTGTTAAGAATGGACTAGACATGATTACATTTTATCAAATTGATGAGAACATGCCTATTTGCAAAGCGTGTTTTCCCTACCTCACGGTGTAGTCTTAATTTTGGTCTGATTAATTTTCAAACAGTTGTTCTTCATTCATGAGTTCATCTCCATTAAAAAGTAGGTTAATTTAGTGAGAGTAATGTACCTGTATGATGTGAAGGGCAAACAGAACTGTGTATCATTAGCAAACACATTCAAATTTGAGTCTGTAACGTCTAATCAGTTTTCTAAATAGTGAAAGATGAATGACCTTTCTGAAACTTTGTGTGTGAGTTGTTTAAAATTTTAATTTCTTGCTTTCTCTCAAGAGGTGTGCTTGCTTTGGAAGAGTCAGGTGTCATTCTTATCCAAGCAGCCACAAACAAAATAGAAGTATATGGTTGCCCAGGCTATGAAAGTTAAAGGAGCAGAATGCTGTGGGAAGTATGAAGTACCTCCTTAGATGGCACACTTCCACCCCATGATGGAAACACTGAACGATGCAGGGAGATCCCAAGAATGTAAGAATGAGCATTAACTTTCTATCAATGGGATAGCCATAGCATGGCTAATGTGTTTTTAGTTCTGGATGTGGTATGTACAGAATCAAAATTACTGATAATGGGTACAGGAGCTTTAAAGACACTTCTCTGAAACTACTGAGGAACAGAAAGGGTAGTAGCTAGCCATTCAGATGAATTTTGACAGGGATTTATAAGTCAGAGATTAATTTTATCATACTTTCTCTTGAAAGAGGAAACAAAAACTTCTTTAGTGTGTGAGAAGGGTCCACAAAAAAGCTAAATTACTAATATTTTCTGCAACTTTCTTATATGCTATTTTTAGTATGTTTTTGTTAAAAGTAAAATTACTTGGTGTGAAACTACTGAGTTATTTGTCAGAATTGATCTAAGAAGCATCATTAAACATTTATTCTCGGTGTTTGGTAGAAGAACTGAACAGCACTAGGACTTTGAATCCATTGGTAGAAGTAGTAGTTTAAGAAAATAGAGAATGTGTAGAATCTAAGTAAACAAGGGAATTCTATAGAGCTTTAATACCTTCCCTTTCTTGCCACAGTTGATATCCCGAGGCACCATTGTAAGAAAAATTTGATTAGTGCTAGATTTATGCATGGTATAAGTTTTTTTAGCATGCCTACTTAAAATATTGAAAGAGGGAAATGAGAAATGTTTTCATGTTTTTCCATTCCTTAGAACTTTGGTGTGGTGGATGCTACCAGAAAGGGTATAATCAGCTGTTTCAATGGATAGGGCACTCAGTGGAGAAAGGGTCCAAAACTTATGTGGAACTTTTCCAACACAATTTGTCTCTGAGGTTACAACCAATGCAGAAGCCCATCTTGCTCCTGGGAATAATTCTCAACAAACAAGATGCGTTTCTGTAAACAAAAAATTGTAAGTTTTGACAAATAGGTTTGAAAACCTATTTTATTGAAAACATCTCACCAGGCTGCTGGCTACAGAACACACAGACTGAAGAGGTTTGCTGTAGAAAGCGCAGGTTGAGGCCTGTCTGTTTTATTCAATAGCCTCTGGGACTGATTTTTTTTACTAGAAGCCTGAGGAATAAACAGTCTGGTATTTTAAGAATGCCGGATAAAGACATAATAAGCAAAGCACACTTATTTAATTAGCTGTCCTGTAGACTCCTAACTGACAAAATGAAACTGAATGCTTGCTCATGGCCTTAACTGGGATATGTATGATCAAGGCTGGACACAAATGTGCTGAGCCAAGGGCCAGGAGCTAATAAACTACCTTGGAGTTCTCTAACTGTAGGAATAGAACTCATTATAGGGTCTCAAAGCTATCCTAAACCAAAACTATTATATTGAAAAATCCATATGCAATATGTGAATGAGATTAACATCCTCTATTTTGCTTTTAAAATACATAATATGAAAAAGACATTTTCCAAAATTTCTACCTGACCTGTCTATCAGTCTCCCTAAGTGTCATGGGATGGACAATCATAAACTAAAGAACACCACTGGCATGTAAAGAATTTGTGAATGTAATAGCAGAGATGACCAGCTTTGTGAGAACGGATGTTTAACACAGATTCACAAGCATTCAGGAACCAAGTAAGCAATTAGTTTAATTCTTTAGGGTATTTTACATCAGAGAAACCAATGTAGACAATAGTCATTACTTATGTACTGTGTCATGACATTTTGTTTTAAAAAGTACTTTCAAAAAATGCTTATTTCCAGGTGTATCCTCTGCCATCCTCTGCCAAAGTACGGAGGAGTTTGAGCCTTCTGTCTAGACAGCTTTTCCATCATGTTCACAGGGTTTCATTTCTGTTAAGAGAGGAAAAACTATGAGAAATCCTCAGATATGTATTTGGAGAAATACTCGGGTATGTATTTGGCAATATATCTAGGAATGGTTTGGGTAGGAGAGAGAAATAGTTCATCAGTACAATGTTGAAAGCTATTATGAACAGAAGAAGACAGACCTAGACATTGTTTTTAAGTTAATGGAAAGAAAAAAACTCTTGAAGTGAGATTAATAGTAAAATTGTCAACAAGGAAAAATATATTGAAAGTCAGGTGTAGTAATCTAAAATATAAACAAAAAGATAATAAAACAAAGGTTTTCTAAACCAGAAAGCCTCTGCTTAATTTTCTTTTTTCCAGCTACAATATTACCAATAAAACATAAATTCAGAATTTCATCTCTGCTTCTGTCCCCGTAACCATACAAGCAAATGGAGGCATAGGTCATTTTCAATGTGTTTTAAGAGATCTCCATTTGATAAAAAAGAGTCTTTGGAGGAAAGAACTCAGCCCAGATGTCTGCAAACAGTCATACAAACTAGAAATGAAGGATAATATAAAATAACAGCAGAAAACTTTGATTCACTATTGAGTGCCGGGGAATGAATCTTCTCCAGAATCTTGGGAAATATAACTCCAAATTACTCCTGGCATGTGCCTGAGTGACTAACTGGTCTGAAAATGTTCTGGTCTCAGATTTGAAGCACTAAAGAGGCCAATAAATGGGGCTGCACACAGAAAGTGTCCCTTTCTTTAAAGCACATCCATCTGAAAGAACTTTTCATCATTCTATTCATGCTTGCATCTGCAGCATAAAGCAGAGGTCACTTGCTATTAGCTGGGCCAGTTCAGAGTTAAAAAGTGTTCTTCAAAAATATCTCCTGATCCCATTTTGCAAAATGGATAGAATCCACAATGTTATTGACCTCAGACTCAGATTAGCTTAATTTCATCGCATTTATTCTTTCATTGTTCAATTTATGTATAAAAGAAAAGGAAAAAGAACATGAATGGCAGCTGCCACTCGTCCTCAGCCTGGCAGACTATTTGAAACCCTTTTGCGGCATTAATAAAGTGTTTCCTTGGCAGACAACAGAAATAAGTTTATGTCCTTGTAAAATAAATCAGGTCATTTAGAAGCATTATTAACAAACAAAGGATGTCAAGGATGGATTGCTTGTGTTGGTCTCACTAGACTTATATGAATATGAATGGCACTTGCTTCCTGAATGTGCTGACACGTGAAATGCAGCAACAAACTTTCTAATCAGAACAACTGAACAAGGAGTTCTTAAAACACACAAGCCAAAAACAAAAGGTATGAAAGTCAGTATGAGAACTCAAAGTCCTAAAAGAGATTCTCTGAGATCCATTGATGAGCTTCCTGATCTGGACAGCCTCATTTGTATCCATGCAATACTGCTGTCCTGATTATGTAGGGCAAGCACTCGTTTCATAGACCGGATTCACATTAGGATTCTACAAACACCAAGTTCAGCTGATGGAGGTTCAGCAGTAAAAGGCAAAAGGGAAACTAGAAAAGACAGGTAATTTCTGTGGTGACTCTGTGGTGTGACAGTAGCTAAGGGATTGAGTAAAGCTTTGGACACCACTTTCCAGCAACTGATCTCTTCTTGGTTTGTAGAGCATACATGCCTTATACAAATAACTGTCCTGGTAGAAGCTGTGAGTTAAATATTTTCTTTGCTTTCCACAGGTACAGTTTTGGCAACTCAAATGTGCAAAAAATGCAAGTGGACACAGGGGCTTGAAAGTAGCTCTCAGGCTGAAATATAAATTTTGGCAGAACAGTCGCAATCCTATTGCTCTTCTATCATGTTCCTGTTTCCTTGTCTCTCCCTGGGCCAAAGGGGGAGTTTGTTGAATTATGCTGATGGAAACTGGCATAAATCAGGGCTAGATCAGCATGGTGACAGACTGCTGTGCCTGCTGCTCCTGGATGCTACCTGTTTTGGCATCATCATGCTGGGTGATGGGCAGGGTCAGTTCAACAGGACGGGCGTACACCTGGGAGAAAATAAAGCTCTGAGCATGGATCCCATGATACATTAGCAGCATTTCAGTGTTCTGGCGTCCCTGACAGGGAGCTGACTGACTGAAAGGCCAGACAGGGCTTTGATTGCATTATTGCTAAGCTGACTTGAAAAAAAAAAATGTGAGAGAGGGAGAAATGGAGAAATCTACATGGCACAGACCCATTTGTATTACTCTGAACCTATTTTCTATATCCTTTTCAACCTTTCAACTCTCAAAGAAAATGTAAACCTAGATAAATGATTCATGAATCCTTCATCTGATTTTACTTTTATTTATGTGTTCCTTTCTTTCACCCTAAACCTTAACATGTTTTTTTTAACTTAATATGTTTTTTTGAGTTGCATTCTACATGATTGAACCTGGATTGGTGCAAAGAACTGACTGCAAAAAATGTCATTGGAATCCTGGTCTCTCTCACAGATCATATGGTATGTCTGTGAAATGGGGCAGACATGTTCAGTGGGTTATACTTTAGTATAGGTGCCTCCATTATTCAGACCAACAGAAAGTACCAGGGTTCCCACTGCTCCCGTTTTCCAGTATTTGGGAGCAAACAGAGTGTAGAAGTTCACTGTAATTATGGAAAACTCCTTCATGCTAAAGGCAAATGTGACTAATGCACTCTCCTAAGTGTAATCTCTTTGCATTGACCTTGAATCAGAAAGCATTTTTTACAGTTACGGAAAAAACTTATCTGAAAGCTTTCCTAAAAAAGCCAAATGTATCCCAGCAGTATGATACTGCCAGAGGCCTTCTTTAGTAACATCAGATTGGAACAAGTGTGCAAATCTGAAGAAATTTAATTTTTTTTCAGCATAAACCCATCACACTCTGTATATAGGCTTGAACACCAGAGAAGTCTCTCTTTTCTGCTTGCCTCAGGCCTTGATGTTGCACTCTCTTCCCACAGCATACAACAGGGTGGGGTGTAACAAATGGCAGAAGAAGTCATACTTTAGTGTAATCCGAGAGAAGTCAATAAGGTAAGATTTGTTATCAGTGTGCATTCATTAATGTTGTTTTCATTTTTCACAGCAGGACTCTAGCTGAAGTACAGATACAAGACTCCCATTAAGACAGGCACCAGTTTGAGACATCTTGCTGCACCCGGTTTTTTGATAGGCAAGCTGATATTATTTATAAAACAAGACCTTTAAAAGTGAGACATGTAAATTGATGAAATATTTGTTTTTCACATTTATTAGTGAAACTGCTTTTCCTATATGCATATCCTTGATCTGTCCCTTTCTTTTCCACTTGATGTTGATGGGGAAAATGGTAAAAGTTATGATGGTGCATGGCTCATGAAATTTTTATAAACAAGCTTTAAAAACTGAAATCGGATTTTTAGCTGTTGGACCAAAGAGAAAAAAAAACTGACTAAGCACTCTCATCAATGCAAGAAAGTGGTGGTGAAAAGTAATGAGATGGTAAAACGTAGAGGATAATTTCTAATCCTTGTAATATGCTGTTTAAACACAAATTACCCTTAAGCAAAACTGTTCTTGTGATTTCATCAAGAAACAGCCAGATCCATCTGTATCTAAGGAAAAATATGATGAACTGTCTTTGTGTGCATGTGTGTGTGTGAGAGAGACCTTATATTTAATTTAGATTCTTTGCATTAGAATAACCCTGCAAAGTATTTCATAAGATGAGTTAAACTTTCCAGCGACACTTTGAGGAGTCAATGTCTTCATTTTGCACCAGGAAAACTGAGAAGACAATTAGTGAGAATCTGTCTTCCAGAGTGTGCAGAAAACTGTAGGAAGTCATGAGAATGATTTCTTGTGCATTGACTTTAATTTCCCAGACCTGTGGGCTTTTAAACCTAGACTTCTTCTTTCATAGGTTTTTAAATGTTAATAAAATCTTTCTTTAATATATGGTTTTGGAGAGGACTGTTAAAATGGTATTTCAATGTCTTCTCAAAAATGTATTTATGCTAACAGAAATATGTACTCCAAAAATATACAACTGGATTCTGGGAAGGTGCTATCAACTGCAAATTTGCTTTTGCAGAGAAATGTTGTGTAGTAGGATCTTGACAGGATAAAAAAAAAAGAGATTAAAATGTTTTTCTGTTTATGATGGGGAAAACAATGAATAATTGTATGTAGCTATTTCCAGTCAATTGGTCATACTCTGGTACAGTAAAGAGCTGAAAAGATACTACAAAACAAAGAACAGAACCCTTCTATTGTTTTATTAATATCGCATTTTTTTGTCTCTCATTTAGTTTTGCTGCTTACTTCTAACTTCCTAAACTGATTCTGAAATAGTGTTGTTCAGTAAAATAAAAATGAGAAAATCCTTTAGGCTGTTATTTAATTTTAAAATTATTATTGATAATTAAAATTATTGTTCATGTCAGTGACTCACAAACAGTAGCAACTGAAAGCCACTGCTGAGTATCAAATGAATTATTTGTTTTTTTTTTTAATAGGTCAGGTGCTGCCATCCGGTGAATCTTAGTAGATGCTATAAAAAATTATTCATTTGTCTTTAAAATTAAATAATTTTGCCATGATCCTGAATTTAAATAAGTGACTACTTAAGTCACTGTAACACACTTTATATTACAGGGGAACTCTCTGAGTGGTGTGTTGCTTGAGTACAAAATGAAAATTGGCTGTTTGGGATGAGATGGGGAAAAAGTTCCTAATGCCTGCAGTTTAATTTTTAAATATGTAAAAAAAATGGGATATCTGAAATGTTAAAATTTTCCTGAGATGCCTAATGTGATATTTAGTTATGTTTAGCCATTACTTTACAGCCTTCAAAACCATGTAAGATTTTGTCTCTGTTGACCTCTGTCTGCCTTGGTCCTGGGAGAGGGGACTGCAAAACTGGAATCATTTTTATTGTCTGTAGAAAAAATACTTTTGCCCTAAAACCTTAATTCCTTTTGGTATCTTTTTCTCTATTTCTTTATCTCAGTACTTACATAGCAGTGAAGTATGAATAAGTGCTTGTATAGTGAATATGAAGTTTCTGGTAGTTCGAGCAATCCATCTATGAAATACTGAAGTTTATAATTTTGGGTATTGCTCTTGAAAAATTATGACAAAGTTTGAATGACTTTTGTCTTTTCTTAGAAATTTTACTTTTAAAGTATTCTTTAAAATATTTGGTAAAACTGTCCCTATTTCTAATTTTTTTATGATTATTATTGACAAATGAACTAATCTTACTGAAAACATTCACACTTGTAGTTTATTTCATACAGTTGTGTCTTTAATATGTATGGTTACGTGATCATGTTGACAACTTAAATAAGTTTTCTTAATATGAGATTTAATAGTGAATGTAAATGAATAAGAGATGCACTTTTAACAGCCAGATGTTCTTGAGTCCATTATGAAGGCTCTTATTGTCAAATGTTACAGCATTACCCTACTTTTAAAAACAGTTTATCAATCTTCAAGCAGCAGTTTCAAAAAGAATTTTCTTTATGTTTTTCAAAGTATGTGACCCACTGAAACCAATGACGTATGAGTTGTAAACAAGTTTCAATCTGGAGGGTTTGTGAAGTCAAGAGAGGGAAGCAAAATCAGGCAAAATGAAGGAAAGTTTTCCTAACTTTCAAAGGCATAGGAGGCATGTGTGACACTAGATTGCAGGTTGTCTTTCTGCAAGTGCATCTGTGGCAATTCCTATATAAGCTGGTAGAGCAGAACTGTGGAAGGGCAACTGAAGGTCCAAACTCTTGACCTTGCAGGTATGACATCAACCTACATGTAGGTCAAGAGCTTTTGCTTCATACCCACAGATCTATTAACAGGTAAGATTTGTTAGGAGGGCTCTGGACCTCCTACATATTCTGGCTTCATCCAGAAGGCAACCAGTATGTGCAATGCATGACCAATTTCAGTATGAAATGAAACTTAATGGAAGACGAAGAAGTTTGCTTTAAAAGTGTCACCACAGTCTGAAATAAGAATGCCCTCGAACAAGGATGCACTCTGCTTTGCTTCTCTTGAAGTGGAACCCAGGAACAAGGTAAACTCTGGGGCTGTGGTCCTTGCCATTTTTTCCTGCTGCAATGGAAAACTTTGTAATGCAGTTCTGCTGCTTGGGAATAAAGAATTCACTCTCTTATTTCTTATTCCATTTCTCAATATCGCTGTCCAGGTCAAAAGTGCAGACTGAAGAATTCTGTATGTTTTTCAAGTTCTGATTTCAGAATCATAACAACAGAAGTCTACTGAGGAGCAAATGCATACATCATTTCCTAACCATTGCCAGTTCATCCCTCTACTCCTTATTTCAGCACTTCCTATCTCTTCACTGTCTTTGCTTGCTCCGTAACTACCTACTCTTCATTTGACCACTTTATTGTTTGTCTGTTTCTACTTAGTCCCCTACTGTTTCTATCAAATGAATTCCTGTTGAGAATTGTATTATTCTTGCTGCTTTTCCTTAGTCCTATTCCTTATTACAGCCTTCTAAAATATCATGTAGCATTCTCATTTAGTTGTGCCTGCATTTTACTAGACAGAAGATAAATTTAGCAATTGGTAGTCACCAGAAAGAGGCTTTTTTGCTTTGAAGTATGGAAAGTGCACTGAACATTTTCTAGAACCTTTGCAACTTCTGAAATAATGGCGAGTTATTTTGTAAAGCCCTCAACCAAAAGACGGCATCAGTCAAAGCAGTGACAAAACACATACTTTGAATTCTTGGGCATCTGCATTTTCTGGCCTCCTTGGTTTTAGGTCCTGAAGTTTTCACCTTAGCTAAGGTGCCTACCTAAGTTATTTTTACCTGGCCTTAAAACCCTCTTCTGAAACATTTCATTTTATATCATTTGCATTGTGGGAATTTTTAACACATATCCCATTGCCATAAATTAGTGACTGATGGAGTTTAGATTAATGAACTCTCATTAGTTATTTCCTTTGCATTTTGTTTCCTGTATAAATTCCAAGATGATTGCTAAAATAAATTACTTGTACAAGCTTTAAGTGCTTTTTTGTTTCCTGCTGTGGTGACAAGTGCCTCATTCAATTGTTTCAAAATGAATGCCTTAAGTGACTTCTCCTTTTGAGCATCCTCCTCAGTTACAAACTTCACTGAAGCTAAAACTTGATTTGTAGAATCATTTCTCTACATTGGGATTTACTGCAGGAAGCTTTTTTTTGAAGAAGTTATTTCTCAATAAGTAGCTTCTTTAGTTCCATGGTCCTGGAACAAACTGCACACGCAACTTCTAGTATTCTGATTGAATTAAATATGCCAGTTTTACAAAATGGCATAAAAGAATCTTTTTATCACTTATTTCTGAGACAAAATGTGGACAAGTCTGTATTAAAAGCAGTGTTACCTCCTCTGTAATAAGAAGAGTCATTTTGCTCTCAAACACAGGGCTATATTGAAAAGGAATTGTTGTCTTTCTACAGTAAAAAATTCCTGCCATTTCAGACAGTATTGCAGATCACAAGAAACAATAAAGCAGAACAAAGAAGATCATATTGAGATTTTTTTCTCTCTGGACTCATCATGTTTACACAACGTGTTGCCAAATGCAGCATATTGCATTTTCAAGTATGTATATTTTAAATATTTATGGATGGTGAATAATTCCTTTTACGAAGAGATAAAAATGATTTCTGATCCTTTAGCACACTGCAGTTATAAAACCATCATTCAAATTAATTAGATATTCCAGCTGTTAAATGAAAAACTCTGCAATGGCTTTTTAAAACTTAGTGAAATATTTCCAATGTAGATGATCGATTGTGACAGGTTTATTTGAGCGGTGGCAGATGAAAAATCTGAAAGTAAATTTCCATTTCTATGATCATGAGTCTTACCTATGGAGAGCATGAAAGGAAGTATTCAAGGTCAGGTTGGAGAGGGCTCTGAGCAACCTGATCTTGTTGAAGATGTCCCTGCTCATTGCAGGGAGGCTGAATTAGGCGACCTTTAAATGTCCCTTCCAACCCAAACTGTTCTATGATGCTGTGAACAGAACTTTGCTGCTCAGTGTTTTCTAAACAAATGCAGTCATGAGAATGCTTAAATAGCTGTCTTTGATAAAGTAATCTGTTCTTTTCACATTGTTTTCAGATTTCCCTTTGCTACTTTAATAAAACAGTTGCATGTTGTGCCAGTCTTTCTGACTCACCAGTTCATCTCTAGTTTATGTTGAAATCATGATTTATGTGACTTTCTGATATGCAAAAGATTTTAAGAGGAGGAGATTTTGACATTGCCATAGTTAGATTAAGAAAAGGCTGGTAACACTGAGTGGGTCTACAACTAATTTTTATTAAAAATAAAAAAAAAAAGGAACATTTTTCCTGACTTTTGATGTTTTGTGTATGAGCAGTTAGGTGTGATGACAAAGCCAATATGATGATCAGAAGCAATGTAATAACAGAAAAAAAAAAAAAAAAAGACCAGTTAACCTTTTATATTTAATTCCTCCATAATGTTGCTTAGGCATACCTTCACTTAAATGCTTTTCACTTGTTTTGTTTTGTATTGATTTTGTTTTGTTGTTCTTGTTGGTTTTGCTCCTCTTCATTCTGATTAGACTGAGATTAACCCAAATTTAGTTTTAGAAACACTGCTGTATTCACTTCAAAATAATTTTGCTATTCCATCTTTGGAATAGCTGTTGTTTTGGAGCCCATTTCTTCATGCTGATCATTCTGAGATGTCCTATGAGGGACTCCATTGATTTTATGTAGACATAAGATGATAACCAATGATGACTTGGCTGCAATACCTGTCTTTTGTTCACTTGTATTAAAACTCATATTTGGGATGTTTGTCAGCTACTTTAGCAATATAAGAAAGAAGAAAAAAAGATAATGGTTATATATAAAATAGGAAAATGCAGGGAGTTTGTGGCCAAGAAAAGCCCTCTAGTGACTGATTGCTTCAGTAAAACTGTTTTTCTACAACTTTTGGTCTTTTCATCATGGTTACTTTACATCTTTTCTTATACCACAATAAAACATCATCCCATTAAGATTTCAAATGCAATCATTCAGGTCTAGTAACTAGTAATTAGCTCTCATGACAATGGAAACTAAAAATTACAGGCAGCATAAATTACTTTAAAATTAACTAGCCATTTTTTAAAGTTTTCACCAGTATTACAATTTCTTATTACTATTGAAATTATTTTAATTTGACATATTGAATTATAATTAATCTAATTAGAAATAACAAAATATTATTCAAAGACTGTTTATTCAATAGAACTTGTTCCCATAGAAACAAGGAGCAAAAGATTCAATTTATTCAGGTTTCATGGCAAATAAATATTCTTCTTCTGTGAATATTTAATGCTCTTACATCTATGTTTACAAGAATATCACAAAAAATCAATAGGCTACTGAATATAGAATATCTCCTTTGCTCTTTACATGAAGTTTTGGTTGCATTTATTGTAAAAAACCAAAACAAAATAAAACAAACCCTGAGTAAATCTGTCTGTGCTCCAAGAAGAGCCGCAGATGTTTTCTTGGTATTGATCTCCAGCAATAATGATTTTTAAGCACTGAAGAAGTGCATATGGGGATTTTGTGTGATGGCCAAGGGAAAAAAAACCACAAACCACCAAAAAACAGCAAAACAAAACATGGAAGAAATAGAGGCTAAAGAGCTGCATCAAGACTGCCAGCAGAAGCACAGCTTTCATCTTATGCACCTATTGCCAGCTTGTGTTTGCGAAATCTCATGATTTATTTAGAATTTTAATTAAAGAAAAGGAGTGATTGGAACAGCATCCTAGCAGTACCTAGCATCTGCCGACCGTGGCTAATGATTTTTACAACCTCATCTGCAAACACTCCATTAAAGAAGCTAACCATGACATGTGACAAAGCTGAACCAAATGAGTGAGAGAAAACAAATCTTGCCTGCAGCTATCACTAATAAAAGAGACAGAATAATATTAAAAAAAAAAAAAAAAAGACACTCCGCAAAGTGTTGTAGCTTCAGGGCTCAATCTCAAGTCCTTGGAAAGAAGGATTGTTACATACTCATGAGTATGTGAAGCATTTTGGCCTCTGGATGCTCTCTTGACAGCTTTTTCAGAATTTGCATCATTGTTCTGTTTTCCAAAGAAAAGAAAAAAAACCCAACACTTCAATTTTAAAAGTAAAAGGCCCCTGAATTTTTCTTCAGTCATACTTGTCATTTGGTCTCTCTTTTTGTAGGTCTTTAAAAAATAATGCTTGGCATTTGTTTGGGAATCCACTGTGCAAGGTACAACATAAAGAATCCTGAGTACAGAGGGATATTATGGTCAGAAGTGGTTATTGATGGGGAATCCAGACAGACAGTGTATCTATAACTTCCCTGGTCAAGAGCTGCAGCTTTTCTTCTGTGGTTAAGTACTCTATTCTCATGTTCTTGGTCTCATAGAAGATAAATATTGCAGCAATGTGGATCCAATCAAGATTCCCCGCAAAGTACACCTTTTGGGTTTTAGCCTGACAACAAGCAAATTCTAATGTTTTCCTTTGGAGAAAAAAAAAAAACCAACAAAAAACAAACAAATAAAAAAAACCCCACTACAGTATTCCCTAAGCTATTTCAGATTTGTTGTGTTCCTCCTACACAGACATTGGAGATGGAAAAGAACTATTCATGGTTTCAGCCCTTTGTCTGCCACTGCAAGGCACTTTCATGCTTTATAATAGAGTAATACTGCCATCACAGAAATAGAGTGCATTTTTCTCTGGGTATCTGCTGGAGGAGTCTTGAATCTTAGGTTTGGCCCCTCTCCAGACCGATGTGTGCATAGAGACAAGCACCACATGTGAGTGTTGAGACACACCAAAAGGGCAGTGTCTCCAATGACCACTGAGCTCTTCCTGAGAGTCCAACAGATGGAAAACAGAGAGAAAACTCCCAAAGGTCAGAGCTGAAGAAGCCTTGAAAAAGTTGGCTAGGATGATAGGGATCTTCATTTCACACAGAACATTTTAAGGGGTAGATTCTTGTGACAACTAAATCATTGTAAAGCTTGAGATGCATTTTGTGTGGTGTATTACATGTTAGAAAATATCTCCCTGTTGCTACATTAAGTCACTCTATAGCTTGGCATATATAATTAAGGTACTCTATAGCTTGTGGGTTATAAAAGATTATATAAAGAGTACTGATACAAAGAAAAGAAACATGCAGAGTTTTCCATACTCCATTCCTTTCCAGCAGTAGGAAAGTTTCTGATCACTGAAAACAACCATATAGAAAAACAACTTGCTTTCTTTTGGAAAATGAACAGTCTCCTTAGGGAATTCGGGCATTTTTCCTGGCAGATTTGGGTTTTATTCCAATCCAAAGAACAGTGTAACAATGTTTTTTTATTGTTCTCGAAGAAAATATACCTCTATAATGTGTGTTCTTGCAGGTCATACAATCCCTTCACACCAGGCATCTTTGTGAGTTCGCCTGCACTGGGTTTCACTCCATTGTTTGGCTGGCAGGCTTCAGCTGCTCTTTGCAATACTGAAGGCACATATCAGTACTTTTACAGCTTAAATGAAAATCCTTAAGCTTTCTTTTGACTGCTAACCATGGTCTAGGCATTAAAATTCATCTGAATACTGTAATTAAGCGTATTTTTTCATGTCTCACCTCTTCTGAGTATGTTACCTTTAAATCACATGAGTATCATGGAATTAATTTTGTGGGAGCTAGTGGGATTTCAAAAAGGTCCTCTAAGGAGATGCTTCATAAAATGCTGTACTCAGAAGCATTTGGAAAATTCAGCTGAACTTGTAGGAGATCTTAAAAAGACTCAAAATATTCTGCATGGATTTACAGAAAAGCCACTGGACTTATGTTGCTACACTACTGACAAATTTCAGACAGACAGTGGAAAAAGTAGTTTGGACTCAGCTCAGAACAAGCTGTATCTGCTCATATTCCCCACCTTGCAATTTGCTAATGTTTCAGTTGGGAATCTGTCCTCGAACAAATTCAGACTAAGTACTTTTATGAGTCACTGAAGTGGAAGAAGCAGTCAGAGGTTCAAGTGCATATGTAGGCTCAAGCCAAAAATCTCAGATTTACGTTTTTTAAATTAGTCATTTTACTCCATAATTAGAAGCTGAAGATATTTGATCTGAGTTTTAAGTGTCTGCACTCAACACAAAATTGACTGTGGATTACAGATACCCCTAGTTACCCTGAGCTTACACTGAGCTTATAACTGCAGCAGCTCTGAAAATGTCAACTGTCAAACATGTATTTCAATATTTAACTTTAGACAGTTAAATGTAATTTTTGTGTTTCATTGATTTAATTTTGGGGAATGTGATATGAACCATATCCCCATTGGAAGATGTGCAGTATTCAAATCCTTTCTTGCGTGCCTGGATTCTGCACAACCTGATCACTCTCAGTTCAGGTTTTTGGGTGGCCAGTTACTCATGTAAGCCTTGTGAAAACAGTGCAGACACAGAAAACATGTCTGATTCTTTTCATTTTGTTGCATTAACTTTGTTTGATTTGTTTTCCAGGCATGGATTGATGTGCTAGAAACAATTCATTTTTCATATTCCTCAATAAATTGAAGGGGGCAAAGTATCTTTCTTGGTTTCAAGAACATATTTGAAATTGGATTATTGTGGGACAATAGAAATCTCTTTTCAGAGCAATTTTTCAAACTATCACATCACTCTTTAAACTTAGAGGTACCAGTGCCTTATTGGCTCTAATTAGATAACCTCATATTTATGGATTTCAGTATTTATATAGCTCAAACTACACATTGAAAGTCCATGCCAGATTATTTTACATGTCTTCTGTTTTGTAAGTGAAGATATAATCTATTGTCCTTGAAAAAATGAGTTCACTGACAAAGCAGTTCTCAAACCGTGTTTCTAAAGAGGTGCCTCTTGCTGTTCCGTGAAGAACTACAAGACACTGAAGTCAAGCCCTTGTCAACTTCTGATGCCTTATCTTAGAGCATTATAGAATATGCCAAATGGTTCCCCAATGCTAATTTCATGTATAAAATTTTTAATAATTTCTAGCCAGGTGAAAGACAATGACGAAAATAAAAATACAAAAAAGGAGGATAGTTCTTGGAACTACAAATTAATGGTAGGCTAAAATCAGCCAGCCTATGGGAAAGGTAATCACAGTGATTTTTTGTGATTTTTTTTTTTTTGTTTGTTTGTTTTTTTTTTTTGTTTTAATGAAATCTAAACCCATGGAAAATCAGGTTTGCACTTGGCCTTTTAATGAGTAGATAGTCCCTTGCCTTTAGCTAGAGATCAGAAAGAGCCAAACACCCTCATCTCTACCCTGGAATGTGGTGAGACTGGTCATTGCAGTATATTCAATAGGTCCAGTTTTATTGGACTCATGGGACCAAACATGGCAAGGCTGTGTGAGTTAGTACAAAACATAATTCCAGAGAAATGAATACACTGCACAACCATACCAGTAGTTCTGGCAGAAGTGACTTATTTTTTGCCCTGTATCCTTTAAGAAATTCAAATCTATATCCTTTCAACATTCTGTTATTCACAGGTGAATTATTTGGCTTGAAGATTGAATGTACTCAGTGTCTCAGCAAGTAGGAACTTTCATTACCTGTAGTATGGTGCTATTATCTCTCTCCCTACCATATGACTTGATGAGGTTGATTGGAAGTTGGGCTCTTTGTTTCAAGTCCAAATGTAGGACAGTGTGTTTACCAAATGAACAGTTTATGCTTTTATCTGATTTATGGCATTCCATACACGCCCTCTGCTACCTCAGTGTTCCCTGATATAAAGCAAACCCAGAGAATCTATTTGGATTTTTGCATTTCTCCTAACAATTTTCATTGTTTGTCAGATTCATAAGCAGTGGACAGCTCCAAAAACATCAAGAAATGATAAAACTGTGCTCTGGTGGGCTTCTTCTACAGTTCTAAATTTTTTTCTACTGTTTATTCTTCTGATGTGAATATCACAGGTGAATTTGATGTATTGACTTTGTGAGAGGGAAGTATTATTGGTGTTGAGGCTACCTCAAAAACAGTTTTTCACAAAAACTGGCAGAATAACTTGGCTGATTTTTTCAATCTGCTGGCATACATTTCAAGGGAAGCAGAACTGCACTGTAGAAGATTGATTTGTCATTAACAGCCATTACTTTTACTTAGAACCATTCTTCTGTCCATGTCTCTTAAGTGGCAGCATATTCTAAACATAAAGCAATTCTTTATTTTTAGAAAGCATCCAAAGGAGGGCAGCAAAGATGCTGAAGGGCCGTGAGGGGATGCTGTATTAAAAGTGGCTGAAGTCACTCGGTCTGTTCAGCCTGGAGAGGAGGAGACTGAGAGGAGACCTCATTGCAGTTACAACTTCCTTGTGAGGGAAGGCACCGATCTCTTCTCTGTGGTGTCAGTGATGGGACCCAAGGGAATGGCCTGAAGTTGTGTCAGGGGAACTTTAGGTTGGATAGCAGGAAAAGGTTCTGTCATGGTTTGATGCTGGCTGAGTGCCAGACAACCATGAAAAAAACTTCTACTTATTTTCTTCTGCTATAGCGGAGCAAAGGAGGGGGAATTGAAAATTACATTTTCATGAGCTAAGGATTATTGAAAAAAAAAACCCCACTTTAAGCCAAAACAGGTTAAAAACTTAAACATTATAAAGAAGATTTATTATTAACAGAATTAAAAGTCAAAAGGGTAATGAGAACTAAAGCAAACCTTCAGAACATCTTTCTTTCCCAGTCCCTCCCTCTTTCCACCAACTGTGCAAGGAAACAAAACATGCGGTTTGGTCAGTATTTCACTTCTTAAAAAACTTTCTTAGTTTTGCTTATCTCCCACGGGAGATAGTTCTCTGTGAACTTTTCCAGTGTGGTTTTAACTTCCACAAGAAGCAGTCCTGCCTGAACCTGTTGCAATGTGAGGCCCTCCCACGGGCCAAGCAGTCTTCCCACAACTGCCCAGCATGGGTCATTTTAGTTCATGAGATTTAGTCTTTTAAGGATGAGCTGTTCCAGTTTGGAAGCAAAGGCTCTCTTCCTCTATCTCTAAATGCAAAGGTTATCTGTCTCTCTCTGAGTTCCTCGCTAGATTACAAATTTTCAGTACCCACGTGCTCCAGTGTGAGTACTCTTCCTCACAGGCTTTATGTGGATCTCTGCACCCCTTCATGCACCTCATGAATTACAGGGAAACAGCTTGTTGTATTGGAGTCCTCACCAAGGCTTGCAGGAGAATTGCAGCTCCGTCACTTGGAGCACCTCCTCCCTCTCCTTCTTTTTTCACTGACCTCAGTGCTGCCATGTTGGTTTTCCTCACATGTCCTCACTTTTCCTTTTTCCCTGACTTGGAAGAATGTTGGTGTCTGTAAGTTGCAGTTGAGATGTTGATCTTGTCTGGGCTCTTCATTGGGGAATTGCTCACCATGTCTCTCGCTGCTGGCCACGTGTTCCCTGCCGGCACCGCACAGCCAGTCTCGGCTGTATGGTCCTTGTTGGCACCACATGGGTGGCTCCAGCCCTGGGAGGGCCCCAGCCACATGGCCCCCAGCAGCCCCTGCTGGGATCACCTATTAGGAGAAGAAAAAAGCTTCCCACGCTTTTTGCTGTCTTAAATGTGTCATCACAGAGGCATTACCAGCTTGTCCAATTGGGCTGGTAACCTGCCCATTGTCAGAGCCTTCAGCGATTGGCTCTGTGCTGGACATAGAATTTTCAAGCAGCTTTTCTCCCACCCCCACCAAAAACCAGGCTTTGTCAAACCAACACGGGTTCTTCACCCAGAGGGTGGCTAGGCACTGGAACAAGCTCCTCAGGGTAGTAATCAGAGCTCCAAGCTTGTCTGAGTTCAGGAAGTGTTTGGACAGCGCTCTGAGGCACAGGGTGTGACTCTTGGGCTGTTCTGTTCAGGGGCAGGAGTTGGACCCAATGATCCTTGTGCATCCCTTCCAACTCAGCTTATTCTGTGTTTCTGTGATTTATATGGGTGTATTTAGTTTAGAGCTTATTATATTAAACACTGTTTCCCTTTGTGGAAATCTTGCCACTAATTATCATTGATGGAGATATTCAAACTATATTATATCTTTCTACAGGCTTTTTTAGGAAAGATGTATGAAGCATTTGAACTGATTCAGAACAGTTGGGTATTTCTCACTTTTGGTTGGTGGCTGAGTTTGTATTGCCTTATACTGGTGTGTCTGAACCTTTAAAAACATTCTTTGCTGACGCCTCGGGCTTTCATGTTCTGTGGCATGTTTGTCAACAAGATGACTTGATTCCTGATGGTTAGGGAGTTGAAACTAGCAAAGGGCTAATAATACACGTTGATCAATGATGCAGGGGCAAACAAAAACAAGGACAAAACATAATTTCTAGTGTCCTATGCTTGACAGAAGCATGAATAAATCTTTGTCACTCTGCTTTCCTTGCAGTCCTCCAACTGACTGCATTGCTGGTGTTCACTCTCAGTAATCTCCCCCCTTCCATTCCTGTGTGGGTTCTCACCAGAACTTTTCTGTAAATGGAACATGGCAGAATTGTGCAGGGGCTAAGGAGATCAAGACAGAAATAGAAATCTGAAGTAGAGTAAGAAGAACACTGGAATGTTCCCTTTTTCTTTTTTTTTTTTTTCTGAGTCATGTACTAAAATCTCTGGAAGACACAAAAATGGCCCAGGTCAGGTCTAAAACCCCCAGTGTGTCTTGTGTGCTGGAAAAGGGCAAGGGTGTAACCAATTAAATATTGGTAGATGCAGAGTCTGTTCTCTGAAACATGTGAGGAGAAACAGATATAGAAGCCCAAACTGTGTATATTCTCCTCCTGTCACATGATTACATTACCTATCTCCTTGATTCAGTGACACTGAGTAGAATAAAATGACAGTGTTAGTGTGCAGGGCATTTTCTCCAATTTGAAGCTAATCATTTTGGTAATTTATGTGTTAAATAATCTCTCTAAATATCTGAAAACACAGTTTGATGAATACTCACTATTATGCTTGAACATAAAGAATTACAAAGATTCCCTATTACTATAGGCAATTCATTTATACTTATTTAAGATTTATTTTTTCATGGCCAGTGGGGATATATCCCTCCTGGGTTGTGACCAGATGTTTAAACATGAACACTGTAATTTTAGCTTTTATTGCATATATATGCCTCAGTAGTAATGGATTTGACTCTTTTTAGCAGGCATCTCAAATCCTCCAATTTGCTGGTCAGCTTAAGGAAAAAGAAATGCTCTGCAAACGAGTAAAAACCAGTCTGCATCTCTCATCGGTGAATCCTCTGGAGCCAGATGCATAACTAATAGAATCAGCTGCTGCTCTTCCCACCTGTGAGAAGCACATTCTCTCTTACTAAAATAACTACAATCCCACAGTCTGATGTAGTTTGGGAAGAAGCGAATTTTGGACTCACTGAAGCACAAACCTTTCAAGCAGCATTTTTGGTTAGGAGTGAATGATTCCAGCATTAGAGCTGGAAATGGAGAGGAGAGGTGCCTGGAATCTCTTTGCAGCTCTGTCATTGATTTTCAGTAGGAGCACAGATGCTTTCAAGTACTTGAATCACATTCTTCTTTTTTCAGTATCCACCTCCAGCAAGCTCTTTTTAATAAACATTTGTTTCTCAATGCCCCTACCCCTAGTTTTATGTGCTTGTGAATTTGAAGCTCTTAAAGATACAGTTTCCAGGGCTGCTGCTTCTTTCCCTGCCAAACCTTAATACCAGTTAACAAACAACATATGATCTTAAGTACTTACAACAAATCTGTTATCCAGATTTAGCAACTATGCATTTTTTTTTTTAAATCCCTGCAGGATTCTGCCTCATTTTTTTTTTTTTGACTTTTTCAAATATCAGTCTCACTCATTATTCTTACAATGACTAGCTGTAAAAGCTGAGTCACAGTTTTGGAGCCTCAAATGTCATATTAAGATGGCAGTTTGTACATATTTTGATAGGAGAGGAAGGTCATGCATACTTGGCATTTCAAAATCAACGTCAGCTGTGTTTAGGAAAGTAGGGCCTTGAAGATAGGACTTAAAGTCCAAAGTACATGTCTCAGTCAGAGACCACCTGGTAGAAATTTTCCTTGTAATTTCTTGACCCAGGATTTTCCTTCTCTTAGTTTCCACCAGAAGTCTGATTTTGACTTAGAATTATGTGTTTGGAGTTTTTAAAATTTATTTTGGGGTTTTTATTTATGGTATTTTTTTTGTGTTGTGGAGTTTGTTTTGTTTTGTTTTTTTGGTGGGTTTTTTTTTTGGAAAAGTAAGTCTTGCAGTTCACATTTAGTAATTTCCCAGGACTTGGTTAACCTAATTAAAACTTAGTAATGCAAAAATGTGTCTTCAATTGAAGTATCCTTCATTAAATTCAGTACCCTTTGTGTCTCCCTTCTGGAAGCTAAGATCTGTTCTTCTAGAAGCATGTCTGTTTGGGGAACAACCTGAGAAGTTACTGGGGCAATGCCTGCAATACAGACACTGCAGCTGGGCTCCTCTGCACACCTGTATTACCACAGACTAGAAATAAGTAAAAAACCCCAACTGTACCCAGTCTCTTTGTTTCCTGGGTGAGCTGAAATATGTAACAAAGAACATACAACCCCAAGTATTTATAGAGGTAAACTGTCAGAGTCTAAAACTGCTGGTTTTACATAGCTGTTTCAGCCTCTTCATGTTGATACAAATTCCTAGTCTCTCTGAATGTGTCTAATATTGGGGCATATTATTCTAGTTCTCAGCTATTTACATGATAAATCACATTTTATTGAAATCATGTTTCATCAGGGTCATCCTGTAATTTAAAAGATCAGCTGACAGAAATCCTTGATGGGCTGAGGATGGAGCATTTATGCTTCCTGCAAGGAAGAAAGACACAGAAGGGATTTGGGAAGTCAGCAATTCTAGGAAAGCCATTTGGTTCCTGGCAGCCCAAGCCCTGTGTTATCGCTGTGCTCTGCTTGGACCAGGCTACCTTGCTGAACAAATGTTAAGCTCTGGCAGCTCTCAGACTCCCATCCTGCAGACATAGGCATGGAAATGTCATTTTTAAATGATAGCAGGATATCTGCTGAAATCCATTTTCTTTAAACCCTCTAAAGAACATTTTTATATGTTTTCAAGCAGCAACCAGGTGTTTCACAGTTTTCTAACCTGACGTTATACATGGAAACAGGCCATTTTGATCAACTTGTCATCATTCTTTTTCAATCTCATTCAAAGCTCTCCTTCAGCAAAGTTCATGCCTGGGAATGGACAGGCTTGCTAGGCAGTGGTTTTGTGCTAGCTTTTGTTCTGTGGGTAGGAAATAATGAGTGGCAGTAATGTGGAGGTGCCTTGTTTTGACTCAGATTTAAGCTGGTTCTGCAGTGTGTTCCACTAGCTTGTTAGGATAGTGCATTAGCATCTGCCAAACTCTTCACAGGTTTTATTCTGCCACAAAGAGTCAAGAAGGGCTGAGTGCTTCCTGCAGCTCTGGCTTCCTAAACACAGAAGCAAGAAGTTTAGTGACCAGTCATCTGCCAAATCCCTATCTGAGCTGTCTGGGTAAAGGTTGACACTGTAAGCAGCCAGGATGGATGAAGCTGTCTGTCATTGTCTGGGAAAGGCTGCTGGTATTATCCACTAGTGGAGCCCTACGATACCCACTGCACCTTGCAAGGCCTGGCCCCAGGTGAGTCCAGCTTCTCAGTCTGCTCATGCAGCACACGTGTCTGGGCAGGGCAAAGTGAGGCCATCAGTGGCCTCCTGGAGCATGTGGCAAGTGAAATCCTGGATGGGAGAGTCCCCTTGGTGCTTGGCAGGCAGCTCAGCTGGTGTGGGACTGCAGCGACTGCGTGGATGGGAGGTGAAGCCTGCAGGGAGTCCCCCAGGAGGCTGCTCTTTCTTCATTGAATTGTGCAAAATGTTGCGGTATCAGCAGCAAGTCTTATACACTCACTGTCTCTCTTTTGAAGCAAATCAATGTCAGATTAACTGCTACAAAAGAAATACCTATGTTAGAAATAATAGGTGAGGCACTGAGATAAATCATATTATGTCCTTTAAGGGGTAATATCTTATGTTTATAGTACCTTTTCATAAGAGCAGAAAGCCCTTGTAAGTGAACAAAAATGGGAAGCTATTTTGAAAGCCTGAAGTAACCTCAGGTAAAATGAGCACTAGAAGCAGCAAGTCATCCAGGTGCCTGCACAGCAGGCAATATTATCTTCTGTATTGCACAGTGAGCTAAGCTGCTCAGAGTGGTGAGCAGAACTAAGCCCGTGGCCACCCAACTGCTACTTGGTTAACTTAGCCACAGCCCTTGGTTCTCGTGCAAGGCTTGGGAATGGGGACAGCTCTTATTCAATGGGGCTGCTTTCCACTGGTCTCAGGAACAGCTTCTCTCTTGTTCAGCCCTTGCAGAAGAGCAGTCCTGTCTGCCAGCCCTGGGGCTCTTCATGGCCCACTGGGAAACAGGTCATGGATCCTCTCTGCAATAACCTCTCTCCTGCCCTGGTCTTTCTGCTGCCAGAAGCAGCAGGATACTCTGATGTGACCCTGTTGATGTAGTTTATCTATGCAGTTGATAGGGGAGACCATTGCTAGGTTTCAGAGAGTGAATTTATCTCAGAGGACAGACTTCTCTGTGCCCAGTCCTGCTCTGAAGTTTTTCTGATTGAGTAGGTCAAAGGCTGAGAGTTGTATATATGTTGATGGGGTGTGATTTTAGGAGAAACCATCCTCCCCTTCACCATCTCCCAAACAAAACAAAGGTGCCTGATGACCAAGTAAGTTCTAAAGGCATTCTTAGCACTTGCAGAAACTGTTTTGTTCAAAGAAAAATATAAGCTAAATGAGACCTGGGATAAGAGTGGGAGAGCAAAGCAAACCCAACAACAGATCAGGTCATGCTCCCCTACACTTTATATCTTACTGGCTGAGGAAATGCATCCAGGTTGGCTTTCATCTCCTTGAGATTGCTGTTCCCTCCTTATGGGCAGCTGGGGTTTGGGCTGTGAACGAGAAGTTAGCAGCTTTGTGCTCTGTGCATGGAAATAACTACTTCTGACCTAGAATTTATCAAAGAAGCAAAGCAATAATGGCCATGAAAGAGCTGTTGGAGTTGCTCTGCTCAGTAATGAGGAGATGCAGTGATGCTGGATGCAATTGCTGAGACCATTTAAAGTAGCTGAGGGGGGTGAAGTCAGCCATGCCACTTTCCCATCCTCTGTGGCATTAACTATTCCACAGGCCACAGATATAACTGTTTACTGGAGACATCCCTAGGCATGCATGGAGATAAACACTCAATACAATGTAAAATGAAGGACATGATTTCTCAATATGTTTTCTGTATTGAGCAGTTTTTCTCACAGAGAGTAAACCATGCTCTTCATAGCAACTAACTGAATCAGACATGATTAAGCATTAATAAATTAACTCTGTTAGTTTTAGTTAATTTTTTTTCCTCTAGGGTAGCTAGTAGCCAGAACATAAAAGCATTAGATATGCTTGAAAGTGATTTTGAATCTGTTGTACAGATCAGGACTGATATTTTTGTGACTTAAATATTTGAATATATGACTACCTCTGTTTTAAGATATTTATTTATTTATTTTTGATGGGGCTGTGGCATCTTCTGCTAGGGAGGGCTGCTTTCTGCTGAGCCAAAATCCAGGCAAAACAAACAAATGTATGTTAGCTTGATAGAAAGAAATATTTTCTTTGTGTTACATAGAATTAACAAGGTTCTGAAATCAAAAAAATAAATTAGCATCTGATGCCTAACAAAGGGTTGTAAGCCTTAGCAGTAAGTGTATCCCATTTGAAAAGATCATGTAGGATTCACTATTTAATTTTTTTTGGTAATCTACTGGATGTTTGAAAAAGACTTGCCAATGGCAGACTATCATGTACCCTACTTAAAATAGAAGCACCTCAAACATCTTTTGGAAGATTCCAATCATTGGGATATTGAAATTGATGGACTCAGACCACATCTGGTTTTATGTTTACCCCTTTGGTAGAAAATAAGGAAATAAAAACTGACTTAATGAGCACACCCAAATGAAGGTGCTTTTGTGAAAGGAGCAGGAGGGAAAAAATACTGGGTTGAGGACACATGAGCAGGTAAAATCTTAATAAGCCCATAAAAGCTTAGTAATGCTTTAGAGTAGATGGTAATATGGAATGTATCTGCATGCTACATCCACTCTCAGTTATATGTGCAGAGGATTCAGATTCTAAGCACATATCTGACAGCCTTTGAATATGTCTTTTCAGATGCTGAACTGAGCTCCATGATCAGCCTATGATGACAATGGAACTGAACAAAAGCCCAGGTGCAAGATTTCTTAAGCTCAGAGGACAAGAATCTGCATTTAACCACAGTAGCTCGGTACCTTTATAAATTTAGAAGTGGTCAGCAGCTTATTCACACCATGGAAACCATCAATCCATTGGCAGTGCTGGGACTTCCTTGTAGATAAAAGATATTCTGCTTTATAAGGTAGAATACCTCAGATTGCTGAGATAATTGAAAATGATGAATTAGGTTTATCTGGCATTCAGAAGCCTCAACTGCCTAGTAAAATTAAATAGCTGTGAACTTATGTGGTAGTTTCTTTTCATTAAATCATTGGCAATTAAATATGACATTTTATGACATTATGCTATCTCTGATGCATGTAGTTTGGTTATCCTTCAGCATTGCTGGCAATAATATTCACAAATACAATTAATATTTGCAATGAATACCCAGCCTTCTTCTTTACAGACCATCAAGGTTTGTCTCAGTTACCATTTGTTCCAATATACTAGATAGGTACATGTGACTTGTAAAGAAATAATTCCTTTGCATGGGTCTAGATTTACATCACTTTAGCTCCAGTCTGATGGCTTTTCTTAATATTTGAAAATGCAGGAAAAATATTATAAATTTCCCTGTGATTTTCTTGGAAAGGCTTCTATTGGTTTCTTACATGATAATTGTCCTCTTAGGCCAATTTTTGTTGTGTTTTATTTTTTTTTTTTTAATCTAGAAAATGTGGCAATAAATTTGATGATATTTAGAAACTACTTCTTCTATATGTTTGTTTAAGTTTCCAATTGGGATAAAAGCATACCTTGATCTTTACAGCAGAGCAAAGCATTGTGTCATTACAATGTTTTATCTGGAGTATCATTCATTCCTTTTAATCCACTGAAATGTCTTGTTGCTTCTTTAAGCACACAGAAGTGATGGCTTCATTGATCTGTCCCATTCATCAGCAGCTCAATTTATGTCTGCCACTGCCTGGCGTTGATAATCTGTTGCCAAAATCTGTCAGACAAAAAGTTCCTGCCTCAGTGACAGATGGCTCTTCTGAACAAAGATCTTTCTGCCTATAAAATATCACCTCTTCTTTTTGTCACAGATTTATTTTAAGTAGCCACAGTAAGTTCAATACAGTGTTGTTCCACTGGGCTGGGCCAGCAGGTGAAAATGGGGTATTGTGCCACTGTTTTGTGGGTTGGGGACTGAAGATAAAAGCTCAGTCCAGACTCTGTAGATTGACACTGCACATTGTCAGGGTGCTGCATCACGATGTCCAGCTCTGCTTAGGCTGTACTAGCTCAGGTCCCATGTCATGCTAATGCTCTTGTGGGGCTCTCAGCTCTGGTCTGCTCTGTTCTTCAGGGTGCAGCAGCACCTGAGCCAGCTCTTCTGTACTTTGAACTGATGAGGAAATTAAATCTGGGCAAATATTTTGCCTGCCTGTTTTTCTGTCTTGCTTAATAACCTTTGAGACCTTTGGACCATTTTCATGTGAGACACACCAAGAATGTTCTCAAACACATGAGGATCCTTGGAATTTTCCAGAGGGAAAAAACAAAACTCATCGCTGTCACTAAAAGAGTATCAGTGAAGTCTTAAATTATAGTGGACATCTGAAGTTTTGCACAGATGGAGAGGAAGATGGTTAAACTTTCATTATTGTTCACTTTGTATCAGGAAGGATTACTTCTAAATATATTTCTTTAAAGCAAGGAACTCTTCCCCTTCTCCAGAATCCCTTTAGAATTTTAACTTTTTAGGGAGAAAATTACAAAGTACATTTTCTCCTCTTAAGGCATGTAAAAAGCATTGCCGGGCAGTACTATGCTTAAGCAGAGCTGTCAGCTTCACTGTTCTAATGCATTCAGCTAGTTCAGCAGAGCTTATTGCAGCCAGATTGTGTTGGGAAATAGGTTAACATTATGCAGTATTGTATGCTGTAGCCATTGGATCCATGCAAATTCAGTAATCATGTTATGTGAAGCTTCCCATTCTGGGCAGCCAGAATGTATAAATTAAATCTTTATCCACATCCAAACATTGTTTTAAATGATACTGAGCAGCGTGAAAACCTACCAACCAACTTAAAATAATGAACCATGAAATAAAAGAAGAAGGGTTGCTGGAACCATCTTAGATAAATTCTTGTATATTTGTTCTGTTGTGCTTCCGTGTTTCCATACTGCTTATATTTTTTTTTCTTTACTCCAACTATTTTAAAATTCTACCTTGAGAAACCAGTGGCTTCCAGCTACCAAGAATAAAAGCAAGTCTATTTTTTTATTATATTTTTTCCTGAAACCACTTCTATGATGTTTTGTATTATCACACTGAAAGAAAACTGAATGTATCTCAGGATTGCACTTGACTGTGGTAGATAAGGTGAGCTAAAATTCCCAACCTGATGGTGACCTCTTCAGCTCTGTTTGTAAGGCAGTGGCTGAGGAGTTGATGCTACGTGTTTATATGTGTTTATGAAGAAGAAAGTTCAAAGCCTGCTTTGCAAAAGATTTTTTAAGATGGGATACTTTGAAAGTTAATACCTATCCTCATGTTTGGTGTTAACAATGCCAGTGATAGATTTCAAATGGTAATGTTTTTACACATAAAACTAGAAAGAAAAAAATTTCCATTTATGTAAGATTTATGGAAGAACATGAAATACTTGATAATAAGTCTTTTGTCTGCCTATTCTGAGTTCCCTCAAACAAGTCCTGCTTGTGTAGTTGCAGTGTACCAGTTCTAAAATTTAGGTTTGTCATGTGCAGATCATGTACATGATATTCCTCACATATCTGCTTTATTGAAAGGGAAGTGTAGCTTAATATTTCTTATTAGTAGATTAAGTACAAATAGAGCTATAAAATTCTGGTTTGAATAGATCTGGATTACTGTACAGGATAAAGGACTGACACTAGAAAGGACATAGAAGAAATAGCATGAAGTGAAGAAAAGAGCAGGTAAAACATAGGAAGGCTCAAGAGACAAAATTTATGTGTTCTTTAAAAGAATACAAGGGACAAGAGAACTGTAAAGTACCTTCAAAGTAACACCCCTAAATGAAGTCATTAGCTGTTATTCAGTGAACACAAACCAATGCATTTAAGAAAGAATTTCAAAGAAGACAATAATGAATAAAATCCTGTTGTTGCATTGATTTCTAAAGGAATTACTCAAAATTTGAGTTATCCACAAATGGTGTAATGCTGGGGGAAAGATTAATTCATGTAATTGATATTTAACTTTTATTTATTTACAATCAAATAAAAGCCCAGAATTCACTAGAACAATTATTTTATATTAAATAATAATCGATTACTAGCACATAGCAATTGAAAAGGAATTACCATGGTGTTGGTATGTAGTATTTCATTTCCCAGTCTCAGCAGATGGCTTTTTAATATTTTTGTTATTAACTGATATAGAGAAATGTCTTATTGAATAAAAATGAAATTTATGTTTGAGGACCATCCCTTAATCATTTACTTTCGTTATTTCCAACAGATTTCTTTTAGAACCCTACCTGGTTTTGTTCCTCCCTTCTTCACATCTTTATGCCTGAGGATACTAATCACAGTGAAGTGAGAGTAGAAAGTCATAAGAATCATTTAATTCTTTGGCAGGTAGTAAAATATTTTCTCCTTCTTAAACTGCACAGAATGTGCTTGTGATTAGAGAACAAATTTAATAAAACAGAGCATATTGATTGCCAAGGGGGGGATTTTTTTCCCCCAAATTAATGGTGCTATGTGCTGTAGGAAGCTGTGCAAAGTAAAGCTACTTCTTCAGACAGCTGTCATCTGCAAGAGTGATCCAGATGCTGGGAACAGCATAGCTGTGGAAAAAATAAGGTGATATTATTACAGATAATGCCTGCAGCAATATTCTGATGGAATGCAACTGTTCTAGATTTTACTGTAATTCAGGTATTTGTTAAAATACATGGGTATTTGGTCAGCTTTATGGTTACACAGCATTTTGCATCTGAGGATCTCCAAGAAATGTGTCAGTGGCAAATATTGAAACTAAGCACTTTATTTGTGAATCCATCTGATGCAAAAACTAGATAGAAAATGACTGTCATGTTTTGTGAAATTTATCTTTCAAAACTCACTTTTTTTTTTATTTGCAGATGAGTGTTAAAATTCTGCATCAAAATGAAATTTTTAGACAAT
Source organism: Rhipidura dahli (assembly GCA_013399225.1). Lineage (NCBI taxonomy): Eukaryota > Metazoa > Chordata > Aves > Passeriformes > Rhipiduridae > Rhipidura > Rhipidura dahli. Next base: position 210,767 of record VXAC01003078.1, read on the forward strand.
TTAACATGTGTTAAAACATAGCCTTCAATAACGTGAACATTTTCTCCATAAGGTAGAAATTATAAACATAATATATGTATATTGTCATAGTGACATTAATATTACAGAAATTATAGCAAGCATTTCCACTATATCTAAACAAAATACTTCAGTGTTTCCCATGTTACTGAAACAAGCATGTAGAAATTATTTGTTTTGACACTTCTCCCCTAAAATATAGACAAATTGGACACATTCTTCTGAAAGGTTTTCATTTCCAACTAAATGTAGTTTTTCTGACAGGTCTGTCTGTCCCATCAGCTATTTTGCCCAGCTTAGAGCTGCTTTCTATTTTAACTGAGGCCCAAAGGACATGCTTTCGAGATCACATAGAAGCTGGTGACTTGCCTTGCATTAGAGCTCCCGGCTTGCAAGATTTATTCCCATCCTGAGAGAAGGAATTTGGATATGTTCACATTTGACAACTGCTTTAGCCTGGCACATGCTGCAAGAACAAGTGTCAGCATTCAGTGTGGTTCAAAACATGAAGATATGCCTGGCCATCCCATTTTAAAAACTGGGAGCGGGCTTGAGGTGCTGTGAACTTCCTCGTGATTTCCCAGCACAGGAACATCAGCCTGTTGCAGCACGGCCAGAAGAGGTCCAACAAGCTGATTAGAAGGATGCAGCACCTCTCCTACGAGGAAAGGCTGAGAGAACTGGGTTTCTTCATCCTGGAGAAGAGAAGGCTTTGGTGTGACCGAATTGTGGCCTTCCAATACCTGAAGGGAGCCTACAAGAAAGATGAGACTATTTACAACAGCACACACTTACAGCACGAGGGGGAATGGCTTCAAACTGAGAGCTGGTTTAGATTAGATATTAGGAAGAAATTGTGCACTGTGAGGATGGTAAGACTGGAATAGGTTGCCCAGAGAAGTTGTGGATGCCCCATATCTGCAGGACAGGTTGGATGGGGCTCTGAGCAACTTGGTCTGGTGAAAGATGTCCCTGTCTACAGCAGGGGTATTTCAACCAGGTGATCTTTAAGATCCCTTCCAACCCAGGCCATTCCAGGATTCTATGAGTCTGTATTCAGATAGTGGCTTGGCATCTAGAAATTTGTGAAACAACATGCTATTTCATAACAGATGAATCTGTCCCTGTATTTTCATTTGGATTATGAAGAAATGTTTTTCCCAATTTTCTTTCTCCCATAAGGATTATTTATTTGATCATTGCTGTTTTTCTTGCTAGGGAAAGGGAAACTAACCCATGACAATACATTGAAATGAAATGTCTGGTACATTTCTTTTTGCAAATAAAACAACTGATCTATTTAAAAGAGTTTTACACTGATTTAGGAACTTATTGTAGAAATTCCAGTTCTCAAATACAACTCATCCCAATGTGAGAATCCAAAGATTGATCCTTTTAAAAAAAATATCCTAGCCAATGGTTTAGTTACAATTAGGGTTGATGCTGGTATTGTTTTTTAATGGTAAAGTAATGGCTGTTCTGCCATCTGTGTATGGCCAGCTTGATACACCCATCCAGTTCTCAGAATAAGCACTAAAAAATAGCAGTAAAATAATTCTCACAGTCTATTTTCATAAACTCACAATTTTGTGAGTTACATGGTGATTCTTAAATTTTCATGGTCACATGAAAGCTCTGAGTTTTGAAGGAATAATACTTGGTACGACAAGAACACAAGTTTTCACAAATCTATTAGAAATCGGTCAAGGACCAGAATGAACATGGTCAAATACTCATTTTTACAACAACAGGAAAGTATTCTTACATGATATTAAAGCAATAGGACTTGATGCAACAGGGAGGGCAAATTCACAGAATAATTTGCCAGCACCTTGCCTTATAACACTTGAGTGAAGAAGATGTCTCTCTCTTTTTAACCACAGAACTGTCCATGGCTGCATAATTGTTTTGTGTCAAAGTTAATGAGAAAATAAATCACATTTAAATTTTGCATTCAGACAATAAGTCTGTCAGGATCCAAGAAGTCTCAGGTTTCCTGGGTCTACCAGTGAAAAGTAAGTGATGCAAAAGGTTTTCTTTAGAGTCATTAATCAAACTAATCTTTTAACCTTGTCATAAACTGAGGAACCTTGAACTTAAACCCTTTCTCGGACTGAAGCTGTAGGTTGACTAAAGCAGGTGTTGGATTACAAGTACAGAACAGGATAAATAGCTTTAATTCAGATTAGGCTGAACTGTTGGACAAACATCAAAACTTGATCTGCATATAACAGAAAATTTAAGAAAATCCCATGAGTGTTGTTATGATGGCTAGATGCACTCAAACACTGACTGTGTAATCTACTGCAGTGGGGATAAAATGATACTGCATTTGAAAGAGATGCTTTTGTACTCCCATTTCCCTTTCCCACCATCATGCTGTCTCCTTGTGCCTCCCACAGGCATGAGTGTCATCAACTGGTAATCTGCTTACCAGGTAACTGATAACTGAGTCAGAGAACACAGGAAAAAGAAAATTAACTTTTGGGTACAAAGTCCTCTTCACCATGCATTCTGCACTGGGATTGGTTTCTATGTGAGATGATTCAAGAAGAGAAATAAATTTGGTAGGTATGAAGAAAAATTAATTGTATTTTTTTCCTTTATTTTTTTCATTGTTCTTGCAAAGTTATGTCTCGAAGTTAATTTTAGATACTTCTGTGGTTTTGATCAGTCCACACAGGAACACCGGGAGAATTAGTTACTTCCTTTTGAACTAGGGTTTGAAGATATTTCAGTCCAGCTTACCAGTGTTGTCTGCTTTCCTTGTGATTCTTAGTAATCCTTCTGGGGGACATACAAATGTTTTACATGCGTATTGTTGGAAATACAGTTCTGAACTCCATGGTGCCAGAGAGCTCCATGTGTCAGAGCCGTTGGATCTGTCCCACTTGCATCTTCCTCTGCAAATTCCAGCTCAGCTTTCAAAGAACAGGTTAGGATGTGAAAGCAAACCTCCCCAAGGAAGGAAAGGGCATTGTTTAGCCTCCTGTGTCAATCTGCATAGAAATCTTTTTCTAGAAAAAAAGCATAAAAAGCATTAGGGTTCTTACATGGCTTAGAGGGGTTTTGTACTGATGCAAAAATGAGGGAGTGCATCAGGTCCTGTGGCAAGCTTTCAGTCAGAACTCACACTGTGGTAGGGTTTGAAGGGGCATTGTGGCATTTCTTAGGGAGAAATTAATAACTTGTTAAATTTCTGGTGTATTACTACACATGATACCTGGCTACTACCTAGAAATTACATTGTCACCTTAGTCTCTCTGGGAACTTTGACACTTTAGGCAAGGGGATAAAACCTGCAAAATATACCCACCAAACTCAGAGCAATTTTTCTTACTAATACTTTATTTTTTGTATTTTCAATCTTTGCAGTGTCAAGGTTATTCTTTCCATTTGGCACTTCCTTCAGCAGATGTAGCAGCTATGTAGGTCATTTTATGGATCTGTCAGCAGTGACAAGCAGTGTGCATCTACTGAAAGTTTGTCTGCTGGCTGTTCCCATGTGTTATGGGTGTGCTTACCTGTTCCTTGGAGATGTTCTACTTCAGTGAAAAATTGAATTTTGTTATTTGGGTTGTCCAGTGTGTTAACAAATATCTGTCTCAAGTTGAAAAGAGCAATGAAATATTTTCTTTCCTAAAACTGAAGCTTTGGATTATATCAATAATTGGTTACTAAAGGGAGAGCCTCTCTCTCTTAGGCATATTTTCAATATTCTCTCAGTCTACCATAATTTGGCTTTTTTCTTTTTTGACCAGTATGACCATATCCTACTGATAAAGAAAGTTTAATTGCCACTTTATTTTTCAGCACTCTTGTAGTTACCAAGTAATTATGAATCTTGCATATTTAGTCCATAGTAACCACACAAGTTAAACTCTGAGTTACTTCAGAGATTCAGAATTTAAATAAACTCTTATAAGTTTTAATGAATTATTATGATAATTGTTTATGGCTTTGATCAACATTTACTTTTGTCCAACAATTCGGTTATCCTGGTAGGGTGATTTTGAAGCATGCTCTTGGGGCACTGCACAGAGATGAATGAACTTATGAGAGCAGAGTTTTATTTTATTCATGCCCTTACTTCCATTTCACTTATCCCTAAGTTTTTGAAGCACCAATATTATTGTGGTGAGTTTTTTTTAAAGATGGAAAAAAAATACCTATGACCTTGAAAAGCCACAAACATGAAAAAGTGTGTGCTGTTTCACTGCATGCTCTGTTAAATCAGTATAAACAGCCTTAGATATGTCTTCCACAGAGAATTGTCCCTGCGTGCTTTCCCATGCAAATGGAAGATAAAAGCACATTGCAAAGGGTCAGCCACTCTAAAAAGGTCTAGTACTGCAGCAGTTTTATGAGACAACGTGAAAGGGGACCCTACCAGAGCAATAACTTTGAGCATTACTCAATAGAACCATATTACAGATGCACAGAATGGTTCCAATTCCTCTGCATGAACAAGGACGCCTTCCCCTAAACAAGCCTCATCCATCCTTGAACACTTCCAGGGATGGAGCATTAACAGCTTCTCTGTGCAACCTCTTTTAGGGTCTCACCACCCTCACTGAAAGAATTTATTTCTAATATAGTCTAAATCCACTCTCTTTTCAGCTAAAAGCAAAACTATCCTAGGCTGCATCAAAAAAAGTGTGGCCAGCTGGTCTCTCTCTGCCCTTCTAAGACCCCACCTGGAATACTGTGTCCATCTCTGGGGCTCCCAGCACAATAAAGACATGGACCTGTTGGAGCAAGTCCAGACGAGGCCACAAAGATGATCACAGGGCTTGAGCACTCCTCCTATGAAGGCAGGCTGAGAGAGTTAGGGCTGCTCAGCCTGGAGAAGAGAAGGCTCCAGGGAAACCTTATTGTACTATTTCGGTATTTAAAGAGGGCTTATAAGAACAAGGTTATAATTCACAGACATTTGCTGGTGGATAATGCTAAAGAGTGACTCCATATAAGAGGGTTGCACAGAAAAATATTCACACTGCAATTCCCTCTGCCTGGAAAGTTCAGTCCTGAAACAGTTGTAAAAATCTCTCATCTTCACAGTCTCACTACTCAGCCTGCTGTCCTCAGTGGTCGCAAACAAACTCCATGCCCAAGCCGAAACCTGTGGGAATATTGTCTGAACACACCTTGAGGAACACAGAGTAAGTTTAATAATGCAGTATACAGAAACAAGAAATTAATATCAACATGGGCTCTACAGAGGATGAGAGAGGCCTTTGGAAATTCTGTGACAAGAGTATGACCATATTAAAGCATATGCAACCATCTCTCAGCATCTTAGTCTTCTGAACTTTAGGAATTCCAACTACAGACTTGCATGCAAAATTAAGAGGAAGTAATAGAAATCAGACCTCTCATCATAATGGAGTATTTCATCATGAATAAACAGGACACTCTCAGTCAATCTCTCATTGTATACAGGAGGTTTTATGAGATAGTGCAGTTAGGAAAAGAATAATCCTTCAAAAGCATGAGGAAACCCAGGTACTCTTTTGATAGATAAGGATAGTCATTTGTGGTTCATTTTTATATGGTCTTTTTATTACAACAGCAACATTAAGACCTACAGAACACTGCAAAATTTACAAATTTAACATTTGTCCAAAGTTGTTCCCAAAATTGCAGTTGCATAATTCAGATTTTGGTATACCTGGATTTTATTGCCAGCTTCACACTATGAGGTGGATGTGAAATGAGCTTCTCAGGTGCATCATAAAATGAAATACTGTTAGTCTGCAACTCTTTTTTGTAATTTGTAATACTGGGGTTCACTTTCACTTGGCTGTACTTGCATTCCAAAATTTGACTGTTAATACTCAAGTGGCCTGTTAAATTCTACTTTCAAGCATAGACTCATAGAAAAAAAAATGAACAAAAATCAAAATCATAGAAAAATATATTGTAAGTGATTTTGTATGTCATCTAGTCAAACTTCCTGCTCAAATATAGGCTAGTTTCAATGTTTAGAGATCATTCTTCAGGGCTTTGCCTATCTGGATTTTTAAAATCTTCAGGAATGGAAACCTATTCAAGGGCTCAATCATGTTCTTTGAGCGGAAAGGTTTTTTCTTAGCAAGATCAAGTTTACCTTGAACTAATTTGTGTAATTTTCCTGTGCACCTCTGAGTATGTCTTCATCGTCTCTTTAGTGTCCCTCTATATTGTAGTAAATAGCAATTAAACTTTCCCAGAGTTTCCTCTCCTCTGTCAGCTTCCCCTCTCACATTGTAGTCCCTGTTCCTTGAGCACTTTAGTGTCCTCAACTCCATTTTCTCCTGCTCCTGAGTTATAGGTTGTAACAATGCATAAAAGTACTGGTCCTGAAGACTCACAACTTGCAAAAAAAAAAAATCTCTTTTAATGTCAAAGAAGCTTCTTTTAAGTGACTTTTTTTGCTGCTTGTGAATTCTGATGGCATCTATTCTCTTACTTGATGTTATGTATGAGACACCTTCCTTCTCAGCTCTGTTATTGCATGAGGAGTTGAACACAGGAAAGCTATGAGCTGTAATGTACAACACAGCAGGGAGAAACAGCTAAATTACTCTTTTGCTCTGATAGAAATTGCTTTACTTTAATTCCTTTAAATACTTGTGAACGACTTTGATCTTTCTTTAGAACACCTGAGGTCTGTGTCATTGTTATGTAAATCTTAGTCTAGTTCTCATATTCTTTACTAAGATGAATAATCCCATTTCAGTTGCATGTCTCTGCTTATCTGTTTATGATGTTTTTTTGAACAGCTGGGTTGGACACAGTGCTGAAAGGTACTCCTGTCTGATAATATCAAGCAAGGAATTTTACTTCTTGTCCACAAAGAGAACCTTGTGTGGCATTTTCAGTGCATGGGATATATTTTATTTTTTGTTATCCAGAAAATATATTTAGAACTATTCTGAACCTTTCCTATTGTGTGCTTTTTCTCCCCAAGTATTTTTCTTCTGTTTCCTTCTGAATTCCTGCTGGATCCTGCAAAATTAATCCAGTCGAGAATTCATTTCCTCAGGAAGAGGACCACTGTGAACAGTTTATCAGTCAGCTAGTTGCCCTTATGAATCTCAGAGAAACTGGCATTGAGAGCTACACTCCCTTGGCATCATAAATGTGTCCTGCTCTTCAGTGAGATATGTGAAATACAGAACAAAAGGCAGAAGTAGAAGAAGTTTAAACTGTTTCCTGGTCTTGAACCCTTGTCTGGATCTAGTTGAGACATCTTTACTTGAGAAATCTCTTTGATTTCTCATGTGACAAGGAGTAAAAAATATTTTTTTTACGTATTTATGTTAAATTTTTCCCAGGAGATGCAAAAGGAAAGATTTTTACCTCCAGTTGCAAGTAAGAGTGAAGATGCCTATTTTACCAGCTGTTCTACTTAAACAACAATTATCCAAGTAATGAGCTCTTCCTTTTACCCTTATTTTAGCCTACAGAAAATTATTTGTATATAAAATGTGGTGATGATCTTCCAGCTCTATTTTCATGGTCTTCTGATTATTCCTTCACCATTAGGAAGAAAACAGTGTCAGATTCTTCCTTATCTATTTTAAGCTTCAGCCTTTCAGTGACTGCTTTTTTCTTGAGGGAGAGCAATGGCTTGATGAGCTTTCATCCCTATAATATACACATTTCTCACAGGTTCTATTATAAATTTTGTCATTTCCCATTTATTATTTTGCTTTCACACATTCAGTTGACACACTTCCCTACAGGGATAAGGTTACAATCATAAATGTTCATCTTTATCAAGTAACTCTCTATTTTCTGTTGGTTTTTTTCCTCTTTCTGCATATGTCTGTAAAATAGTGAATACATGGCTGTGTGCACTCTGTGTTTTGGGCTGAGTTTTGTTGAGCAGTACAAGACTGAGGAATTACTTCTCTCAGTTGCAACAGCAGCTATGAAGTCTTTCAAGAAATCTGTTTGGCTAAATATGTTGTTATTTTACCCATGTTGTGCACACTTTATAGATCTTTGCATGGCTATGTAAAGTGATGCTTGCCTCTCTTCTTTTTCTAAATGAGAGGAAGGTCCCTCCTCTCCTAGTATTTGGGTTTCAGTGAAATGTGCATATATTTTGCCCGTTGTTCACACTCTGTATCTACTCAGTATTGGTCAATTTCTTTGGGGTGGCACAAAGAAACCATGTCCTGACTTAACTCTGGGTTGGCTTTTTTTGACCTACTTATAGTCATACCCTAGCCCCTGCTACAGACTTATTTGCCACAAACAATAGCACTATTTGCTGTTCAGTCTTTTGTTATCTATGGGGATTAATTTTTTCTTCTTAAAAAAAACCAAACAAACTTTCATTTTTATGTGGGCTCAATAAATGACTGTGTTTGATGAATGCAGATTAGTAGAAGTTCAAATCAGCATAGAATGATCATTCACATAAAGCAAATAAGCCAGACATCTATGACTCTGATCCTACCCTGTGAATTGCTGAGCAACTCTACTTTTCTGGAAGATGTCCTCTGATATTTCATCTAAATGTTTTAGCAAGGTGCATACAAATTCCATTCATCTAACTATTGCTAAACACTGAATGCCCCATCTGAATAGTGGATGCAAAGAAAAGTCTACTTATTCTGATTGTGATTGCACTATTGCACCCTTGATACAGTTCTTAAAAATCTAGTTTGGTTTTAGAGGGTGAGAACTGGACCTAAAACAGCATGGGATACCCAAATTGCAAAATTCCCAGATTTCAAGGTGTGTGTTTTTAGAAGGAAGGGACAGTTTTCTGTCCATTCACTGATGTCACTAATAGTGTTAGTCAGCTTTTCTCACTTGTACCAAGCTGTGATTACAGTGACAGTAATAAAGGGTGCAGTATTCCCTCCTCCAGCCATTAGGTTGTTTCTCCACTTCACCTGAATATTGTAAAACAGTCTAAGTGTGAATGAGTCTGACCCTTGGAAAGCAGCACGCATGAAAAAGCAAAATATTTGCAATCATAATTGGCTTGCAGGTCCAGAAAGATAATTCTGTCCTGCAAGATGTACAATACGCACCAGGCAAATGTTCAATAAGCACACAATTTCTTAGCAAATAAATGGTATTCAATCCCCTCTGTGAGCTTGATAAATGTTTTATTTACATGGCAAGGTGTGAGAGAGGCAGGAGCTGACACATCAACATGTACATAAACATTTGTCAGACATCTCCAGAGATTCTGAGTAGCACTCTTCAGCAAAGGAGCAGTCTGGGCCAAGTTATCGATGTTATTAGTGCCATAATCCAGACTGGACTGATTACACTGTTTATATAATTCTAAATGGTTTTTTTGTTGGTGTATGCAAGCCTTAATTTTGTTTATTGTGTTTTCATGTATTTAAAACTTGTATTTGTTTTTCCACCTGACACTGTTATAGTGCTGCAAGACTAGTTGTACAAGAAGGTAGCTTACTCTTCTTCCCTGATGCATTTTGTCCTTGCAAGACATTTCTAGAAAGAAAACTTTCTGAAGGGGTTTAGAAAGTGCCTGACAAAGCAGCTCTCATTGGAAGAGAATGGTGTGTCTACAGGCTGCAGTCACAATCTGGTAGTTTTTGAATCATGTGAGTTATAACAGAAAACATAAAATACACAAACAAAATCACTGCTCACTTTAATTCTTCTTCTTAACCTTTCTTGTCTAATTTGCAAACAGTAACTGTATTTTGCAAAGTTGTTCTGTCCTGTTTCAAACACCACTTCATAAAATCTGTGATGAACATCTGTCTACATATATGTCTACATATACACACAATCTAAGTCATTTGTCATTCTCCACTTAAAAGAGTAGGTGAATACATCAGGCCAAAAAGATACAGGTACTGCTAACCTTAGCTATTTGGAATACACCGCATTTCTTAAATGGTATGAAAAGCTCCAAGTACTTGTATTTTACACAACATGTCACAAGCTTTCATGAACAGACCCATCTGGGACAGAGTAAAACCAAAAGAATTTCCTACAAAACTTATATCTTTACTAGGCTTCTTAAAGTAAAGGTATATTATTCTGTGAGTGTTCCTCTTTCTCTGGACAACATGAAAACAAAGTGAGTTGCTGCTATAAGCATTGCAATGTGGGCAGGCTTACCAGAGTCCTCCAGCTAACTTTTGTGAGAAAATGTATTTTGGACCATCTCCATTTTGGGCTGGTCACATCCAGCTGTTACGTGTACAAAAGATTTATCTTGTTTAAAGATAAAGATTGTTAAAAGATTTATCTTCACCTTTATCTGATTGTTCAGATGCAGGTGTTGAGGAAACAGACCATACAGCTATGTTGATTTCCATATAGCAGAGATATGTAGAAGGTCTAGTCCAAGGTATGGAAAGGCTTCTCCAGCTGGGCAGGACAAGAGGACATCAGTGAGGGCTTGTGAAGCCCACTTTTGGCCTGTATCTCTGGGTTTGTAGGGAAGGAATAGGGCAGGTGGGAGAGCTATGCTGTCTTCCAAGAGAAAGCATCCATAGTGTGAAGGTGGGTGGCCCTGCCCTTGCTGCTGAGTGCTGCAACAGCCAGGAAATGTGATATTGCCCCGCTGAAAGTCAGCACAGATGGCAGTGTCTGTTGATGCACTTTACAGCAGCAGGGGAAAGCAGAAGGGAGGGCATTAGCAATGGTAACTATTATGTAACTGGTAATTCAATGAACTAGCTCTTGGGAGCCTTTTAGATTTCCATAGTGTAGTTCATGTAGTTTTAATTGAAGAGATCCATATGTGGGGTTAGATTTGGGTAATAACGGTTGTATCAGGTTTTGATGTTCCTGCTTCTAGTTTGGAATGGGTAACTAAATTGAAACTACTTATCTGTCACATAAAATACTACAATGTATCTCAGGCCAGTTCCTGTTAAAAACAGGTTATTCTTTTTAGGCTGCATTTTATCTGCAAAGGTATAGTGATGACAGCTCTTATGTCTTTGGCATAGCATCACAACACTGTGCAGCCTTAAGACAAGGTGCCATTTTAGTGGTAGTTCCATAGACACACAAATTTTGTACCAAAGATATACCTGTCTTCAGCCTGCTTGAGTTGCTTTTGGTAGAAAGACCAGAAAAATATAGTTGCTACTGTTATTAAAAAGTATCTTTTGGGCAAATTGCACAGCTGTGAATCTAGACAGTTTTTTGTATATTCTTGTACCTATGCACAGATCAAGAGACTGACCAAATAAATGTGATCTAGTTGGTTCTAAGGGATTCATTTGCAAGGATGGGTTTTAAAAACCTTGATGACAAATATTCATAAATGCATGCTGCTTTGTCATAGCTTTCCATCTTTGAAATGGCCAGAGTGCTAATATACTGCTGTCTGAGAAGATCTGTATCCCATTCTTGGATGTACTGACAAGGGAGATCTTAGCACCAGGCTGAGATTTTGTGACTATGATTAAACAACCCACATTTGTGTCTTCTTGTATTTGCATTACAATGCTGCCTGTGATTATTTAATCATATGCTGTATTATCCACATAAATCCTTGTATAATACAGACCTTTTCTGGAGGTGAACCAAAGATTATTATTAAAAAAGCTTGATGACTCCAGGTTCTACCTAATTTGCTGCAGCCACTAAAAAGGAGTGGACAAGTAAAACTTTGAATATGGACTTGGCAATACTATTTATTTCCCATATTTTTTCAGGAGATAATCAGAAGAGTTTTGGATAACATTATGATGATGATAATGATGATGATGATTATTATTATCATTATTATTTCCAGCAGCAAAAGAAAATCAAACCAGAAAAGGTATTTCATATCATCTTTCAAATATATTTAGGTTTTTCTTCCCCATAGAGGAGAATTTCAAAAGCAGACAGCTATTTGAAATCAAGGGTTAAAGTGCTTACTCTCAAAGGCTGCTTTACTTTCATGTGATGCAGTATACACTAATATTCTATGAGGGTGCATTCTATTTAATCTCCTCTTATGATCCTCTCTCTTAATCCTTCCTACTCTCTTCACTCTAAGACTGTTTTCTGCCAAACTTCTATTCTCTAAAGGATGACCCAGACCCCATAAGAGAACAGAATAAAGAAAAAATACTATTATTTAATGGACAAAACATTAGCTTGTCAAGGATTCTGTCCTTGTTGATTCCATATTATATCTATGAAATGGTAGGCCTGTTACCTAAAGTTTTCAAAGAGGTTTGCTAATATTAAACTCTTCATCTTTTGGTTACCCAGCAACCCCTACCTGCTGACATCTAGTACTTCTGACCAGCTGTTTCTGTTTTTGGGAACTTTCCTTTACATGTACAAAGTTACCTAAAATTCTAATTACTTCATTAAGTCAGTCTCAAGTCTTTAACTGAGCATCCCAGTTTGTGAAATCTTTGAGACTTTCAATTTTAAACTTTGAATCTCAGTACAAAAAAACCCCAGAGTATATGTATCCTGTTCTGTGGGAAGATAAATACATTTTAGATGAATACAGTAGTAATGAATGATGGTAAAGAATGGACATCCAAGTCATCAAAATTTTATATGTAAATCATAAGACCCCAAAATATTTCCCAGCTTCAGGTCTGGCAAAAACTCTGAACCCATCCCACCGCTTCCATAAACCTTCACTGATAGGAAAACAAAGCATTTTTTCCTCAAAGACAATATCCTGTGCCCCAAGCAGATGCCCAGTTTGGTTAATCAGAAAGCTAGCTCAGTGAGTGACAGGACCCAGTCTAGGCTTAGGCAGAAGGAAATAAGCATTTGAATCCTGTGACAGGCTTTGCAACCTTATCTTGCACTCTCACAAGCAGGTGTGAGTGCAAGTGTTATTTTCCTGAAAGTTGGTGTGCTGGGAGGGTTTGTTTTTGTGCAAAAGAGTGAGAACTCCTCCAAGGTTATCTGGGAGGACTCTTGAGGACTTAACACAAAATTACCTCAGAGTAACCCAAAGGGACTGAGATGTGTGAGGAGTGTTGCCAGTCCTGCTCCATCAGGATGGAGACACCTCCAGCATGGAACGCCCAAGGCTTATGGAGCTAGTTGGTGGCACCAGGAGTGCTCATAAAACCTCACTGTGTCAGTCAGGGTGGTTGCTGAACACCTGTGTCACCTGGGCGCCTATGTGCAACATAGATGGGGATTTATTTCAACTACAGGTGACAAAATGCTGAAATAATATTGGAGATAGCACTGTACTCATTTATGCTCTTTATTCTGTGTGTGAGAAATGGGTGTGTTCTTCAAGTGTAAGGTCCAGCTGGCCTGTTTGTGATGCTTACATTACCTGTACTATGTTGATCTGAGGAAGGGCAAATGCATAATACTTTTCTTATCTTGTTTTAATATTCATATCAAAGATTACTCTTTGAGACTTTTAGAGGAAAGACCAGAAAGAAATCACTACTGTTCTATATCTGCAGGGTGGACAGAAAGCAGTGAATGGAGCTATGAGATAAATAAATGAGGAAGAGGGAAACTGGAGTGGTACTTATTTAACAAGAGCTGTCTGACTTTCTCCTTTATGCAGTTAGTCCTTGTTGTAGCAAGATAAAGTGGTTTGGATTCCTGTAATAACAATTATCCATTTTTCTCTATAAGATGTTCAACTATGTGTCATGTGATCTTTGTTGTCTCTTTTCGAGGACACTATTGATTTGAATAAGTCTGTAAAGATATAATTTCTGACATTTTATGGACATCAAGTCAAAATAAAAAGTAGTAGCTCAGGGAGTTATTGTCAAATTCAACATAGATTGAAACTTCAGATTTTCATCAATAAAGAAAACAGGAAATTAGCACAGAAAATTTTTATTAAGTCTATATATTGTGATAGCTTCTCTGCAAAAACAACTTAGACAAACAAAATTGATGGTATTCCTTGAAAAAGAAATTACTTTGACCTTTCCTTCCACTGCTAAATACATGTTAATGAATTGACTCTATAAAAATCACAGATGTGCTGTTAGTTCTGGGATTTGATGTTTGTTTTGTTAAGTTGATATGTGGACATACAGATATATATGTATGTGAAGCTAAGAAATAGTGGCACTACATCACTTGTAGCTAACTGTGACTGTGTTTTACAGCTGGAATTTTGAATCTCAGATACAAAAAAAGTTGTTGTTTCTGGACACCTTCTTCCTTGTGACATGGAGCAATCAAAAGGGTAGAGAGAAAAGAAAGGGTAGAGATTATATCTAGGGGGTTCCTCTTTTACAATCTAATATCTTGTTCTTTAATATGTACTCCTCTCTCTTCAAATTTTTTAACCATTAGCCACTAGCTGCAACTGATGCATAGCAAGTCTCTAGACAGTGCACAGTCCTGGAGACTATGGTGTTTGGATACTCTGAAAGTGCAGTTTTCATTTCTGCATCCTGAGCTCACTGACAGATGTCAGGTGTCTAATCAGACAAGGCTCATATTTCTTTTGCTCTCCTCCTTTCCCAGTGTCAGCCACTCTTACTGATCATTGTTTGTTGTGTGTGTAAGAACTCTTTGAGCCCAATGTGATGAAGTCAGGGAACAGGAAAAGCAGCACTCTAATTGATTCTGATATAAATATATTTTAGTCCTACTGTTTTGATGCCTCCTGTCACTCAAAACCCTCAGAGAGGAGCATAAATAAAAGTTATTAGAAGCTTTCTATTTTAAAGTCCACAGGTACAAATGTTATTGAATAGCTAAGTGGACCTTATCATGAGGATATTGCATGCAAAGTCACTAGCACCGTTCCTCTGACATCTTCTCTCATATTTAGGTAACAGTAATGTGTTGTACTTAATGGATCATCACAAGTTAACCTTGCCTGGAGTCTACCTGCTGAATCAACACTGGGGGCAAAGATACCTGCATGCTCAGTGGTGGTGTAAGGGCCTGTGGTATGCATAAAAACAAGTAATTTTGTGAAAACCTGTGCAGTTATGGCCTCTTGATAGACCAAACAAAACGATTCTGTGATTCTATAAATTGTAATCTTTTTGCTCAGAGTTACTGTTTTATACTGATATGGTCAGTATAGTGGTCTGAGGTTTACTTTGTTGATAATCTAGGATAGATATCTCGCAAAAGTGTACTACTAACTTTCTTACAGTATTATTCTTGGGAGGGTTAGCTTCAAATTCTTCAAAACTTGCTGTCTTGCTGTTACTAGTAGTAGAGATACTAAGAGTAAATACTTTAAATGTACATACTTTCATATATTCCACTCAGCCCCATAATTTCTGGCTGAGCAAATAAATCCTCCCTTAAGAAAAAAAACAAAATTGCCAAATGATGTAGCAAAAAAATTTGAGAAATTCAGAATTGTCAGGTGTTTAGAAGTAAGGGAGGTGGACTGCTGCTTAAAAGTCTTACTCAGGATCATATGGTAAATTAAATGTAGGCATATTGCATCCCAAGAGAGACTGACTCTGATTTAATGCTGAGCCTTAATCCACTCATATCAGTCTGACCTTGATCAAGATTTTTGAGGTGGGCGAGAGGGACTGGGGATAGAGAAGGGGAAAAAAAAGGGATTTTAGAGGATAATGCAATGGGTAAAGAATAAAAAGGCAGTACTTGTCAGTGCTGCATTCTGTAATATGCTCACGTTCTTCTGGACTCTGAATCCGTGGCTGCAAAAAAATATGAAACACAGTAAATCTCTGCATTTATCCATCTCATTTTCATGCAATGTAAGTTTGAAGCAAGTAAAACAAATGGATCTTAGCAGTCATAGCCTTTGAGAGTAGTTTTCATGCTGAAAGCTCCCCTTGCTTTAGAGAAGAAAAATGTCTTGGAAAGAAGAAAACTTTTTTTTTTTAAGGGAGGGACTTCCTTAACTGAGCAATAGATATTAGAGTAGTCAGTTGCAATAACTCAGTATCAAGAATCTAATGTTCTGTTTTCTGTAAATTCAGGCATGTATCCTTCATTTTGTATCAAGGTTAATTCACATATGGAACTTCTGAGAAATAATTAAGTTTCCATTTGTTCAGACAGGTCATCTCCATGGCTGTTAGCTTATAGCTATCATTTGCAATCTGTAGTATGTTTTTCTCGCTATTCCAGACCATTTTTGTATTGACCTTTAAGGCAACAGAATAATTAAGCACACCAGTGTTGTTCTGTAACTTTCAATTCACTACATTAACAAGCTCACAATATTACAAGGCCGCCAACCAATCCATTAGGTCTGACCATGCCCTTTTGGAATCAATAGAAAAAACACAATAGTCTCCACAGATTGTGCTCTGACACTGGAAATTATTTTTATTTGCAGGATCACAAAGTAGCACAGGATGAAAGGGGCTTGTGGAGCTCATCTATCCCACTGTCCCTGCTCAGAATACAGGATGCCCAGAATCATGTTCAATTGAGTATTGACTGTCTCCAAGGATGGAGAATTCACTGCATCCCTGGATAACCCATTCTATTTTTCAACCATGCTCACAATCAAAAAGTTTTTCTTGTGCTCAGATGTAATTTTCTATCTTTTGATTTGTGCCCATTGCCTCTTGTTGGATAAAAAGCTGCACTTGAGCCAGCAATGTACACTCACATCTCAAAAATTTAACTGTATTCTGAGCTACAGCAAAAGAAGAATGCTCAGTAGGTTGAGGAAGGGGATTCTCCCTCACTACTCCACTTTTGTGACACTCTACCTGGGGCACCGCATCCAGTTCTGGGGTACCCAGCACACAGGAAAGACATGGATCTGTTGGAATGGGTCCAGAGAAAAACCACAAAAATTATCAGAGTGATGGAACAGCCCTCCTATGTAGAAAGGTTGAGAGATCTGGAGATGTTCAGATTAGATAGAAGGGGAAAAAAAATTAACTCACGGGGTGGTAAAATAATGGAACAGGTTTTTGAGAGAAGTTGTAGATTCCCTTTCCCTGTAAACACCCAAGGTCAG
Source organism: Rhipidura dahli (assembly GCA_013399225.1). Taxonomy (NCBI): domain Eukaryota; kingdom Metazoa; phylum Chordata; class Aves; order Passeriformes; family Rhipiduridae; genus Rhipidura; species Rhipidura dahli. The sequence continues at coordinate 227,652 of VXAC01003078.1, forward strand.
GTTGGACAGGACTCTGAGGAGCCTGATCTAGTTGCAAATGTTCCTGTTCATTGCAGAAGTGTTGGACTAGATCACCCTTCATTGGTTCCTTTCAAGGGACCTTCCAATGCCAATTGTTCCATGATTCTATGATGTTATTATTAATTCTATGATTCTCATTTACTGGTCACCACTGAGGAAAGCTTGGTTTTGTCTTCTATACACTCATCATCTTGCATTGGATAAGACACCCCTAAACTGTCCCTTCCCCAGGCTAACAGTCCCATCTCTTAACCTCTCCCCATATGAGAGGTGTTAGAGTCTCAAACACCCTTCTGGCCCAGTGCTGGGCTCACTCACTCACTCCAGTATGTCTTTTGTACTGGGGAGCCCAGAAATGGACCCAGCACCCAGTCAGTGCCTCACTAGTACTGAATAGAGGAGAGGGGGCTTTGCCAGGAGGGGACACTGCTCTCTCATGGTTGCCTTGTTAACCTTCAGAACCTCAGGGTCTTTTCTGCCATAATCAACAATCGACTGTGGCAACAGCAACAGTTTTTAAGAAGAGTCTTTTAGAAGTAGGAAAATGTAAGATGCTATGAATATACTGGTTAACAACACATTTTCTCCAGTTCAAAATATAAAATAGACTAGAACTAAGAAATTAATAAATATTTAATGTTTAGCTTAGCCTGTTATTTCAGTGTAAATACAAATTGCTAGTTATTTGTTTCAGAGCTTGTGTCTACCTATTCTGTTTCATGCATCTATTCCCAACCCGTAATTTAGCTTGATAGGAATTTTCTTGGGAGAAATTATACAACCGAAAGCATGCTTTCATAAATAGAAGACAAGGTACATAATTGGTTTAAAACTATGTAGATTTAAACTACTGCTTGTTAAGCTCAGACAATATAGACTGTTGCTTGCTAAGAGATGGAGGGAATGCCTTTGTGGCTCCTCTACCTGATTAAGTTTCATAACATAATCAGGAAACCTCTTCCACTGGAAATAAAAGTTACTTTTTGAACTTAATTACACGTCAATACTAAGTGACATAAATTAATTGCTAACAATCTGTAATGACTTTTAACAGAAATCCTAACCCCTTTTAATTTGCTAAAATGTTAATTTGATTCCTTAATTGAATTTTAATTCACCTCTTTGATATACAGCTAGTAATTGCATTGCATATGACTTGATGTTTTTTTCTAAAATAAATTTCTTTTTAATTTACCCAAATATAATTTTTCCTTGTAAATGTTTAAAAGATTTCTTTGGTGTCCTTGGCAGATAGCTATAGTTACTGACTCTAGCTTTTGCCTTAGCACAGACAATGATGTGTTCTCTTCCGTTCTCATTCAAAATTCATCATATACGAAATTGCCCTGGGGACCCTTTTGAGTAGATCGGTATATTGTGATACCAGGAAGCCTTGAAGGAGGTGTAAGGTTCTTGTTGGCAAGGTATGCATGTGGCTGATTGGGTTTTCTGGCAAGCTTTTTATTACTGCAGTATTGTCTATTGGCTCTGTTAGAGCACAGCCCTGTGTGTTGAGGCTACATAATAATTTACTGAAGAAGAGAAGCAAAAACAATGAAAAAGAGGAAGGGCAGCTATAAAAAGTATCAATCTAGTATACTCCAGACCTGTCTACCATAATTTTGAATTCTGGTTTTGATATCATCATAACTGTGGCCCTAGCAAGCAAGGACAGACAAATATATTCTCAAAACTTTTTTAGGCTGTGGACTGAGAACTTTCTAAATAGATAAAAGCAAGGAAGAAATTCCCACAAGCCTTCCTCTGTTAACATCAGTCCACCTGTATAAAGAAGAGGGAGAACCATTTCAATGGAGCTGATGCAAAAAGGATGAAAGGTCCATTTTGGACCAGCATTTAAGTAAATGCTTTTATTTAAAAATTAAATAGACTTGGGTTTTCTAACTAATTTAACTCATTTGGTTAGAGCATGGCACTAATGCCAGAGTCATGGGTTCAATACCTGTGCAGGCATTTCACTAAAGTGTTGGACTTGATGATCCTTGTGCAACCCAAAATATTCTTTGATTCTGTGATTTATTAGCCAGACTCATTACACATTTCTCTGTTTTCTTCAGGCTCTGATTTACTTCTCAAACAAAGTGAGACCTGACTTCTGGTTATACTGCAGGGGATTCCTTATTTCCTTTATTTGGCACAGTCAATAAAACCTTGCTAATATTTAAAACCACTCAGAATTCACAAGGACATATCTAAGCAGGGAGAGTGTTTGAGGGATAGCTATATTTTAAAACGCACTCTAAGTTGTGCAACTTCATATAATTTTTTTGGGATTATTTTCTCTTATAAAATACCAACCACAATGTACTTTTGACATTCAGCTCTTGAATTCTTCATTTCAGTAGCTACTGTTTTATTTTAAAAAACACTGCTTCATATATTCTGATATGATCATCCTTTATTACTAATCCATCAAGATTTTCCTATCACAGGAGCAGGCACTGCACACACTCAGCATACAATGCAGTTTGTGTTTTACTGTTCATGTGAACAAGACCCTGTAGATCCTGAAAGGCTTTCAGTGTAGAAGTGAAATCATGCCTTTTTTTTTTTTTTTGGTAGGATCAGTGCTTTTAAATTAATCAGAAGAAGAACTCTGATGACATGGAATATGTCTGGGTTGGGTCATCAGTCTGGGTTGGAAGAAAAGGAAGGGAACATTTTTTCTTGTTTGNGACACAGAATATGTCTGGGTTGGGTCATCAATCTGGGTTGGGAGAAAAGGAAGAAGGGAACATTTTTTCTTGTTTGATAGAATTTATCAGGTCTTCTCATTACAAAGTCCAAGGGAAGTAAACTATTTTTAAATTTAAATGGTACTTTCTTACTTTTTTATATTTTCTGATAAAATCTAAGTCTTAAAAGAATATTTTAATTGTATGGCAAAAAATAAAAATGTTTACAAGGACATTTGAAGATATAACAGGCTTTAACAGCTAATTAATATAACTGGATTTAACAGTTAATTATTTTAACGATAAATTAATATATTTAAATATTTGAAAGAGGGCCTAGGGTTTTTGTGGAATGCTGCATAAAGACCTTCTCCAAAAATAGTTTTAATTTTTTGAAGTGTGCAGACATCTGTAAAGAATGTATGCAGTTAAAGCATCTAGAAGAACTAGAGAAGTTAATAAGAGCACTTCAGCTCTTCAGAGGACAAAAGATTTGGAGAGAAAGAAAACACTCGAAATAAAAAAAGACCAAGTCTTAGGTAGATTCAAAATGTCAGGGAAATGAAAACCTGAAGAAATAATGCTGGAAGAGAAGGAAGAAAGAAGTTTCTGCTGGTGTATTTTGTGTAATGAAAATGATAGAAGTTAGAAGACAAGGAAATACAGCTTCATCTCCTTCTTGAATAATGTCCTAGTGTGTCCTTGAAGGTGAGTTTCTTAAGTGACTTTAACAGCCAAATGTAAAATTAATATAGGAACTGATGATAAATGTAATCTAACTGGGTTTGAAAAATCAATGTCAGTTAATACACATTTACTTGTTTGAAAACAGTTTTGGAGGAACACTTAACTCTGCAAAAGATTTCTAGAAAATAATTAAACTAAGGATATTTATTGCAGGGGTTCAGCCAGGAGTGCTGGTAAATGATCCAAAATGTCTCAGTGAACACTTCTGCCATCTCCCTCAGAACATTAGAGTGAATGCCAACCCACCCCACAGACTTGTGGATGTCTAAGTGGTGTAGTAGGTTACTGATCACTTCCCTTTGGATTACTGGGGCTTCATTCTGCTCCACATCCCATCTTCCAACCCAGGGGCCTGACTAGCCAAAGAACAACTGGTCTTATTGTTAAAGACTGAAGCAATGAAGGCACTAAGTATCTTTGCCTTTTCATTACCCTTTGTCACTCTGTTTCTCCATGAATCCAATAATGCATCAAGAATCTCCTTAGCCCTCCTTTTATTGCTAATGCACTTACAAAAATGGTTTAATTGTCTTTTGCAGCAGTAACCAGATTAAGTTGAAGTTGATCTTTTGTCTTTCTTTTTTTGCCCTGCATAACCTCGCAACATCTTAAGTTGCCCCTCCTTCCAAAGATCATAACTCTCCTTTTTTCCTCTGAGATCCAGTCAAATCTTTCTGTTCAGCGGAGCCAGTGCTCTTCTCCAATGTCTCATCTTTTGGCACATGAGGACAGACACTCCTGCTCCTTCAGGATTTCCTTCTTGAAGAACATTCAGCCTTCCTGGATACCTTAAGGAGTCCTTAGCAGATAGTCCTGCTTTGCATAGGTGGTGGGAAAGGGCAATCAGTCCAGCTACTGGTTTTAGCAACTTCTGATTATTTACATTTTCAATATGAAAAATGGTAAGGTTTCAACATGTGGAACTGAGTGCAGACCTGATTCTGAAGCCTCTGAGCAGACCATACATTTGACTGAGATGAAGGAGAAAAAAAAGCTTTGCTGAAATCCTTCTCAGGGCTCTACAAACCATGGACACAAATCAGGAGAGTCGTCCTCTGGGAGTAGTTGAACTACTGAACTGTTGGAGAATAGCAGGACATATCACCAATTGCTACTTTTACCAAACCAACTCAAAACATGCCTCTCACTTAAAGGACTGGGTGAAACTAAAGTAAAATTTGCAAAAAGTTTGAGAAGACAGAAGCCAAATTTCTGCTGAAATTTCCATTCTTTAAAATTCTTTGCCCAGCTTTAATGACAGCAGGAAGAGGTTAATTAAGTAACAATTGGCAGAAGAGTTGCATGTGCAATTTACAAAATATTAAGTCTCACAACTTTGCATAGTGTCACAAATCAGGATACGAAACATTTCAAATTATGGAAAAGTTTGTTGTTTTGTTTTTGGTTTTTATTTTTTTAATCTCAATAAGCATGGTAGGTATTTTGCCAATCAAAATTTTGAAAGGCTATGATTGATGGACAGCTGGGTAGGTCAAAGGAAATGTTCACTTGGAAAGAAACAGTGCAGTTAAATCAGGTTTATGTTATTTGGATAAATTTAGATTTTGGGGTTTTTTTAACAAAAATTTATTTGACTCCTAATGCATCTTGCTTGCAATGGGCAAAATTTTTTCCAGATTAAAAAGCTGCTGTTTTGCTTGCTTGAGGTCTTTCATTTCCCCCCAGAATTTCTCTACATTTATGAAGTGTCAAGTTAGCTAATTTTATTTAACAATTTGAATAATTTGTCTTTCCTCTTGACATTATTCACACATTTCAATTCCTAAAGAGGAAAATAAAAGCAACTGCAGCACCTGAAAACTGATTGCTTACAGGTGGTGTTGCATGACCTTTTTTTAAGAAAAATATAGTAAGTCTATTATGGTGAAACAATTAAATGTGTGGGCCTAAAACTCAGGAGAAATAAGTGCTGCCTTTGTTACAGTCATTCAGGGCTCCTAGGAAACAATTAGCAAGTAACAGATCCAAATAGAGAGAAGGAAGCAGCTAGTATGACAGCACAAATTTCTGAATTCATTTTGGAAATTAAAGAATTCCTATGATGGTTCACTGCCTTGTCTAAATAGTTAAGATTTTTTTTAACAAACACTTTGCAGAAGATGGAGACTCTTGGAAAGGATGGTTTTCATTCATAACTTAGCCAACAGGTAAGAAGACAGAAAGAAAGTTGGTGAAAGCAAATAAGGACAGCCCAGCAGAGTTGTCACAGGTGAGGCAGACTGAACCACAGTCTGCGGTGGACCTGGATGCTGGAGTTTGGTTAAGGGCTGACAATCAGCCTATGCTGATTGTTCCACACATTCTCTCACTCAGTCAGGGACTGACTCACCCTCTCCTCACAGGGCTGTGCTACCTCAGGTGCTGACTTCCCTTCCCCGCAGCGAGGTCACTGCTGCTCCACACACTCGTGCAGAAAGATGAGTGTTCCACTCTTCTCAGCCACCCGACTTTGGCATGACTGGTCAAGCTCCCTGGGTATCCCTGAACTCATTTCCACACAACTCTGATCTCCAGGATACAGGCTCCTCACCTCTAGGTCCTTTTCTTCAGCCAGGATTATGACCTTCTGCTTTCCAGTTCCCTTCTCTTTCCTGAGACCACTTCTTTCTGGCACCATATCTTCTTTCTTGGTCCCCAAGCCTCCCATTCTCCCAGTCTAAATACCTTATTTGTGGAAGAACAAAACATGACTATCCTTCTAATTGGTGACTCTGCCTTATACTTTCTTATTAGCTGGAGGATTCAGGATATGTCCCTTTTTTCAGTCTGAGTATCACCAAAATTTGCAACTAGCCACATCAGCTGCATCTACCAAGGGGTCTGCTTGAAAGTTGAAGAGTTCCAAAAATTCAGTTTCAGATGCCCAGCCCAGCAGACATACACCCAAGTAGATGCTGACAATTAGCATTCAAAATTCAAGCAGGTTTTTTTTCACATACAAATGAATATTTGGAAAGTTTTTTTTCTAGTTGTACCTTAAAGCACCTTGAACATTGCTATTACCTATCCCTGGTGGGGATTTTCATCTCTGGGCTCTATCTGGATGATGGGAGAGCTGAAAACATCATTGAGTATCTCAGGCTTGTTGGATACAAAATGAGAACAAATGCACAAAACTTGAATCCCACTATAAAATAGTATTTTGATTGTTTTTTTCTTTAGTCTATGGAGACATCTCTGAAAGAAGACCTGTTTTTCTAAAACAAATTCTGAAAAATGAAAGCACATGATATTGCAGCAAAATATAGAAAGTAAGCATCCATCAGTTTGGAAGACCTGGAAGGCACGCTAGTGTTTCCTTCTGTACTGCTAGTAAGTACACTCAGATAGAAGTGAAGAGAGCAGTAAGTGTGGATTGATGGTCAGCCAAAGCAAGCTGCACAAGAGGATACTGCATTTTGTTATGCTCATGGACTGCCTGGGTATGTTATGGGCATGAGAAGAAATTGCAAAATGATCCTATCGATTAGATCGCCAGCAGCTTTTGACTGACAACAAACCTCTCACATGACCGAAAAACAACAATAGGTTCCTGTGAGAAGTCAGATGATTTTTATACAATTTATAGGCAATGCATGATCATGCAAGGGCCTTGGCCCAGTAATTGCTTCTTTCTTGTCTAGACACTCTCTGAATACTATTATTATTATTTCAGATTCACTTTACAGAAGTGTCCAGAAACAATGGCCAGAAAAGTCTAAATAAGCAGTCTGTTCCAGAGAGCTTGAAATATAAAAGAAACAGAGGCAGCTCTTGAGTACAGTGAAAGAGTAGAGAAGAAATGTGGGGGACAATGAAGACGAGTGATATTAGAGAGCTGCATGCATTGCTTCAGCTGCATAGGAGTAATTCTGAAATAGCTCTATTGGGGTCTTTGCAACTGCAGTAAATTGAAATTGATGCAAGGTCAAAACTAGAATCCTATTGTTTCAGGTGTGACACATAGATGAGTGAGCCAGTCCTCTTAAGTGTGCACAGGGCTCACATTTGTAATGTGACAGAGGATTTTGCAAATTCTAAGAGATATTTCCAAATCTCAGTGATATACTGCTTAGCCTTCTGGGTCACTGACAGTTTATGACTTCCTGGGCACTCACTGTTGACATTCCACACTGAAATTTATCTTTTTAATATATTTAAATATTTTCCATTAATGGGAAGAGGAAAAAAAAAAAAGAGGATTCATTTTGCACAGGTTTTTTTTATCCATCTGGTAGAAAAAAAACAGATAAATGTAGCCTTGCAACAACGTCAGTGAGACTAAGAATGTGCTCACACAAAGTACAGAACTGTTTTCACATCTCATTTCCTTAACAGCTGAGATGGAAAATTAATTTAGAAACAAAATAAAATAAAAATATAGGCTTTCTTGTGTATTAAAAAAAAAAAAAAAAGTAATGACATTGCTGGTAAACTAAAGGTTTCACAGCCTAAGCCGTAACACCAAGCAACATTCTTTGTCAGGCAAGTGTAGTATTCATCTGAGCCTGTGTTACTTTATTCTTTTAAGACTAATTAGAGTATGACTAGTAACAGGTTTGTTTGTTATTTGTCATGAAGAAGAAGTCTATAAGTAACATGATTGTTCTGTATGATTAATTTATAATTTGATTTCTTTTGTACTAGGAAGTATGACAAAAAAATCTTACATCTAGATGAGCAAAGACAACGTTTGAAAAAAAAAATTAAAAACTGTTTGCAGTGGTTTGAAAACAAACCAGTGGGAGATCACAAGTCAAGATTGAAATTTATAGAAAAAAATAGAAACAAGCAAAATAATATAAGGGAAAAAAAAAGCACAAATAAAGTTAGATACAACCTGATACCCTATTAGGGTGGTGGAAGCAGTCCAACTGAAGTGTTCCAGTTGAAGCAATGATCCGATGGAAGGTCCAGTGTCCAGCTGAAGGTCTGTGGTGGCTCTTGTCCTCTGGTCACCCAGCAGACAGGGCTGAGGCCAGGCAGTTCTAAGGGCAGCTTATATCCAGGTGGGAATGCCCGGCTCCCCCCTCCTGGGTAGAGCATCTCACAATAGGATGAGATAAGTCCATGAGTCATGTGGTGGCTTCTTGATGGCCCATTGTCTGTTATCAGGGGTGGGTCATTAGCAGGTGATAACAGCTAATGGCTCACAGCTGGTGGCAATAGAATACATCTATTTTTAACCTAGGACACTGTTGTCAACAAAACTGGGTTTTAACTCAACTGAAAGAACGAGTATGCAGAGCTGAGGTTTCTGTTAAGCCATGGTTTTGTGTCTCTTGGTTTAAAAAATCTGTTTTGCACTGGATCATAGATTGCTAGACAGCAGCATATGTGCCACAGGTGGCATGTTAATCCCCCTGAAGTGATCAGAAACACAGATGGGGGCTGCCTCCACCAGCAGTGTTACCTGCTGCTTACACTGTTCACATTCAGGGGCCTGTAGTGCTTTATCTCTGCAAGATCCCTCTTTGTCACAGACTCCTGTATCTCATGATAAGACACAATCTAGGTTTTAAAGAGTGTTAGAAACTGCTTTAATATAAATTGTATGGGAACCAAAATCAAATGTATTTTTCACATTACATTTATCTTCTCTAAGAAGTAATTGACGACTGTGACTTCACTTCTACTTTCAGACTATCAGCCTCTGCTCTACTCCTAGACTGCTTTCTCCTCTCAGATATTCAAAAGGTGTTTTGCCTGTTTTCCTTTTCTGAGGTTCCTGCCCTCTCTCTGCAATGGCACCAACTCCTGAACTTAAGAAAAGTCATATCTTTTACAGGCAGGTGTCACACTTTCAACTCCATACAGAGACGTTAATTAAACTGGAGAACAGGTTATCTTCAAAATAAATTATTTATATGAAAGCCTTTAATTATCTATACAATTTTATCAGCCAAGGAAGCTTTGGAAGAACTCATGAAAAATCCACAAAATCCAGAAAACATATGATGAAATAGTGCTGATTAAATTTGGAAATAAAATATCCAATTTTGAAATAAAATCAGAAATTGCTCATGTGAATTTCAAGTATGCAAGTATTCAAGTATTTAAATGCTACTGCATGATGGAACATCTATCCCCTTGTCATAGGGAGAGACTGTTTCTCTTCAGCATGGGAAAAACTGATTAAGAAGTCAAACAGATTAGGCAGTTACTTGGATCTTTCCAGAACTGAATTATCTGGATCCAGCCCATTGCATCTACTGGAGCTGCTGTGACCCAGTGCAGCTTGCGCACAACTGGTCTCATAAACTGGAAGACAGGGAGGCTGTGCTCCCCTCTTGGACAAACATTTCAATTTAAAATTAAACCTAAATAAAATGGAAAATGCAAAGCTGGGAATGTCTGGAAGGAAGAAGACAAAGCTATTAAAATCAATGTCTCTGGTTGCAGTTTGTGACTCATTAAATCCCCTAGGTCTTTGATTGCTGGAAGAAAACAGGATACACCAAGGGATATATCACTCTGTACCTTTCCTTCTTTTTAAATAATTTCCCTAAACACTTTCTATTTGTCATTACCATAGACAAGCTATTGGACTGATTCAATCCAATGGTTACATTTAGCAAATTTAAAAACGACAAAAAGCCAATTCGGGATAGTTCTTTGTTTCTAGCGGGCATGATATGACCTATGTCCATACCATTAATGCTCTTACCTCCTAAAGAGGATGATCTTAGTCAGACAGCCTGATCTTAGTCAGAAGTGATTCGGGGCCCACACAAGCCCTTGGTGCATGTCCAGTATTTGTTTGAGAGGTTTGTATTTGAAACAGGCTCCTAGTAACAGTTTAATTGCTAGCACAGCAATCCTCAGGCAGGAGAATGTGTGCTCTTTATTGTGCCGCTATAGAGGGAGCTAATGTGCCACTATAAATAGGGGGGAAAAACCAAAAAATCTCCTCTCCTTCTCTTTAGGCTCTTAAAGCTCTCCAGTTGTCTGTTTATATCTTTTTGACAACTCTTGAAAATCATCCAAAAGGATTCTTACCAGTGAGCTAGACAAGAAACACCCAAAGAGCCTTCCACCTTCAGAGCACAAAGCTTGGGACATTTATTGCAGGATTGGGCTGTCTTTAGCAGGGAACAAATCTGCTTTGAGCAGTCAGAATAGGCAAACACATGGCACAGAGCAAAGGGGGACAGTCAACCTCTTCATGCTGTGTCAATACATTACAGTACCCTCTTGCACTGCTGTTTATATGTTGGCATATCCAGGGCAATTCCTCTGACCTCACTGTCATTTTCATCTTTCAGTGTCATGTTTTCCTTCTGGTCTTCTTCTGCCAAATGTGTGGTCCTTTTCATTTCCATTTCCTCACAGGACATTTGATTAAAATACGTGACATCTGGTTTTGCAATAAAAGTTGGTTACATCTCTAAAGACACAGATTGTCAGCAATCTATGTTTACTTAAAGTTAGTAGGCAAATATTGCCTATTTTGCTTGGAATTAAAAAAAAAAAAAGAAGTTATTCTACATAAGGATTAACATGACCAGGTGTCTTGTAACCTTTCCAAGAGAGATTGAAATCTCCATATATTAGATGGAATTTTCAGAGAAATGCAATTTCTGTTGCTAACTGATCTATTTCAGTAAAGATCAGAGAATGATTCAAAAGTCACTCACACCAGGTGCAGCTTTAAAAATAATTCAGATTGGTGCACAAAATCATCAGCATACTCAATCCTGTTGACCTTTAAAATGGCTATAGACATTGAGTACCTGTAAAGGTGAAGTCTAAATAAAAATATAAATTGGTCCTACACACATTCCATCATACAGGAGTTGTGACTCTTACATAAACCTTGATACATTAGTTTTCCATGTTTTCAGCTCTTTGACTAATAAATTATTTAGTCTTCAGCTTTTGCAAATGCCTGATTATCTCGTGAAAAATAATGAAGGGAATCTGGACTGCATCATTCTTTAGAGGAGGGTGTCAAGTTAATCTTCCCTTGAACAACCATGCAATCAAGTGAGGCAAAGCTGAACCATAACTAAATTGTCAATCAGAAGTCTCTGAAGATACTTTAATATCTAGTGAAACTTTGCCTGAGAATGGATGATTCTCAAAATTGAAATTTGTAAACTACAGAATAGCAAATAAGAGGTTTTTCAGCTTAGACTGAAAATATTTTTTTTTCAGCTAATATACCTAAGCCTGAAAAGCACCTGTTTCTTGGTATTTTGATGCTTGTTGCTTGAATTTCTCACATTAAAATAAAAATGTCTGATTTGCACCTTTCATTTATGTATGTTTAATAATGAATATATGAGCTCCTAGTTTTTTATCCTGTTTCCATATGACATCATCCTTTGTCACCTAAATTGCATTCACCACATGTTATTTGTCATTGGATTGACCTTAAGTTGTGTAATAGGTCTGAAATTTATTTTTTAAATCCCAATATTAGATTTTCCCAATTTTCTCTGATCACTAGTTAAATTTTCTATTTTTCACTTAATTTTCTCTAATGCAAATCAGAATCTTCTTTCTCAAAGTAAAATAAAAACTGCTTTTACATGTCACAGGAATATACATTCTTAGTCATTAGCTTGTCTGGTGGCAGAGGGGGTTGTTATTGCCCAATAAGTTGTATTTGGGCATAGAGGTCTCAAGTTCTAAAAGTGAAAAGTACCTTAAAGATTAGCCACAGCACTGTGTAAGAAACATTGTGACTCCCAGAATTTTAGGATGCAGTTCTGTGCCAGTAATTTTTCACTTTGCACTTGTATAGTGCACCTTTTCCTGTGTTAAATGATACTAAAGGAAAATTCTCTCAAAACTTGTATATTCATCACTAACCTTTCTGAAGTGACAGTATGTGGCTTCAGGGGCACAAATCCAAGTTTTGGAAAATATTTGGATAATTTATTTAAAGAATAGGTAGACTGTCTTGGATAACTACATAGTTCATGTCGATATGATAATTTAAAATACTGATATATTGTATTTTTTTCTGCTGAGACAAAATTGGTTTTCTATATATTTTTGTTCTAATTTTGTTTTGTTTTGTTTTCTCACAACTAGTTTAATTTTAGTTTTTAATTTTAATTTTTATCACAACAGCCAATTACTGTCATAATTTGTTAATATGCTATCAACAAATTGACAGTTATACATATAAATTGATGTCTGTAACTCTCAATTTCTTGAATGCTGAACTGGATAGTCACTAATGCAGTTATTCTGACAGCTAAAGAGTCTTATCTCACCTCTTTGTACTGTGTAGTTGATAATAATGTGTTTTTCAGAAATTTAGAGAATTTTTTAGGACCTATGTCATCATTTCACGATTTTTACTCCTGGGTTACCTGTAAATGTATGTATCCATGACTGAAATACATACAAGAGAATTTTGTGGGGTTTTAAAAATAAATGTTCACAGCTCTAAAGGTACTGGACTTTAGAACCTAGGAATTCTGAGTGACAGTCATCCTGCCTACCATAGTTGTCTGGGATTTAGGCATTTAAACTGATAATCTTGCTTTATCTCCGTACTGAATAAAAACTAATAGAATTATTTAAAAAAACAGTTCAACTAGGCTACTTTTATCATTTTTTACTTTGAAATAAACTGCTCTTTGGAAGTGCATATATTCCAATAAGCGTGGAGTTTATTTGCCAACTGTTTGACTAACTGTTATTACCTTTTGTTTGGTAAGTGGCACATCCATCGCTTTTCTCCACTGCACTGTTTTGTATCACATAATGTTCTTCAGTGTATCATGCATTTCTTACAATTTTTAATTTGATTGAATACTTAGGAAAAAATAGTGTCTGAAAAGGTTTCATTTTGACAATAATTACACTGTTCAATCAAGCAAGATTTTTCTTATATGATTTATTAATGGAGATGTTAAACTCCAGTCATTTATTCAAAATTATTTGAAGTGATCACCCTGAAAGACTTTAGAGAATGCAGAGTAAATATGTAATAGCTGTACACATTTATTCTAGGTAAGCTTTTTGATATCATTAGTTGTTCATTAAAATTCTCCTGAACTTTGAATCTTCCACACAGTGTAGAATTTCTTTTAAAATTTCAAGAAAGGCTCAGACAAATTAAAAGCAAGTAAAAGTATGCCACTCATGGAAGTGTGCCTCCTCCCTTCCCTTCTACCTAATGATAGCAACACTTTTTATGTGTGAAATTGCCAAATAATTAGGGTGCTATGGAAAACAATGCTAAAAAGATGTTAAAAGAACAGCCCTAAGCATTTTTAGAAGCAAAAAATATTATCCCCAGGTTGTAACTGGAGAAACTGCACACATCTGATGCAAATGGACTCAGTCTCCCTGCATCTCAGAAAGATGGATTATTTCAGGAAACTCTTCTCAGTGGTGTGTTGAATGAGGCATTGGCCACAAGGAAAAGCCTTTTGGGATCTTGCAAGAAAAATTGATTTTAGGTGGCTCTTGCCTTGGGGATATGGAGGTCCATTCTGGCCAGTAACCTACCCGTAAAGATTTTAGTAAGACCTTTCTGAATCTTTTCCATCTTATGCTACATGCATGGATATTCCTGCTGACAGTGAGCTCAACACGACAGGATATGTTGCTCCTTGGTAATAACCCTCTATGGGGATTTACTTGGCTCCTCTCAAAGCTGCCAAAGCATGGGCTGGGCACGAAATGTGGCCCACAAGGCAGAATATGAGAGTCACAACTCCCTGAGTGTCCTGCAACTTCATTCACAAGGTGTGTGTTTGCATCAGCATTGAGATTCTATGAGTAATCCCAGAATTTTGTCATTTGTGGGGTTTTTTGTTTGGTTTTGTTTGGTTTTGGGTTTTTTTTTTTTTCTTGTTGTACTTCTAGAAATCATTATTTATATATCCAGGAGAGGTTACTTAAGCATTATGTTGTGTTCAGATACAGCATGATTTCTACAAAAGATTCTGTATTATCAGGATCCTGTAACAGGACTGCATCCATCCTTTACATTTTCTATAGGTAGTATATATTTTTTGATTCAAGTTAACAACTAAATGTCACAACTTTGGCAAACATAAAATCAGAGAGAATGTTCACTGATAGATATTTGACATAGTCTTGGAGGACTGAGTTCAGCAAACTGGGTAACAGACAAAACAAACAAAAGAAAGTTGACTGAGGAGTGTGGGTTGCTAAGTATAATGACCAAGTTTTCTATTTTAAGACAAAACCAAAATATCAGTTAGGAAGATATATTTTTAGTTTAGGAGAGGAAGAAGAGAAAGAGTTACACCTCAAAGCATGTTCAAGGTGCAGTGAAAGTAGGAAAGTTATCCTAATTAGTTATTACTGGAAAACAGAAGAGCTGTACTTTGAATCTGGAGTAGAGGAACGAGCACAGTTACCTGACTGAGTTGCTCACTTAGGATCAGGGAGAGCTGCAGTCATTGCATTGTTCAGTTTTGTCCTGTCCACGATGTTGGGCTTTTTCCTATTTCTCTGTGCCTGTTCTAAACAGAAAAATAGAACTTGCTAAACTCTTCAGTGTAAAACAAGTGAGCTGTTTATCTTCCAGGATAATTAGGATTTGCTGCATGTTGTGGGTAATGGTGATTCCAATATGTTAACTGTTTTCTGTTTGGAAATGTCCAAGAAGAGGAAGATTTCATCAGCCTGGCTTGTTCTGAAAAACAAGTATTTTCCTGAACCATTGGAACTGTGTGCCATAATAATTACCATTACACTCACTCTAAAATAACAATCACATAAACATTCCTGAGACCATAGAAAAGACCCACATTTTTTTGTGTGTGTGTGTGCACTTTTGTGTCTGATGGTGTAAAACTGCTGGATAGATTTCTTATGGATTACTAAAGCAAGGAACTGTATTTAAAACAGGATCAGCAAATTCTAGCAGAGGCCACATACTGATTCTGAAGAAATAATGCAAGAGGTAAAACAGGCTACGGATTGCACTAATTTCCAATGGCCAGAAAGAGTACATGTGAAAAATGCTTCTGTAATTTAAATACTGTATGCTGTTTACTGCTTGAAAGTATCTGAAGATGTTGTCTAAGATAACAATCCTTAATTTATGATTTTTAATTTCTCAGAATAAATTCAGGATTAAAGACTCGATCCCACTCCAGTTTAAGTCAAAGCTGAAAGAACAACATAGCTGGAAATAAAACCCTCTCTTAATAGTTCTTAATAGGATATCAAAATGTACTTCAAAGACATGTAACAGGGCAAAAATGCCCCTGAAATTCCATATGGCAAATCCTATGTTGTGCCAAAAGCTCCAGTAGCCTGATTTCTAAAATATTTGTTACAAAATTATAGATTTGATTTGCAAGATCAAATTACTAGATTCAGTAAAAACATTGGAAAGGTCAAAACACAGAGAAAAGAATAACTGCAATAATAATAAAGCCTCCTAGGGCTTTATGTTTAGATCAGAGGGTTTGAATATAAAATTAAAAATGAAGCAATATTTGAAGGAGAAAAGTAATAAAAATATGCTGGGAGGAAGTATTAAGTGCATTAATAAAAGAACCTTTTGACTGATTAAAAATTGCTCAGTTAGAAGAAAAACTTTCAAATGCCAAATGAAGGTAATGTGACTAATAACAAAATAGAAAATGATCACACTTCTTATCAGCCTAAAGGCAATGTAAATGTAAGAGTGCACTGGTTGCTGTGACAATGTTGTGAACTGTTTATCTTGGCTTGCAGTAAGAAGCCAAGCACAGAGGAATTTTATGCACAAACTCTGCAGCGAAATGGAAAAAGGAGAATAGTAGCTTTGAGGGTAATACAATGTTCCTTTTACTAATCAAGTTCCTTGCTCAGTGTTTGAAGAACAGAAATATTTCATTGACTCTCTTCCAATTCCAGGAGGCAGATGGCAAATCTAGAGGTGTAAATGAGGAAGAGCACATGACAGTAATGTCTTTTCATACACACATCTGGCCACAACATTGTTGTATAGACTCTCCCAAAGTCTACAATCATCCATCATGAAATTAAAGTAAAAACTAATAACTTAGTCAAGGGAAGTGGAATACAAATGCCAGACTCAGAATGACATTTAGTTGTGTGTGTGCAGTTCTTTCAGTGAAAAAGCATTGTTTCCCTCCCTGCTTCAGGGAAGACAGTGGTGACTGCCATTTTGAGATTCAGATGCAAACTCCTACAGGTGGATAAAACCTGTCTCGGTAGTTTTATTTTATTCTTTCACTATCTCTTTCCTGGGTAAAAACCCCCTTTTGAGGCCTGTGTGAGGTTAGTTGTTTGGAACATGAGAATGAAATTTTACCTTATTTCAAAAGGGATTTAATTTCAGCCAAGATTGAATTTTCCAGCAGAGATATCACATAGGCAGAAGAGCAGGTACCAAATATTCTATTGTGATGAAAAATTAAAAGAGAGCCTGAGTTCTTGCTTTAATATAGTTTGAATGTGTGGGCTGTTGGATGAAAGTTAGCTTTCTTATTCTTAATTAAATTATTGCATATTTTAAAACTGATGCAATTGTCTTTAACATATTTTTGAGCTATTTCCTTTCTGCTGTCTTGATGGTCTTGAATCTTATCTAAAATTTCCATAGAGTTAAAGATCTGTGCTTTGTTCTGAATGCATAGATGACAATTGATATAGCTGAAAGAAAAACATCAATAAATAATTTATTTTTTCACTAACATAGGGGTTTTTTTTAGTGTAATTTCCAGATCCCTATCTCAAACCTTGCCAGACCAAATTATTTTCCTTTAAACAAAGCTGTCATTGTACCAAACACTTTATATATACAATATTAAATGACCTTTGGACTCAGTCATTCTCTGTTGGAACTATGTTTTATCCAGTTTTTTGAAATGTGAAGAGGTTGGTTTCATTCATCCACGAATAGGGATGAATGAAAATAGGTCAAATTTCCTCATTAACAGTACCTGCTTCTCTCACTGTTTGTAAGCCACAGAGTAAACCAACCTTTTTAAAAATGCCCTTATCACTCACCATATCTACACTACTTCTGCATTCAGGTACCAGCCATAGAGCTCAGTTTCCTCTTCCATTTTCTCTTTGCAGCAAGTAAGTAGCTCAACAGACCTGTTAAAGTGATTTGATTCTGGCAATGCCATTTTCCAAATGGCAGCACCATTTCACCAACACAAACATCTGTCAGACGTATGTCACCCTAGAAGAGGTAATTGGAGTTTCCAGCCTGTGTGCAGGTAGTGTCCAGGTGACTCACAAATGCACATGAGTTTCCAGCGCTTCTGTACATCAAATTTACTGCAAATGTACAGGCCATTGGTTCAGCACATTTTCAGGATGTCCAGCATATCCAGGAAATCTAAAATGTATTTTCCCCTCTTTACATCTTCTATGCCTTCTGTCTGCTGCATCCATCCTACAAGCATGGCAATGAGGACATGTGTCATGCATACTGCACACTGGGTGCTTCATCCATGACCATGCCTGGGTACCACAAATTACAGCGCAGAGTTTTTAGTTTCCACTTGGAAAATATTTCTCATCAGGAAAGAAGATAAACCCAGAAAAACCAACATGTCTGGCAGCCTCAGCTGTATCAGGAATTGCCATTTTCTATGTTGAAAGTAGGGACAGAATGCACTGTGCACAGCTTCCAGTGTGGGACAGTGCTTAGGGGGCATGAAGAAGCCTTACTGGCATCTGTGTTTGAGTCCAAGGAAGCTTGAATTATTCAGCATGTGCTGGTGTAATTAGTGTAATTAACACATGAGTTTAACAGTGGCACACACTGTGAGGGACAATCCCTAGCCACCAGCTGAAGCTGTCATGAATTAGTAATGCTGACTCATGGGCTTGGTAATGGGCGTGTGGCTGGCTAGTTAGAGAGGATTCATTAATTACCCATATATGGATCCTGTAATACTAAGTACAGCCTGAGACGTAAAATTGTGCACTGACACCTTTCTGGGGAATATTTTCATATATCTGCTAAGCAATAAGAATTAGTTTACCTAAATTAGACAATTTGTCTAATTTTTTTTTGTTCCTGGTGAATGAACACTTAACCTTATGAACACTACAAATACTGTGAAACCAGAATTTCCATGGCTGTTAGTACCTTGATATTATGATGTCTACATAACAGCCACACTTTTTATATGTAAAAACAATGCCCCTGATCTGGTTTAGGAATGGTATTCTCCAATTTAATGAACCCACTTGAAATTACTCCAAACCATGTGCCACTTGCTCACTCCTCCTCTGCCTCCTCTACAGTGGGCTGGAGAGGAGAAATGGAGGCACAAAAGGTTAAGATTATGCATTGAGATAAGAACAAGTTACTGGAAACAGCAATGAGATAAGAAAATGAACAGTAATAGTGATAATACTAATTGCAGAGGGTACAAGAAAAGAAAAATTATTGCTCACTGTGCAGAAACCCCCTGACAATACCTGACCTCTTCCTCCACCACTTTATCCTGGCCCGAAGGGAGCCCTTCCCCCTGCCCCCAGAAAATGATGTGTGGTGGTATAGAATAAACTGAGTCCTAGCCAAGCCCCCTTCTATCTACTGCAAAAATTAATCCTATCCTGACTGGCACAAGGACAGCCTCATATTTATAATATTATTTCAATATATGTCCTAAGCCCAAGCTGTGTCAGAAGAAGTAATTTTAATCTCAAATTGTTTGAGATAAATGATTATTCTGCAACCAGTTACTGCAGCCCTGTAGTAATACAGTAGGCTGCCTGGCCCTGACCCATTGCTACTGTTTGAATGTCTATACACTCATGCTCCATTAAAACAAGCTGGAACTGATCCAAATGGTTTTCAGTAAGGTTGTCTTGAAAAGTCTCTAGGAAGTTGGAACAGTCCTTGAGGGAATAAATAGTATTCATGAGGGACAAGACAGAGTTGTACAAGGAATGTCAAATATCCTAAAATTACTCTGGAAAGGGAGGGGAAGCTCTGCAGATGGCATTGGTGAGAATAGTTCATGACCGATATTTGAATTCCAGAACAGCCACCACACAGCAGAAAGACAGGTGTTAGACAAGGGCAGCTCCTGGGACAAGGTGCAGAAGCTCCAGACAGTTTTCACGTCTTTTTCTACCAGTTTGGAGGTTTACACATCAGTGTGATCTGAGGTTGCACTGCTGTGCCCATGGGAGCTGGCCCTAGAAGCAGGCAGCCCGCGCCCCAGTGGAAGCACTGAAGGAGAGGATGCAGAGCCCATAGGGTTGGACAGAGACAGCAAATCTCTCTGAGATCTCCTGCACAGCAAAGAACTTCCTGCAGTATCTTCTGGTTTCTTGTCATAGTTCATTGGGAGCATCATGCCTGTAGCACATGCCTTTCTCTTGCTCTGTGCTCCAAACAGGGTACATTTTTAAACCCTGTATGTTTGAAACTGAATGTCTAAAGTTATGGGTTTTAACCCAATCCCTGTAAACAAAATTTTATCCAGGACATCATCTAACATTGCTGGGAGACACAGGAAATTGTTTCTGTCATGACCTACATGAACAGGAGAAAGAGACATTGTTGCCTGTGCTGTCTTATGAATACCCATACCTGTGGGTCAGTAGTTTAATATTATTTAACACCTATACAAATTCAGTTTATTTTTATAGAGTTAAAGACAGTGTGGAGTATCTGTGGAGTTATCACTTTAAAAAAACTTTATTGTGACTCTGGATTTTTGTCATAAAGATTTTAAGTATTTTCCTACTTTGTATTAAGAAAAAAAACAGCTTTAATAGGATAAAATAAATCAATAGGAAAGCACTCAGCTAAGTATGTTTTCCAGGCTTTCATCTTCTTGTTGGTGAAAAAACAAATTGGAGAAAGCATCTTTAAATTATATCAGTGTGATTAATTGCCAGGAAAGGTGTACTCTGGCCAGGGTTCTATAATTTACTGTGCAAGACAATGCATATAATTGTCTTCCATGAAAATGTGTGAATTATGTAGTTATGTGGTCATTTGCAGATTGAGAATCAAGAGGAAAATGCAGCTGACCGTGCAGTTTTGTTTCAATCACTTTTGTTTTTCTGTCCTTTGTTGATGACTTGTCCTGACTTTTGAAGCATAAAACCCGGCTCCCAGCATTCTCATTGTGTGAGGAAAATGTGACTGTGTAGTCCCTGTAAAGCTAAGGGGGCACATTAATGTAGATGAGGATTCACTCTGATTAAAACAAAACCAATACATGCATCTGATATCAGGGGAAATATACACCCTCCCATAGAATCATACAATGATCTGACTTGGAAGGGATCTTAAAGATCAACCAGTTCCAACCCCTCTGCCACAAACAGGGATGCCATCCACTACACCAGGTTGCTCAAAGCTGCATCCAACCTGGCCTTGAACACTGCCAAGGATAGGGCATCCACAACTTTTCTGGGCAACTTGTTCCAGTGTCTCATTACAGGAAAGAATTTCTTTCCAACATCTAATCTAAATTTCTATTCATTTAGTTTTAAAATGTTCTCCCTTGACTTATCACTATCTGCTCATGTAAAATATCTGTATTCCTCTTTTTTATAAGACCTCTTTAGGCACTGGAAGGCTGCAATGAGGTGTCCCTGTAGCATTCTTTTTTCCAGGCTGAACATCTCCAGCTCTGTCAACCTGTGTTTGTAGGAGATGTGCTCCAGCCCTCTGATCATCTTGATCACACTCCTCTGGGCCTGCTTCAACAGGTCCACATCTTCCTTGTGCTGAGGAGTTCAGAGCTGGATGCAATTACTCCCATTGGGGTCTCATGAGGGCAGAGTAGAGGGGCAGGATCACCTCCCTTGACCTGCTGGCTACTCCTGTTTTGATGCAGCCCAGGAACCTGGGTTGCAAGTGCACATTGCTGGGTCATGTACAACTTTTTACAACCTCCAAGTCCTTCTCCTCAAGGCTGCTTGGTATGTGTTCTTCTCCCAGTCCATGTTCATGTCTGGGATTGCCCTGTCCCAGGTGCAGCACCTTGGCCTTATACTTTGTCAGCTTCCTGAGGTTCTTATGGGCTCACTTCTCAAGTTTGTCCAGTCCCCTGGGTTGCATCCCATCCTTCAGGAGCATCAGCTGCACTGTTCAGCTCTATGTCATCTGCCAACTTGCTGTGTGCACTCAATCTCACTGTCCATATCACTGATGAAAATATTGAAGAGCACCACTCCCAAGACAGAGCCTTCTCACCAGCCTCCAGCTGGACACTGAGCCATTGACCACAACTCTCTGGCAGTGCCCATACTGACAATTTCTCATTCACTGAATAGTCCACCCTTCAAATCCATATGTCTCCAGCTGGAGATAAGGATCATGTGTGGGACCGTGTTGAAGCCCTTACAAGGTATTTTTAGTATTATAGCACACACACAAAAAACTGGATTTGTTTTTGTTTGGTTTGTTGTGGTGGTTTTGTTTTGGTTTATTTGGTTTTGATTTGCTTTGCTTTGTTTTCTCTCCCACAGCTGAATTTCCCTTGTTTGACTTCACACAGATTGAGTTTTGCTGTTGTCTGGAACCAACTGAATAAGGACTAGGCAGCAATCTGACATTAAATTCAAATAAAAGACATTCACTGTCCACATCCTGGTGTTGATTCAAACAGGAGAAAGTGGACATCCCATTTGGAAAGTGGGACAGAGTGATAGAGCATGATGGTAACTTTCTACTGTGGGTGAAAACCAGCCAAATGGCAGCTTTTAATGGAAATCTAATGATGCTAAGCTAAAAGAGAGATAAAAGATTGCTTCATTCCTTAAGTGGCTATGTATTGGGAGTAAAGATACTTAGATTTAGGAAAAATCTCTGGCATAAAACAGATGGGAGGGTTGCATCAATCAATAGCTTGTTTTTACAATTATCAATACCATAAAATTACAATTGTCATCTATTATATAGGACAGGTATGGTGCAGTTACTTCACTTAGAAAATCCCACTTTCTGTAAGAGAGAGGAAATTAAATGACAGAGAGCAACCTGAGGTGACGATGGAAGCAGATGTTAATGTCAGCAATGATATCTCACTGATACACCACAGACCTAAGTCCAATATGTGTGGAGAAACCCCACAGAAAAGGCCTGTTGGGCTGTCCAGCTCTTGGCAGAGCTGGGCCATTGGTCATTGTCTTCTCCTGGTTCCTTGACTCAGGCAGTTTCCCTGCAGCATCTAACAGAGCTGTATCTGGGAATCTCACAAACAGCCCTCTTCCTCTCAAGTTATACACAGTGGCAAATGTTAGAATATCATTTAAGCATAATTCTGCCAAACTGATTTTTATTTAGTACTTCCAAATGGCAAAACCAGAGCAAACCTGTTCAAAGAATGCCTCAGTTTTATAAAAAAAAATTAAAAAATCGAAGTCTGTATTTCCTTTTGCCTCCTGCAAAGAACGTGAATGTTCCAATGCTTGCACTTGAATAAATCCTGAAATATTCTCCCTGCACATGCCATTTCATGTACTTAGCCAAGCACAGTAAAATATTATAACTCATTCGTCACCCATTACACAGTGAGTTGGTTGTTACAGCAAACCATTATAGGCTTCTCATCATATGTTCAAGAGCACAGTAAACAGGGTAGAGTGGGGATCTGAATCCTATTTATCTTGAGATCTTTTCAGTCTGTACCGCTGATTAAAAACAATCTTACAGTAGGTGCCAGTGAAAGACACAGGACCTTTGTAATGGTCAAGTTGTATAAAATATTTTTGTGTGAAAGAGAAGCTGGGCTGAGATTACCATCAGTGAAACTTAAAAGATCAGTTCAGGTAAAGCCAGGCTGTGGAGATGACACGAGAACTGCTGCTGTGGCTTCAGTGATGTGATGTCATCTTTACACTATGAGTGTAACTCATAGCTGACAGCTTTATGCCTTTGTCCACAACTCCTTCCTCTCTATGCCTTTTTCTACAACTCCTTCCTCTCTACGCAGGGCTGTCTGCCACCTCCCACTGAATCTGAAGTTATGGTTTAGAAATCCCGTTTGAATTGCTGACAAGTTAGCCAAAACATAGCCAACTGCCCAGCCTCACACTAGTTGCACCTGTCTTTCAAGTTACATAGCAAGTATGATCTAGTAAGACAGCTCAATGAATCACCAACCCTGTAACAAGCTGCAATCCATGTAAATTGTTTACAGCAATAAACAGAATTCAGTGGAGGAATCCATTTCTAGTCCTCGTGCTGACTGTGTACTTAGTCAGCATCTATTATGAAGTCTGGCTGTGCTTTGGGGAACAGTCCTGGTGAGGTTGATTGCTGCTGTATCCCTGGGTGACTTCAGATAAATCATACAGCTCCATCTGTGCCTCAGTGAAATAGCACTCTGGAAAGCTTACATTTCTTGTATGTGCCTGAATACCTATGATCATCTGGGCCACAAGAAATGATATTTAATGTCCCCTGAAGCAATAACTGAGTGTTGCAGGAATAAACTGCTCTCAGCAGAATAGCTCTCAGCAGGTCTATACAATCAGTTAAGTACATGTTCTCGAGACAGATTTCCTCACAACTGCACATTATAAATCCTCCAACTTCCACTTATTGCTGCTCATCAGAGCCCAAGCTTGGAGTTTTCTGCACATGGGAGCCCTAATTACAGGTGTAGGTTTCTACTGTAGTGTCTTAGATAGACTGAGGTGGTGTGGGACAATCTATTACAGCTCAGCTTTTCCAAGTCAACCACAGATGGTTCAAGGCTCCAGCCAGCAGAGTAGACTCAACACACCCCCATGTTCTCCCCTCTTAACTGGAGACAGAGTCCAGAGTGTCCAGCAACCTGAGCCTAGCTGCTGCAAACTTGGTGCTATAGAGAAGAAAATGGAAGACATTTGGAAAATGGAATGAAAATATTTAAGTAGGGGAAAAAAAAAGAAATTTCAATATTATCAATGCTCTATAATTCAGCCTTGTGCAGAAGTGCTGTTGTGCACAGATCTAAGGCTTCAACACATACCTTTTTCCAAAGTTTGAGATTCTGGGACATTTTTCAAATGCTGAGTATTTATTGCTGCTTTTTGCATGTATAAACTGCATCTGTTCAAAAGGAACAACTAAGAAAATAAGTTGTTAGGCTGTGACCTAGAATTTTTGAAGTAGCAGGCAGCAGATAAGTGCCACCTCCCTGCATGTTCCCACTCGTGCCAAGATCTAGACAGAGAAAGTGATATGACTTGGAGAAACAAAAATTTTAAAAATCCATGGGATTACTTCCACCTTTATCATCTCCTTGATCTGGTTCACAGCAAAGCCTTCCAGGCAGCTGTGCCAGTACTACTGAGGAGATAATATGTTGTGACAGGAGCCGCTGGTGCTGAAGGCTTTGTTTTATGAAATTGGTCTCAAGTGTGTCTACAACTTGAGCAAAGGTGAGCTCTAAAAACGTCTGGTCTCTTAAATGATCAGTGATACCCTTCTCCCTTCATAGGGAGAAGGGTATCAAGAGGAGGAACTGTGAGTGAAGGATTTATTTGTTTAACTTGCAACTCTTGTTTGATTAGCTGTTATTAGCTTGATTATCTGTGAAGTTTTGGTCAATTAGTGATCAATTTTACATTTGTAACTGATTCCTATCAACACCCTGCCCTGTTTCCAGCTTCGCTTAACAGTAGAAAAGTGCAATTTTACCATCTATTTAGAATGTTTCATTGCAATTGCATAAGATGTTCTTATAATTTAATTTCATAATGATACTAAAAGGTTATAACTACATCCCATTTTGACTTGTGATGTAGTTTTTGAGTTAGATTGGTAATTTCTAAATTGAACAATGACAACTCATATTTAAAAGTAAAGAAAAAATAAAATAAAACAAATATAAATACAAATGAAACAGTTGGGATTTGATGCACCCTCACCAAGTTTGCTGATGACACCAAGCTGTGTTGTGCAGTTCACACACTGGAGGGAAGGGACATCATCAAGAGGGACATTGACAGTCTCAGGTGGGTTCACATGAACCTCATAAAGTTCAACAAGGACAAAAGAAAGGTCCTGCACATGGGCCAGGACAATCCCAAGCACAAATACGGGCTGGATGGACAAGGATTTAGAACAGCCCTAAGGAGCAGGACTTGAGGGTGCTGGTGAGTGAAAAGCTCTGCATGACTTGGTGCACTCACAGCCTAGAAAGCCAAACATGTCCTGGGCTGAATCAAAAGCAGCAGGGTCAGCTGGGCAAGGGAGGGGATTCTCCCTCTCTAGTCTGCTCTGATGACACCCCACCAGGAGTACTGCATCCAGCCTGGGGTTGGCCAGCACAGGAGGGGCATAGGCCTGTTAGAGGGAGTCAGAGGGCCTGAGCAACTCTCCTATGGAGACAGGCTGAAAAAGTTGAGAATGTTCAGCCTGGAGAAGAGAAGGCTCCAGGGAGACTTTATAGCAACATTCCAGTAACTGAAGGAGGTCTGCAAGAGAGCTGGAGAGGGACATTTGAGAAGGGTATGAAGTGGTGGAAGAAAGGGGATTAGCTTTAAACTGAAAGATAGTGGGTTTAGATTAGATTAAGGAAGAAAATCCCACACCATGGGAGTGGGGAGGGATTAGAACAAGTTGCCCAGAGAATCTGTGCATGTCCCATCCCAGGAAGTGTTCAAGGCCAAGTAGGATGGGGATTTGAACACCCTGGTCTAAGGTGTGGCACCTCTGCCCATGGCAGAGGGGTCCCTTTCAATCCAAACCATTCCATGCTTCTATGTTTCTAAAAAAGCAAAAGGCAGTGGATGCTGACCTGCATGCCTGACTATTGCTGAACAAATGCCTTTGTGTTTTTTTCCTGTCAGGTGTCTTCTGAATGACACCTGAATGTAGTTCAGTTTAGCTAAGAATAAACAGGCTAGAGAACTCATCCTCCACCCTTCAGGGCTGTAGCACAAGGAGCATTGCTGATGAGCAATAAAGAGCTTTTTGTGCAAGTGATGGATGCTGTGTTTTGTCCTCAGCCACTGGCCAGAAGAGCAGTGGAAAGTGGTTGTTCTTGCAGAAGCAGCTGCCAAAAATCAGCCGGCAGACACAGATGTTCTAACCTGTGATGAATCTCTTTTTTTTGGTCAGTTGTACTTTGTGTCTGACCTGTCTCATCTGATGCTTTAATCCCACCTTGCTCCTCTTTTTCAAAGGCAGTAGAGGTGAGCTGTCTTTCTCCTTCCTTCTTTCCTTGCTTCTTTCTCTTTTGCCTTTTTCCCAAATCATAGAGTTTCAGCAGAGGTTTTTCAGGTACTTCCCTGTGTGAAACTTTAACAGTGGTTGGTAGTGGAGAGTTTTGTAAAAAAGAAGCAAAGCTAAAAGCTTTTATTTTTATTCAGGGCTCCAAAGAGAGTGTGCAAAGGATTTAAAGTGGCCTCAGAACAGATGAATTTCTAGGTCAGACTGTCAGATGCCTTGTACCATCTGTGTGCTTGTACACCAGTATAAAGTCCTTAAAAGCACTTGGATTGTATTCTTTTTACATTGCAGGGCAATAGTTGATCATCTCTTGAATCAGAAAGCCGAGAGCTTTTATTTTATCTGTGATATCATAATACATGCTATTCTAATACATCTAATCAAATCTAATATAATATAATATAATATAATAAAATTAATACATTAACTCTGATGTAATAATGCAGCAACTTAGGCACTAGGACAGTACCCTTGCTTTTCTGCATTGGATGGCCTGTGTGTTACTGGACCTGGAAACCATCCAGGAACAGAAAAGGTAATATTTGGTCTGCTCAATTCAGTCTTTATTCTCCCTGCACATTCTTATTTTATTCCTTAGAAATGATTTTTGCTATGGCCTACTTGGAGAATGAGAGCTGTCTTGTATGCATTATCTCACATTTTCTGGTTCAGACCTCTGCTACAATTGGAGGCAATGAGGGATGTTTAATACAGCAGTATGACATGATGAGTTTCAGTTTATTGTGTTACTAGTGTATCCTTTGGGCACACCATATGGTGAAGCTGCCCTACAGCTTCCTAAATGGTCTATTTTTTTATAACTCCAGCTGAAAATGCCTACCTGAACAGGAAACTGCTAACAGAAGCACAAGAGGGCAATAAGTGAAAATTGGGCAGTGGGGGGTGTGTGTGTAGGTGTGTGTCTGCTTTGTCATTAAGGAACATTCTTGCAGAAATTTGTATGGTTTTGGTTTATTTATTTTTAAAATCCCCAGATTTATTTTTTCAAGTGAAAAAATCAAAGTAAAAATTGCTGATGATGTATAACAGGCAGCAGAAGGGAAGGGAAAGTAAAAAGTGCGCTAAGGAGATAATAAGTATAATAAACACTTGGTTGCACATCTTGAGCCCAAGGCCTAAACTGTTTGCATTAGCACAGATTCTTGAGTTAAGTTTAATTAAGTTTGCATAAGCAACAAACAATTATATAGATATTTTTTACTTCTGTAGTGCTTTGTAGAAGATATCAAAATAATTTTTGATGGTTTGGTTATTCAACCAAATGGTCCTGCAACGATTACCTGGTCTTATATAAAGTTCTCTTTCAGTTATGAAGTTAGAGAACTCCACAATTAAGCTTTTGTAAATTACTAAAAAAGGCAAAGCATATGCCTTGTATTCTTCTCTTTAGCTTTTCCAATAGTTTCCTCTTTTACTTTAATGATTCTTTGGTATGTAACACTGAGACTGTGTCACAGGTTTTTTATTCTGGCAGGCTTCCTGATTTTTTTCTTACATTCAAATGGATCCTGATCCACCAACATTGATGCAGTTCAAGCATTTTTGTAATGAATTTTGGAATTCTCACAATTTAAAAATTTGCTCCTAATGCTGGTTTCTGATCTTCTGGGATATGTTTCCACTATTCTTGGTAACAGTATTCCTATCCAAGTCCATCTGCATCTTCACTGTTTTCAACCATGCTGTACACCTGGCTCTGAGCAAAGAGTGTGGCTAATCAGAGCGTTTGAGCTGGATTTGGGAGTGAGCTGTACAAAAATGCTTCTCTGTGCTGACATCCTTTCAGGGCATTGGTCTTAGTAAAGAAAAGTCCCAGTGGCTCTTTCACGCCGCAAGTTCTCTCCTCAGCAGAATCAGCTGACTATCGCCTAAAAGCTCTTATTATTACTTGTCAGGATCCTAATTCTCACCTCATCCTACATTATTTGCACATGACAGGCCTTATTCTTCATTCTTCTGTAGTGGTTTTTTTTGTTGTTTTTTTTTTTTTTTTTTTTGCCATATAAATGTACTATTAAGTCAGCCTATTTCCCCAGCTGAAAGTGCTCATGGCATGAGGCTCTGATTTATGGCTGGGTCAGACTCTCTGGAAATCTTAGAATTTTGCCAGGCAAAGGGGACTTATAGACCCACATTCTTTCTATCTTCTCCCTTCCTGTGCTGAACAGTATTCTATCTGGACAGGGAACCAGTGCTATTAATGGCTATGGATGCTATTCAAAGGAGGAAGAGGCACTAAGTAATGTATTTAAGTTAGTATTTTGATTTAGGCCTCAGATTTACTGACACACCACCAACTCACCTTTTCTTTGTATCTCTTGCTACAAGTTTTCCACACATAACATAACTAGGTCTTAAAATTCCTGATGTGTTTTTTTCCATAGTAGGATAACTTGTACTGACATTCTGTCACTCTGATAGTGATTCACATTAACAGTGCCACAAATGTTGTCATTATTCTGGCATTGCAGTATCATCTTTTAAATTTTTCAGACATTTTTGAAGTTGTTTTTCATTCAAAGAAAATTAAAATTCATAGGAATATTTCTGACCACATTTTGCTTCCCTGTGTGTTCCACATTATTTTTTGGAGCATGAAGATCTGTAAAGAATACACACAACCCAGAAACACACATAAAAATGTTCTGGAAGGCTCATATCCAGTGGGGTTTTCCCTTGTTTCTTCTTCAATATTATGAAAAGCCTTCTTGATTGGCATATAGGTTAGCCAAAGTGTTCTCAATTAGAGCTTTCAGGTTTATATCACCATAAAATTTAGGATGTGCAGCTGAATTAAAGTACAGTACAGATAACACAGCGAGGCAAAAGGCCCAGAGATGCCTTTATTAGCTTCTTTCATTGCATTGGCTTTGTCTCCTGCTACTCCCCAATGCTATCACCATGAAATTTTAACCATGAGTAACTTGTGTAGAACAGAGCAATAACTTTTTGTGATTGTAAGAATGTTTTACATAATCACATCTGCCCTTCTTTTCAGCAAAACCATTTTATTCCTGGGAGTGTGGAATATGCCAAACAATGCAGAATCATTTTCAACTTCTGTTATGGGTGTAGGCACTAAAGTAAAGGTGGCATAGCCTCAGGAAAAAAGTGAGCCCCAGACTAGCATTCTTCAGCTGATGAGGCACAGCTCCTCAGAGAGGGTCTGAAGAGCTACCAGAGACACTGTGATGCACTGAAAGTTTTATTACAAGTCTAAAGCAGGGGACATTTCATTCTCTGTTCCTCTGCACACCGTTAGCTTTCGCAGGCAAGTGTTCTCTGTCAGCTTCCTGATCTGGTGATAACAATTTATTTAACATTGTCTGTGATATAAATTCACCTATAATTTTACAAAAAATGTGAAGTTTTCGTTAACTAGAGTATGAGATAAGGAGGTGTAGTCTCCTTACACACTAATGGGAATTTAGTTACTTTGCATGCGCCTTCCCAAAACCCTAAGGTGTAGATAGGGTTATGATTGTTCCCAAGTCATTACCTAGTAAAAAACTGTACAACGTCAATATCTACAGAATCAGCAAGCAGACTTTATGGATAGTGGTTCCAAAGTGTCCCAAAGCATTCTTCCTACTGAATCTGGAGCACTCTTTATTTTAGGATAGGGACTCATTTCTTCAAGTATCTCAAGTCCAACATGGAGGAGTGAGAGCCACCTTCTCCAAGTTATCATGTGTTCTGATAGAGTCAAGGAAGAGGCAGATGCTCAAACCCCCTCTTTGCCTCGTTTATCCCATGGGCTTAAATAAAACTTTCCACACAAAATACATGACGATGAGAGCTGAACTCAAAAGAAGAAAAGAAATAAACCTAGATTTCTAGACATGGTATGCTAACTCTACCATTTCATTAGTTTTGTGAGCCTATTCCTTCCTCCAAAACTTTTGATGTGATATGAATTTTCAAATAATTTGAAAATAATTGAAATTTTCTTCTCAACAAGTTCAATATTTATTGACAAGAGTTATTATTGACAAGAAACAAAAATGAAGGAAACTACTGCATTGTAGCTGTTAAATATAGGGTGGACAAACATTAAGCCACTTACTTTCTACTCTGATGAGACTCACCCTGGAGTACTGAATCCAGCTCTGGAGACCTCAGCACAAGAAAAACATGGACCTGTTGGAAAGAGTCCAGAAGAGGGTCACCAAGATGATTAGAGGGATGGAACACCTCTCATGTGAGGAAAGGCTGAGGGAATTTAATTTTCTCAGCCTGGAAAAGAGCCATCTTAAGAGTGACCTAACTGCAGCCCCCTGGTACCTGAAGGGAGCCCACAGGAAAGACAGAGAGTGACTTTTTACAAGTGCATGTAGTGACAGGAAAAGGGGAAATTGATTCATGCTAAAAGAGAATAGATTCAGATAGGATATTAGGAGGAAGTTATTGGCTGTTGGCTGTGGGGGTGGTGAGGCACTGGAATAGGTTGCACAGAGAAGTTGCAGGTGCCCCATATCTGGAAGTGTTCAGGACCAAGTTGGATGGGGGCCTGAGCAACCTGGTCTAGTGGGAGGTGTCCCTGCCCATGGCAGGGAAGTTGGAACTAGATGACCTTAAAGGTTCCTTCCAACACAAACTATTCTATGATTCTAAAACTGTTTTATGAGATGTAGCATTTTGAGTGTTAAGTCTGGCAGATAATTTGAAACCCAGTCCAAACTGTTGCAATGATCTTGTCAACTGATTGAAATGCTTTGGCATGACCAGAGAGAATCCCATTTGTTTCAAGGAATTTAATGTTTATCAGTGTGGCAAGAAAGAAAGACAACTGACTTTTCCTTCTTTTGGACAAGGTATCAAGAGAGAGGACTTAAGTTGCTCATAAATATGTGGTTACTTCCCCCTAATACAGAAATCAAAGACTTATATACTTCAGATAAGAAAGAATAAATCTAATTAAAATTAATAAACATGTCATTTTAATACAACTGATTTTTCTGAATTTAAATAGCTCAAAACCTTCTCAAATGCTTTTAACTATGATAATGTTACATTGTGTCAGACTGGAGGCTCTGGGAATTAAATTCAAGATACTGATTGCTGGAATTTAGTACTGTGGAAATTCATGTATGAGCTGAAATGGAGGTGAGTTAAAGCAGCCAAGAGTAATTCCTAAAAAGAAATTTGGTCTCATATTTGCTGCTACTTCTTTGTAAATTGTCATCATTTAGGGTTATGTCATGTCTCATGACCCAGAGCAATGCACTAAATTACCTGAGCTACTGAGGAAGGCCAGCTGTAGTGGCACTGACTTCGGCTAACTATAACTTTTCCAGATCTGACTGTCTCATTAAAGATAAGGAGAGTGACAAAAACACTTGGAGAAGGCAGCTGATTGTGGTGGCCAGTGAGCCTGTTGCAAGGGACAAAGAAAGTCTACTGGTGGGACAAGTCCCTAGTACCAAAAGAACCTCCTCAGGTTAGGGTGACCAGAAAGGCTTCTCCCAGGATGCACACTGTTCTCCTATGTTAAACTACCCCAGTTCTGCTTCCTGCTTTCCTGGTTGGCTGTTGGCCCCTCCATTGCCTTCTTACCTTATGGGTCCCATGCTTTAGAAGGTTCTTCCTTCCCTGTTCTCCCCATTGGCCTTTGCCCCTTGCCACTCCCCCAGAGCTTCCCCATTGGCTTCTGGCACTTGCCCCACTTCATGCTTAAGCCTGAATTCATTGTTCTGGGTCTTTGCCTCTAGAACCCTTCACAGTGTGAAAGCAATGAACTGCTCGTGTGGAAATCTATGCAATAACCGTTCCTGCCTCTTTGCCACCGACCCACATTACTGAAGCTATCCGTGCCTTGGTGTGTGCACTGAGCCGCCGAGCCTGCTGAGCAGCTTCGCTCTGGAGATCACTACACCTCATGCTACAGCACAGAAGATACAGAGCCAGAGGGAGAGCGATAGCCTACCTCCACCAAAACACTTCAGATTAACTTTTGAAGGAAACAGTAACATAGGAAACATAAGCTTAACTACTGAAAATGTTCAGAGCAAAGAGAAAATATTTTACATGAAGGATATAAAGATTGGTTGTTCCTTTCTAGGTTCTGAGGCACCTAAGCGGTTGCTTAAAGGAGACTCAAAAATTACCTAGTTCCACATTTCATCACTTATGTTTATTTATTTAGTCTGTTAAAATATTCATTGATACATCTCTT
This sequence comes from Rhipidura dahli, assembly GCA_013399225.1. Lineage (NCBI taxonomy): Eukaryota > Metazoa > Chordata > Aves > Passeriformes > Rhipiduridae > Rhipidura > Rhipidura dahli. The sequence goes on from VXAC01003078.1 coordinate 260,425, forward strand.
CTTCCATTTCTAACAATTCTTTAAAAAGTTGGGCCTTTTAAAAATAAAATAGGAGACTTTGACTTATTTTTGGTGCCTTGGTGTAAGCGTTGGGTATTGGATAAGGAGATCAAGCTGAAACCCATCTTATTCCAGTTTAGCCTTTTATTCCCCAGCTAGAAATAGATTCTATTTATTGCAAACATATTACCATATTATAAAGATGTGCTGTTATTATTATTATTGCTCTTGCAAGCTGTTGCTCAGTGAAGTGCCAGACTGAGTAATTTAGCAGCCCAAGCTGTCATCAAGCTTAGGAAAGGCAAGGACAGATATTCAGATGAACATGACTTCTATCCTGACACATGAATTTGGGGTCGCTGACAGCCACATTCCTGCAAAGTGTTGGGATGTGCTAATTGATAGCAGCCAGAAGCGGTCCAATTTCTGTAAGCAGGGGAATGAGAACACGCTGTCTTTACAGTCTTCAACTGTTTACACTGCTGGATAGCTTTAATGGCTAAAGCAACTCACTTTCTGTGTGGTTTGGAGGAGCATATTTATATCTGCAGCTTGTAATTACAGCTTGTTCTTGCTGCAAACATAACACTCCCCCTCTCTCCCCCAAGCTGAGCTGTCAGAGGAAGTTTCACAAGTGAAACAAAGATTGCAAGCAACATATTGGTAATTGAATGGCTTTATTACTTAAATATTAGAGGAGATACAGTGGCACTCTACAGATGGAAGGTTTGTGGAAAAAAGGGTATTTTCAAAACTAAAGTTTGATATGTTTGCAGCAGTTTATCAAAATGAGCATTATAGTGGGAGACAAGAGTGTTTAAAGGGAACAAACTACAATTAGCTACTAGAGGAAAAAAGGATAAACATTAAATCAAAATTAAATTATGCTGATTAATTACTAGCAGCAGCTCAGTTTCTCCTGTGTAATGTAGTACAAAGCAGCAGCAGCTGCAGGTTACTAGTTTATACTGGCCAGGGAGCAACTAACAACCTCGAATTGCAGCAATGGCTTAGCTCTCATGCGATGAGTGAAAAATGAACTAAATTCTTTCCAATAATTTCATCTGATTCTCTCTTCCTTACTCTCCAGGAGAGGAGTTGCTAGCATCAGTCAAAGGTAGTAGTTTTTCCTCTCTTTAGGGAAGAGGAGTAGTACAAAGGCAGTGAAACCCAGAAAAGGTCAGGCTTGCAGAGAGCTTAAGAAAATCTGACTTACAATCAAGAGGCCCCTTTGGTGGGCACTTGCATTTCAGAGCCTGGTCTCTGAATGCTGTTTTCCTTCTATAGGGACTAGTCAGAATATTTGTATTCTGACTTAAGAAATAAAGGGTTAAAGAAAGCCTTTTTAAATATCCCCACCTCTCACTGGATTCACTACTGTGACACCCTGACTAATGTTTTGGTTTATTCTTTTTGTGTCTTAATAAAAAAAGAGATTTCTTCTGAGAAATTGTTGTGGTTTTGAAAGCCCAGCACTGATAACAAACTGCTCAGTAGGCTGGAAAGGAACAGGTCTCTGGGCTTCATTGCTTCAGCAAGCTGCCTTGCACTTTGGGTGTTGAGCTGATGCAGAAATTATAGAACTACTCTGACACTTTTTCACCCTAATGATGGAGTAAGCAGCCTTGGCTCGTGGCTTATTAGTCAAATGCTGCATGCTCTGTTACTGATCCCCTGTGTGCTGTGTTGCATCTTACACATGAAGGGCTGTAGGAGTATTTTGTGCTTGTTTCATAAACAAGTGGCAATTACATTGTGCTAAATCAAGACTGATATTGTAATCTGTGTTGGAAAACATGTAAACCGAGACTCAATCGGAGTTGGTTTCCCAAGGGTGCAGAGAGTGGGCACTAAGTTCTTCAAATTTCTCTCTGAATGTTAGATGCATTCCATAAAATTAAAGAAGAAACAGCAAGAAATGTTAGGTAATAAGTCATTGTTTTTTGGTTTGTTTTGGGTTTTTTTCAGTTTTTTGCACTATTGGGCACCAGCTTTCCAGAAAATCTTACTGTAATGCTCAGAAGCTGTATCACAGTCAAAATATTAAGAATAAAGTTTTCTCTTATTTCTTTTTCTTACTTGACTTTGGTATAAGATCCCTTGATGTTGACAGAAAAGGAAAACACATTTATTTAGCCAGGGCATCTGGAACCTAGAAAGGAAATAACTTTTCTACGTGAGCAGAAATCTGCAAATCTGCAAATTTAGAGCGTAAATCTGCAAATTCTTCATTGCAGATCCCAGATTCTAAAATAACTTAATATATTGTTAATTAGCAATGTCTTTCCTTGAACTGTTAAACCAACACAGGTGAAAAATGCTATCTGTCTTCCAAAAGCAAATGCTCATTAACAGTAGTCAACTCTGAAGATCAAGCATTTGTAAATAAAAGCTATATTTTTCAAATACATTATTTATTCATTGTAAGAAAAGTATTCTTGATTTCATAAATCTTCAAAGAATTAAGCAAGCATTCAGAATTTGTCTTTTTCTCTTTCTGAAAACCCATGAATTTAGAAGGTCTTTGGAAAAAATCTGACTGGAAGCTGATGAAAACCTGCATCATCTTCAGGGGATTACAGCCTGCCTCCATATGAAGTGAATTCTTACATAGCATCTAAAACTGACGGCTTGGAATACTGGGATGTAAAAATTGAGGATGGCTCTGCCAGAGAGAATTAGGTGGTTGACATAATTTGTGTAAGGAGTAGTTGATGATTTGGGATAGATGTTTTTTCACATGCTTTAAAGATTACGGCTGCTTTCACCACTGTTGCTTCTGAAGGACTGTTAAGTGACTTTAGTGGTATCTCTTATCAGACTAGGATGAAACACTATTTTTCAATGTCTTTTTTCTTCCTCTTAGACAGATTTCAGGAGATGAGCATGGATAAATTTTTTCCCAAAAACATCATTCTATAGGTTTGTTTTCCACTTCTGTTCAAACAGAAAAGGGGCCATTTGGGAGTTAGTGTGGGATCTAATTTTGGGGTCAAAAAATCTGGCCAAATCTGAGCTAGACACTTTGACTGTCCCTACAATGAAGAGAGAGAGAAGTAGGCTTTGAAAGCAGGATAAATATAAACTAAAATTAGATCTAATATCTTGCCTTCTGGACCTGCATTTTTTTTTTTTTTTTTNCTTTTTGCTTTTTTTTTTTTTTTTTTTTTTTTTTTTTTTTTTTTTTTTTTTTTTTTGTGAAGGTATGGGAAACCAGATTGGGCTTCAGGTGGCTAACAGTTAAAATAAATTAATCCCATCCTTAGGAAGTATGTGATCTTTTTATTTTTAATCTATCAAAGAAAACGTCTCAATCTCTATCTTCCATTATGATGGATGATGCAACACCTCTGATCACAAAGAAGAGCAAAGCAGATAGATAAATTAGCTGGCTGAGGATCAACTCATATTAACTGAGATTGTGATAATAGGTTGAGAAAGCCAGAGGAGACAGAGGGAGTAATCTTAGCTCCTCTGTAGGAAGAAATGTATCCTCCATTAATTAAGAGTGCCCACAGCTAAGATGTGACGGTGTACTCCCAGGTGCTATTTGACAACTATATCACTGGAGAAACCCACACAGCCTTGAATTATTGGTGTTTGGCTAAGGAGCTGTGACCTCCCTTGTGGATACAGACACTGGCAGTGTCATCCAAGTCCTAACCTCTTAAATATTAAATTATTGCAAAAATTTGACATTTATAGAGGGATGCTAATAGGAATTCTGGCAGTTTGATTCTGGGGAGAGCAACTTGATGGGAGAATAGTTCTTCTCAGGTTTGTACAGGCTTTTTGCAGACCCCAGAGTGAATGCAAATAATATTTGAGGAACATCCCAACTCTTGTTCTTTGTCATTATTGCTGTAGTTGTTATTTCTTTACATCATTGACTGAGACAGTATCAGTACTCAGGAATTTGATACTTCTGATCTGACATTGCCAAAATTTTCGTGATGTCCCTTATCTTGATTAAATAGTCTTTTTAACACTCTTGAGTGTCAAAAGGTGACAAAGGAGATGGGTAATTATTTGGAGCAAGTCAGTTTCCTGGATAATCAAGTTTGGCACGATCTAATTATTTTCAAATCGTGGTTAGTTATGTAAGGGTCATTTTAGGATTCTGTGTTAATTTCTGTAAGTCAGTGTATCTGTTTTTTCTAAATGCATATGAGGGCTTGTTCTTTTAAATGACACTTTAATTCTGAATTTAAACCCAGATATGTTTATTCTAAGTCTAAGCAGAGTGCATAAACTGTGTTCCTCATTGTAGATAGGAACCATTCTCAGACAAAAAGGGAAAACTTCCATCTACCCTCAACTGTTGCTATCAGATTCCTGTCAAAAATTCTACATCCCTATAGAAGATACAAACTTCTGCTGCCACTATTTCAGAGATGCCATGCTGAATTTTGTTATACAGATCTCACAAAAGTCAAGAAAATTCACTTGAGTGGTGATCAATGATTGCTCCCTGGCAAGCAGTAGCTGCTGCACGATCTGTACATTTATAGGTAGGATGAAACTGGGATTTTTGCCATAGGAAACCTCTGTGGTGACAGACAGGAATTTTGCCAGCAAAACACTAATGCAGTGTTAACTGTTGACACTGGGTGGTTGCTTTAGAAGAAGAGAAGCAGTTTTCATGTGAAGGTGGTGGAAAACAGCAAAATACAGAATTACCACTATGTCATTATCTTTTACTCCCAGGAAATGAAAGCAGTTCAGATGCAGCGGGTTAGCAGTTCCCTCCTCTCTTCTGCTCTCCTATCCTTTTTCAGAATATCATTGAGACTAAAAAATATTTGAAAAAATGAAAGGAAGGTGAAGATGGAAAGTGGTGCTGCATAATGGTGTTTGGAACATTGTGCTTTGCCTCATTACAGGAAGCACAATGGAGATCAGGAACAGTATGGGGCTTCATTAGCTCTGGGAATACTGGTACTGGACTGTGGGGGGCTTTGTTAGGTTATTTTCAAAAGATCTTTCTTTAGGTCCAAAGATATTATGCACCCTCAATTTAAACAGCTTGTAATGTGAAAAGTTTGGCAACATCATCTGAATTGTATATGAAGCATTGCCTCTGGTTAGCAGCAGTAAAATGTTAATTTAGTCTTTGATAGAACATATTAGCATGATAACACCCAAAACACTTCTGGTATGCTAATTTTGAAATTAAAAAATATGTCCTGATTAATGCCCGAATCAGTATAAAAACTACTGCCTGCCTAAAATGACAAAGCTGATCAAAGTTGCCAAAATTGTGTGACAAATATATTAACAACAGTAGAGCCTATTTGTTTTTTTTTCTCCTGTCAGAAACACTGTGAAATTTAATTATAAGTTGAACCTATTTAAACATGTAAGTTTGCAGAGTTAAACATGTGTGTTCTGTCCTTACCTTAATCCACACATTATCTGAATTTGCTGTCACAGGCTTTGCAGCTAATATTTCCAATGAGTTGTCACAAGTGTTAACCTCCTCTGAACTGACATTAAGGATTTTCTTAAGAATTTTGCTAGCCATTACTTTGTTAAATATTGCTTTATGTTTTTGTTTGAGAAATTAAATTACTACTTTACAGTATGGATGGTACACTGGATGTGCAAGGTACTGGGGTGTGAAGAAGATCCCCACAGAGCATGTGTCAGACGTCCCATTTTGGCATGGTCCCTGTTTTGTTTACAGCACATTTTTCTTAGTATTACTCTAGCCTAAGTAGCAGAATTGTGCTACTTAACAATATTAAATAGCATGGTTTCCATGCTACTTAATGGCTTTGAGATGCATGTGGAAAATCTATGTCTACCTTGAAAAAACTGTGTGTCTGATAGCAGCATTAGAAGAATGACAGTGAGCCACACAAGAAAATCTGTGGTTCAAATTAAAGCACTATAGGAAGATGAAATATTTTAAATTTAATTTCTTAATATTAGAGACCACTGTAAGCTTTTTCAGATATTTCCAAGGCTGTAGACTGCTCAAGATTAACCCTGAGTTGTACAATATATTATACAGGCTTGTAGAATGATATTCACAGACATGGAGTGCTTAAGGCCTGGTACAGAGAAAATTCTGCTTTAAGCCATCACTTGAGAACACATTTGTTCCAGCAGTGTCTGTGGGTCTTGAATAAGCAACAGTGGCAGTGCATGAGATCTCCTGGACAAACTCTTGAGGTACTGCAGTAGGCAGCATAATAATGATTGTACAACAGCCCTAACTCTCCCATTCAGACTTTCCAAAAAACTGTGACACCACATCATTACCATGTTATGATAATTTCTTGTAATATACTTAGAAGAATGCACAATAAATCTTATTAATAATGTTCTAACACATTTGCATGCAATTAATTGTGTGCTGTATAATTATGGCATAGAATATAGCAGTATAACACTATAAAGTACAGTAATATAATTATATTGCAGCTTATTAAAGCCCCAAGTCAGCAAAAAGTCTGCCATTGATATCAGTGATGAAGTGAAAGGTAAATGAGAATATGTTTGTATTCTCATGGTGTGGTGCTCTCAGGAGGGAGAAGGGTTTAAATTAATCCGCCAGGTCAGACCAGCAATTAAAACACAGGTGTCTACCTTCCTCTGCTTTAAAGAGTGTGTGTGGGGGTCTCTCTGACAGAATTGGCATTTAGTAAGTCCATGAAAATGAAGCTGATCGGGGCAGGGCAGCTTGAAAAAAATCCGTTCTGGGAGTAGGCACTCCTTTCAGGGATGGGTTGGGTTGGCCTTAGCTGGAAGTTGGGGCTGAGTGCCCACACAATGGTCTTGTGAGTGATTGATTACTGATATTAAGTAGTGGTATTGCAGGAAACATTTATCTTCTTTAATTTTGTAGTTATGAAATTAGAGTGTTTCAGAAAGGTGTGTTTGGTGCCCTTTTCCTCTTTTATTTTTTTTTCTCTGAAGGGATTAGACAATTTCACTCAGCAAAAAAATCTTGCATATGTATAATGTAATTCAGAAGAAGCAGAAGCAAGGATTCAAGAGTAGGTCATTTTGAAAATGTCACCCCTGCTCCCGAAGGAATTTCTGGGACTATGGATGCTGTTGCAAACAGGGGGAACATCAACATTTGAGATGGTTTTCAGGCATATGTTCTTGCTTTGCTTCTTGGGGCAACAAAAGCAGATCTTTCTAGTAAAAGGAAGGATTCCTTCTCTTTATCCCATGGGCAGGAGATGGATTAGGAAGGCTCCTTTTTAAAACACCAATAGCTTGATAACTACTGCTGTCTGGTGCCAGAGGAAGGGAGAGACAGACAGGTCTTGCAGCGGTTATGACTTCTGTCTTTTCTATATTTTTATGCTTTTTTTCATCATGTCTACTGATTTTACAGCTGGAGAATCATAGGAAGGTTTGAGTTGGAAGGGAGCCTAATAACCATCTAGTTCCAACACCCCGCTACACATACACTCTGGTCAGGGCACATTCTATTAGATCAGGTTGCTCAAAATGCCCTCCAGCCTCTCAGCCTTTCCCCACAGGAGAGGTGTTCTGTCCCTCTAACCATCTTCTTCATGTCCCTCTCTATTGGTTTGAAAACAAACTAGTGGGAGATCACAAGTCAGGATTAAAAGTAATAGGAAAAATTAGAAATAAGTGAAATAATATAAGGAAAAAGCACTGCCAAAGTCAGATACAACCTCATACCCTATTAGGGTGGTAGAAGCAGTCCAAATGAAGAGGTCCAGTTGAAGTGATGATCCAATAGAAGGCCAAGTCTCCAGATGAAGGTCCGTGGTGGCTCTTGTCCTCTGGTCACCCAGCAGACAGGGCTGCGGCCAGGCAGGTCTAAGGGCAGCTTATATCCAAGTGGGAATGCCCGGCTCCCCCCTCCTGGGTGGAGCATCTCACAGTAGGATGAGATAAGTCCATGAGTCATGTGGTGGTTTCTTGATGGCCCATTGTCTGTTATCAGGGGTGGGTCATTAGCAGCTAATAACAGCTAATGGCCCACAGCTGGTGGTAATAAAATACTTAAATACATCTCTTGTAACCTAGGACACCATCTTCTGGACTTGCTCCAACAGGTCCATGTCCTTCCTGTGCTGGGGACCCCAAAGCTGGATGCAGTACTCCAGGTGGTAAGTTTCCCCAACTCAGGTCTGGCACCTTGAACTCAGCCTTGTTAAATCTCATGAGGTTTCTGTGGACCCACTTCTTGAGCTTGTCCAGGCCCCTGTGGAGGGTATCCCCTCCTTCAGGTATATCAACTGCACCACTCAGTTTCGTATCATCTGCAAATTTCCTGAGAATGCACTTGTCTCGGTCATTGATGCGGACATTGAATAGCACAAGTCCCAGAACAGACCCCCGAGGGACACCACTTGTCACTGACACCCGTTAGGACTCTGAGCAATTGACCACTTCCCTCTGGATGCAACCATCCAACCCGTTCCTCATCCAAGCATTCCACCCACCAAGTCCTTCTCTTTCCAATTTAGAGAAAAGGATGTTGTACAGGTCTGTGTTCAAGACCTTTCAGAATTCTGGATAAGACACAAATGCAGCCCATCCCTTGCCCACTGCAGTAGTCATTCCATCATGGAAGGCCACTAGGTTGATCAGGCAAGGCTTGTCCTTGGTGAAGGACAAGCCTTTGGGACAGCTGTCCTAAATCACTTCCTTGTCATCCATGTGCCTTAGCACAGCTCTCCTTAGCACCACCTCTAGGAGGATCTATTCCATGATCTTTTTGGGCACCAAGTGGAGGCTGATTGGTCAGTAGTTCCCAGGTTCCTCCTTTCTATCCTTTTTAAAGATGGGTACTGTGTTTCCTATTTTCCGGTCATCTGTGACTTCTCCTGATTACTATGACTTCTCAAATATGATGGAGAACAGCTTGGCAATGACATCAGCCAATTCCCTCAGGATTCTGGCATGCATCTCACCAGGTTCCATGGAATTATGTACAAACAGATTCCTCAAGTGGTCATGAACCTGTTCTTTCTTGACTTATAGTGGGAAGCACTTTGCTCCTCCAATCTCTTTCTTGCATTCCACTCACTTGAGAGGAGTGGAAAGAGAGGTTCCCATTGAAAACTGAGGCAAAAATGTTGTTGAGTGCCTCATCCATTTCCTCATCCATTGTTTCCAGTTTTCCATCCTTTTTTATTGTGGGGAGGTGGGGTAGGGGGGCAACGGGTGCCTTCTTTGACCTTCCTCTTCTGTCTGACATACCTGCCCTTCTTGTTATTTTTTGCATCCCTTGCCAAATTCAGCTTCAGCTGAACCTCACCCCACCCCTACAAAACTAGACTGTGTCCCTATACCCTTCCCAGGATACCTTGCCTCCATTGCCAGTGCATTTGCTTTTGACCTTTAATTTGACTAGCAGGTCCTGACTCAGCCATGCTAAACTCTTACCTTCCTTGTCTGATTTTTTCGTGTTGGGCAAGATGAAGGGCATGAGCAGAAAAATAGGAAATCAAGAAGCAAGAGACAAAATATGCAGAAAAGTGATCAGAACTTGGGTTCTAGGAAGGCAGAATGGAGAGAAAAGGGAGAAACAAACAGAGAATCAAGGAAGGGAGCTAAAAATTATGCACAAGTCTAGAGGGAAGGAGTTAAGGAAATGAGGGGAAAATAAGGTAACAAAAGGGAAAAATAGCGCGACACAGAATAAAAAAAATCCTATCAGAATTTGTCACTTTCTTAGACCTGGGGGAGGGATGAATAGTACCGTGGAGTAATATGGGGGAGAGATGAAACAGGAAGAGAAGAACATAATAAAAGAAGTGAGAGCTTAAGCAGAAACTGTGAAACTATTCCTTTTGTAGAACAGAATTGCCAAGGGAGGCAAATAATTATATCTTTTAGTATCTTCAGTCATAGATTAAAAACACCTCACTTTTCTTTTAAAGATATGACACCTTTTCTTTTTACATTCAAAAGTATCCCAAAGTGATAAACAAATATTGTAATTTTTCCTGACATGATTTTAGTGCTTAAAAACCCCCATGCAATAGCAACTAGCACTCTTTTTTTTTTTTTCTCCTTTCTTATTTTCCTTGTCTTTCAGTAATAACATGAACAGTTGGTGTTCAGAAAAATCCTCCTGGCCAAGTTGTCTTGGCCTTGACTTTGGAAATCTCCTTTCAGGTGTGGGATGTAGAATGTATAATTAATATTTTTAATTAGAGTCTCTCTTGGATTGTCAGTGTGGATTCCATTAGCAAAAGCTGTAGCAGCACCAAAACTCTCTTTCCTCTTTATCGCAGCTTCAACTTCGTTTTATATGTCATTCCTTGCCTGACAGCAAGGTATGTATGAAATTGACCTATTAATGGACCCATGTTGAGTAAGTCTTCTTTCCTTACCCTACTCACAGAGAAGCACTTCATTCAGCGGATACACTGGGGACAGTCAGTGCTGTGGCATTGCTGGGACAGGAACTCATGGCCCCAAGGGTCCAAAATGGGATTCTAGCCCATGGACAGGGGGGATGGAAGCACCAGGGAGCTGGGCAAGAACAGCCAGACCTGGGTGTCCCTGTGTCTGGGACTTGGCTGATGATTTGTTTGAGTTCTACTGAAATTTAGATAGATTTGCATGATGTAAATTAAGACAAGTGGTGATCATTTAAATATTATTTAAATATCTCTGTCACCTAGTTTAATTTCCTTTCTGTGCTATGTGGTTGCTAGAAGTCCATCTACATTCTTAGATACAGAATATGGTACATAGAAGCCAGAAACACATCTTTTACTTTTCTTTTCTTCACACTGTTTATCAGGATTGTGGTTCATGCAAATTATACTTTTATTCATTTGAAGGCTTTATTTACTTTTTTTTTAATGGATTTATGGGATTTGGCTTTTTTTTGGTGCGTCTATGGACAAAAAAGCATTCGTTAACTGCAAAATGGATGGATATTACGTGAATCAGTCTGACTTAAGTAATTTATGTTAAACAATTACAATAAAATTCAAGGAAATCCATAGTTTCACTTGAATATTTTGTACAAATTTTAGCCAATTTAGCAGCCACTCATTTTTTACTGCCACTATTGTTGTTAGAGCTGATTCTTGAAGCTTACTCCAAATTACAAGACTGGAAGCACAACCTTTACCATGTGCCTACCTCCTTCATTAAATTGTTTGCTCACTTTGTCACTGATCTAAGGGATAATAGTCCCACCAAACAACATATCCATAGTAAAACATAATAAATTAGTGCATTCTTGTCCATAGCATACAAACCTGCCAGTGTGGTTGGGTTGTCATGTTCATTTGTTTTGTTCTTAAAATATAAATTCAGTGGCTAGCCTCAATTAATGTGGACACGTCTGAGAAATTTAAGCCTAAATTTAAAGCATTATTCCTTCATTCATCCATCAAACAGTCTGAGTTTATTAATTGACCTAAGTGACACTTATGAAAAATATACTGGAATATTTAACTGTGCTTATAATCTGGAATGTGTTTCTCTTGGCAGTCGAACTCATTACTTTTTCCGGAATTAGTTGTATATAGATAGTTACTAATCACCATAATCTTAATTTTTAAACTTCTACTAATTTTTGAGATTGTGGCTTTCATTTTTAAAGAATGTTCTAACTTTACACATCACTGATTAGTTTCAGGTATCTCATCAGGCATATTTCAATGAAGATTGAACAAAAAGGATCACCTTCCAATCAGTTGATCTTCAAATAACTGGTGGAACAATTTAGGCTAGGAGAACTCTGCTCCTCTGCACAAGTATTCAGCCTCTTTGGTCCTACTCCTCCACCAAATAAGGAGGAAGCACTGCCTGTCCAGGCACAGCTATGGTACTCAGATTCCGGAGACAGCTGTTTCATCAATGAATTTGAACAATGGCCACTTTTTTGTGTTCACTTAAACACAGATGAAAAACTATAATAATATTAATACGACTACTACTACTACTACTACTACTTTTTCTTCTTATTATTATTATTACCATTTTTCCCCCTGGGTTCTTTCTTACAGGATGATCCTTCTCCCACCATTCCACTAGGAATTTTATAGACTTGAGTTCCTCTTCTAGCAGCTGGACAAAATTGGGGACATACTTTGCCAGACACCTTTTATGCTCAAGTCTTTAAATAGGAAAGAAGTTTTCATCTTTCTTTTAACTGGAAAACTGTAATAAGGTGCCTCGTGTTTTGTAATGCATGGTCTGTATTTATACAGTATGGACTCCAGCTGGGGATTTCACCTCCCCCGCTTTCTTCATATGGCAGAGTCAGTCATGAATTGCTGGCCTGAAAAAAAGGAAGTATGAAGGCAAAGCCCTTTAAACAGAGGTAAATGAATGGATAAAGAGCATTAGAGTGTTATGATGCATATTATGTATAATTCTGGTCTCTAATTCTCTGGACACTCATCCTAGACTTACTTATGTCCTGGGCAAGACAAGCAGTTGGCTGCTATGTGACTTGTCCTGTGGGGATGGGAATCTAGGAATGGTTAATGATGATATATTGAGACATATGAAAAATTTAGTACATGCTAATCAGCATCCTGAGATGAGCTCAGCTGGTCAGAGCACAGTGCTAATAATGCCAAGGTTGTGGTTTTGATCCCTGTATGGGCCTTTCACTTAAGAGTTGGACTTGATGATCCTTGTGAGTCCCTTCCAAATCTGGATATCTCTGATCTGTGGTATCTGTTTCCCAGAAGGACAATTTTTTTTTTTTTTAAANTTTTTCCCAAAAGGAAATTTTTTTTTTTTTTTTTAATTTTTTTTTTTTTTTTTTTTTTTTTGAGAGAGAGTAGAATTCTACAGGTGAACCAATAGATCCACTTAACAGAAAGATATGGGGTCTTGGACTTGTGTGCAGAAAACCAAACCCATAACAACAAACCAGCAATCTTCTGAAAAATTTTTTGGAAATGGTCTGTCTTCCTTTTTCCACCTGATAGTCATGAAACTCCTTTTCTCATTTCAAATCCCTGAGAAGGATAAAATTGAAGCAGTCTTCAGTTTTCAAAGTTGTCTTGTCAACATCTTGTGAAAAAAACCCAAACAGTAAATGGGTCACCTCTAAAGTTGCCTTCTGTCTTTATATATCTGCTCTCTTTGCAGCTGTTATATCTTCCTAAGACTGAAAAAAATGGTGTTACAAAAATGGCTTGACTGGGCTGCTAATGAGTTGCATCAAGGTGAGCTAGAAAAAAGCAGTGACACAAGCCTAGCCCCAGACTAGAAATAGTTATCTATCAGCTCTTTTCAGCAGCTGATAGGGCACAAGTGCTGAAATAAACTTAGTTGATGTTCCTCTGGACATTTTTAAATAATTGTTTGTTTAGCAGTGCAAAACTAGACTTTTTTTTTTTTTATCTGTGCCCTCTCCATAAAACTCACAGGAAAGAGGAACTACATAACAAGATCCCAAGTTGGAAAAGTTGCCTTCATAATATCTGGGTGAACAAAAGTTATTCAAGACATGTTGCAAAATCTCACTTCTCTACCTGAAAGGTGCTGACAGATTAAAGGAGGAATGTTTCTAGCTGGAGATGTATTTTATAGTAAGCAGACACTGTTATTCTTTTATCTGTTTTCTTAAGAAGTGAAAAGGGAGGAAGACAAGGGAAAGAGTACTGGATTGTAGCAGACGTGAAACTAAATAAGACACAATGGAAATCTAAGGAAAAATATAATGGTTGTGAATTCATTCTTGTGGAATGTCCAATGGAAAAATTTGATGCAGTATCACTGGGTCACAGGCATTCAGCACAGGAATCAAAATTAAGTAAACTGAGCAAGTAACAAAACTCTGTTGCAGAATTTACCTGAGATTGATGTGCTCCAGTCCACTGAGCTTGAGTTCTATCCTGATCCCACGGGATTAGGGTCACATTATTTCACCTCATGGTACCAGTCCCTATAGCCTACACTGCTGCATGAAAAAGAAAATTAAATCCTGGCTCTGATGGCAAGAAAGAGTTAAATGGCTAATTCCGCAGCTAACATACTGTTCTGTGTTTCTAGTTGCCTAAACTTCATTTCAAGCATCTGCTCACTTGCATTCACTCAGTTCCAAACACTATTATGCTGATAGCTGTTTGTCAAAGCACAAAGGGAGGAAGTATAAAACACAGCTAAAAATGTAAAATAAGAAAAATTATGAATAAACAGATCATACATAAAACTGGAACATCAAGATATTCCCTGTCAGGGAGCAGAGGGAGGTTAGGAAAATAGAAGTAGTTCTAATTTTCTTTAGAGCTGTAAATTAATTGTGCATATATATATTTATTAAGCACTACTTATTCCACTTTATTTTTGACACTTTATTCCTATTCTCTCATCAGTTATTGTTTTAAAGATAAAAATTCATTGATGAAGTGTAATAACACCATAAAAATGTATGTTCTTCTTTACAAAAAGGATATTTTTGGGCCAGTTACTCATATATGTAAAAAATAACTGTTCGATTGTGAGTTTGGGTTCTCTTTTCTCTGAAACAGTGGAGTATTTGAGATTAATTATAGATTAAAAACAGTGTTATCCCACAGTTCTTACTGCTGAGAAGGGACTTTTCTGAAGTGACTGTGTGAAGTACATGGATGAATTAATGAAATGATCTTATCTGTCTTCCCAACACGTTCTTTCAATTCACTGTCACCCTTTCTTTTTTTTTTTTTTCTTTATTTTCCTCATTAAATGGAGGCCTCATAGAACAGAGAAGTACTGCACTGCCTGTGGGATTGCTAAGGGATGGGACAAAGGAAACATGTTTTGCTGGATCAGTGCAGAAAAGTTCTTAATATTTTTCCGTCAGAAAATGGAGGAACCATGCAGTGGCAAATTTCTAGGGGATCCAAATGTACTATTCTGATTCTTAAACCCCAAGGATGATCTTTTCACAGGCTATGAAGAAACAGATCATACTACTGTGTTTGAGCAGCCCAACTGATGCTTACTATTGGGTAACAGATTTTGGCAGATGTTGACAAAACTGCGAATCCCTAGAATGAAGCTTTTTTGAAAACACATATTCTGTTTGTATTCTGTTGCTTAAATATTATTTTACTTGAACAGCTTCTCCTTATGTCTATTCTGAGTTCTAGATTAGACCCTAAACTTGTTTCCTAACCTGATAGCTGTAGACAATATCATATCTCTCTCCTATTTGGAATAACCTTTTTTATATAATCCCTTTTCTAATGTTCTCGCTCTCTCTCTATTTTTTTTTTTTTNTTAGAGTTTTCGCTCCCTCGCTTGTTTTTTTTTTTTTTTTTTTACTTTCCCACACAGATCTTATTTTCTAAGACTCTTAATCATGCATTTTACTTTTTTTCTCCAATTATTTGAGATATGACCTTTCATTAGAAGCTTTAGCAGTGTTGAATGAAGAGGTGTAATTCCCTGCCTTTTGTGGTGTACACAAAACTCATTCTAAAGAATGTATCTTAAAATGTCATTTGTCCTATTTTTGGTGACACATTTTTGTGATGTGTGCATTCAATTGTGTCAGAATTTTTTCTACACTGCAGTTTTCAAGATAGTTGTTGCTTAACATAAATTTTTATATAAGACTTTTCCTACATAGATCAGTTTTTTATTCTTTGTATTTATAATTTCTTCAATTTATAAGCATAATTTGAATTCTCATCCCACTTCCAAAGTCTTTGTTTTGTGATTTGGTGTCATGCCCAGTTTTAAGATGTGCACTTTCCTGTTCCATTGTTTATATCATTGTCATAAATAGTAATTGGATAATTAATACCAAATAGTTGAGACCACTGTGTGAGTTTAAATGCTCTCTTTACTTTGAGACTAAACTGAGTAACTAAATTCAGTTTTTCAAGTTGTTTTTGGTTTGGTTTTTTTTTTTCCCACCCTTATAGGACTTCTCAAACTACTATCAAACTAGCAGTACTTTGATAACAAGCTTAAGCATTACTAAAATCAAAAGAGATCGTATCTACCTTTTCCTGTGTCACCTAGGAAATTTGTTCTCTTAAGAGGAAACAAGACCATTTGAATAAAACCTGGCAATGACTAACAAACATTGGCAGTTCATTATTCTTGAGGTTCTTGCAAACTGATTAATAACACGGCTCCTATTATTTTTACAGGCATCAATATCACATATTCTGTGGGGTTTATATCTCCTCTAAGCTTTCTTCTCCCTACTCCCTCCATTTTCCCCTAGTGGACACTGGTTGTTTGCCTTTTTTTAAGTCCACTGAGTCTTTACGAGTCATTCAAGAAAACTGCTTAAACCAGTTGCCTTAAGTGATTGTCATCAGGGAATAATTTGACAAATCTAAGTTATCTAAATATAGTTGATCTGTTCTTTTTCCTGTAATAGTGCCTCTTTTCTTCATTGTTGTTATCAGTATTAACCATGCTAAGTGACTGGTCGGAACTAACCTCTCTACATAGAATAAAGAAACAAAACTGAAGCAAGAACACTCTGTCATCTTCAATAGCTTGCCTTCTTCCTTTAACTAAAAAGCCCTTCTTTCTCTCATCCTGTTATTACATCTAATGCATTTCAGAGCATTTCCTGATTGCCTTTTATGTTTTCTTCCAGCTGTATATCATTTTGTGCTGTAGGCTTTTGTGCCTATCCCTCCATCATATGCTATTCTTCTACTTTGTTTTTTTGGCAATGAGTCCTTGCTGCAATTGAGCACAACTTCTTTCCTTCTTCCTCCTTCCACTTCAATCACTGAAGAGCTTCCGCTGGAGCTGGTGTCTTACCATGCCATCAGCCATTTTCTGTAATAGGATAGGTTATCTTCAGACTTTGCAGTCTTGGTATAATCAACTACTCTACTGCACTAAATCTTTAAAATCTATTATTCAAACAAATGATTACAGTATGAACTAAAGTCAATAATTCCCAAGGCTCTATCAGAAAATTATTGTAAATGATTATTCATGGTTGTGTATAAAAACATCTATTTAAACGAGGTGTGGTAGACATATATCAGCATAGATTTCATAAATTAAAGTAGTGCCTCTACCATCAATAAACAGTGGTTGATATTATTTTTCATGAATGAAAGTAGTCTTGCTCATGGCTCAAGCCCCGCAATGTGCATACTTTATGTAATGAAAAGGGTGAAAAAATGTTGATGCTGACAGAGCTTTAGCAGGGAAATTCTTCAGCTCTCTTGTGTTCTGTGAGAACTCTTTCCCATACATGCTAAGTAAAACAAAGTTACCAGTATTTATCAAAATTAGCACCTGCTCTTGTTTTTCTCAGATAGTTATTTCAGTTAGAAAAACACTTGCTTGCTATGTGTTGGAAGTTGGGTCAGCCCCTTGGTGGGTGGCTGGCCAGAAGAACCAATTATTTCATGCCACCTAACTCACTTTGCAAACTAACATATAAAAACTTTGGAAAATTATTAAACTTGACTCGGCTTGCCGCTTTTCTACTGATTTGGACACGTGTAGTTTTTCTACGCGTGTGCCTTGCACAGTGACAAAAAATAGTGGAAAAAATAAAGAGATGAACATTACAACCAGTCTCTGAAAACCGTCTTTGACTAAGAGTGTGAGACAGGACACTGACTCAGGTGGTCCTATGAGAATATTTAAGTTGTGTTTTCCCGTGCAAATCTTTGAAATCTCAAAGAGTTGTATATGATTAAGCAGATCCATCACCCTTCACTGGGAAGAAAATCTTTTTTTTTTGAGTTTCATAGGGAAGTATTGCAACCCAAGAGCCGATGGGTGTTACACAAAGAAACAGCTGAGATTTTTCAATACAAATTCAATGATGAAATAATGTGGAAAGGTTTGTATTTGTATGATTAAAGTAAATAGGTAAAATTAGAAATGCCTTAGGACTTGATGGAAAGAAACACTCATTCTAAGTGAACAAAACCCAAATCTTTTCTACTATTTAACAGAAGATAAAGCACATTCTAGTTCCAGATCAGAAAAGAGAGACTCAATCATGTGAGTCTATATAAATATACTCATGTCATACTTGATCAGAAAAATTGGTATTTTCATTACCTGACACTTGAGGGTATAAAGGGAAAGTGTGTGGAAAGCTTAGTTGGCTGATACTTGTACAGTGCAAAATAAAAAAAAAATTATAGGAAATTTGGCAATTTAACTTCATTTATATCTGTGTTTATACCCTGTGTGGATCAATTCTCAGTTTCAAGTTCAGTAAGTAAATTCTAGCTCCTGTCATTCAAATACAGATGACCTCCCACAATGACATAAGTCCCTTATGGCACAGCACAGTGTCTTGTGTGGGAGCAGTGTTGCTCATACTAGCAGCTATGCAGGAAAAATACTGAAATATGGCTATATGTAGAAGATGGATCATTTCCTTCCAAAGCAGGGTACAGTCACTGAAGTGGCTAAAGGACTCAAGGCATAAAGAAGCTTTAGTGAGTTTTAATTAACTGTTTTTTGTTTCTTGGCTTATCAGTTGCCAACCAAAATTCAGATGAGAGCAATGAATTACAGAAAACCCACCCTTGTTTTTTAAATACCTTTAAAAAAAAAAATCACAGGCTATGTGTTGGTATAAAAATGTGCTACCTTACCTCAGTAGATCCACAGTGCAGCCATAGCTCCTGAATAAATACAGCAATAAGTGATACTTATTCAAGTGCTGGACAAGTCAAAAAAAAAAAGATGAATGAACAAGACTGTTAGACAAGAGGAAGGAGTTGCAGTCTCACCATAATGCAAAGAGCTAATGAAGAATTTTGGGTTGTCTTCTGGTGCTACTGCTCCTGAGCTGAACTGGATACCCTACCACTTGGGGCCACCAGAGGTTTCATTTTCTATACTGGAAAATTCTTATGGTTTTGCTGATAGCTCAGTTTGAATTGCTGTGAACTCTCAGCTGTTTCAGAGGCCCAGGGGCACCACTCCACTCTCTGTAGCTGGTCAGTTATTGCCTTCATCTCATCTTGTATTGCAGCAAATCAGTTCTCATTTTCCTGGCTCAGTGGCCAGCCACTGCGATATTTGCTGTTGTTCTGCCACAGCAGAAGAAACAAGACTTCTTTTTAGATCTGACAGAAGAATTACACAAACACTGTGGCATCTGTGCTTGTAGCCATTTCCAGCAGAGAGACTAGTAAACATGGAGGATCAGAGCATAGATGTTATAAGAGGGATTATGGGAAGCTAAAAGCTGCAAAAGTGGAAATTTTCAGTAAAAGAAGCTTCTGCTTGAAATATGAAAATATAACTGGGAACTGTCACCCCACAATGCACTATAGATACATTTTACAAAGAATCAGCAGTTCGGATGTAGAGCAGTCTGGTACATATAGTGCATATTTTGTGACAGAAGATAATATGCCCATAGCACATAAAACAAAGGTGTCAGATGACATCTGTTTCTGATACTTCAGCCACTGAAAAAATCTCTGACAATAGACATGGCTTTTCCACCTACTCCCTCATTTGACTGGTGAACATTTTCAATTAGGAAAAAAAACGACCCAGAAGGACAATGACAGGTAGGGGAATCACAATAACCCAGAGAGGAACAGGAGTCCCTGACCCAACCCCCATGAACATTCCAGTAGGATATCAGTCTCATGGGTGGAGTGCCTCCTACCACTGTGGATCTCTGGGAGACCTACTGGATAGATTATCTAAACCAGTTGTATTGGTTTGAAGACAAACCAGTGGGAGAACACAAGTCAGGACTGAAATTAATAGTAAAAATTAAATATAAGCAAAATAATATAAGGAAAAAGCACTGCCAAAGTCAGATACAACCTCATACCCTATTAGGGTGATGACAGCAGTCCAAATGAAGTGATCCAGTTGAAGCGATGATCCCATGGAAAGTCTGGTCTCCAGCTGAAGGTCCGTGGTGGCTCTTGTCCTCTGGTCACCCAGCAGACAGGGCTGAGGCCAGGCAGTTCTAAGGGCAGCTTATATCCAGGTGGGAATGCCCGGCTCCCCCCTCCTGGGTGGAGCATCTCACAATAGGATGAGATAAGTCCATGAGTCATGTGGTGGTTTCTTGATGGCCCATTGTCTGTTATCAGGGGTGGGTCATTAGCAGGTGATAACAGCTAATGGCCCACAGCTGGTGGTAATAGAATACTTAAATACATCTAGTGTGACCTAGGACACCAGCTATCAGAGGGATCTACATTGCATATATTTTTAATGGGAAATAAAATAGAGAATGTAGCAGAAGTGTGAGATATTTGCTAAATACTACAGCTTATAGGTAAGTAGATAAAACAGAAAATGTAACCAGGAAAAACCTATTTGCACCAATATGAAAGAAAAAAGGTGTCTAAATACATCCATAAAATACAAAATCACCCTTGAAATTTAAAATTTTTTTCCACCTGAGTCAAAAATGTGTTATTAATAGCATAGATTTTTAACTCCTTTTTTTATTAATGTTGAAATGAAACTACTACATTTAAAAGGAAATTTTAAATGAATAGTTTCTTAGAAAAAAAAATCTTAAATGAAAAGGCTTGGATATTTGTTATTTTAATTTTGAAATAATAAAAGAATGTATCATTTTTTGTCTTCAGGCAACCTAAATGCTTGAAGTTCTTATTTTTGGACTCATTTCTTTTCCCATTAATTTTTTTTTTTTTTTTTTTGGTTAGTTTGTTTGGTTTGGTTTTGGTTTTGGATTTTCTCACTAAATTTCAGCCATCTAAAAATTTACTTGTGCCCATGGATGCACTCAAAATTGACAAATCCCAAAGAGAGTATTTTAAATCACAGGGATCATTTCTTCAGACAGAAGGCGGCAGTACTAACTGGGCTTCCAATTCTCCAAAACACTTTTTACTGTGAAGGGAAAGGGCCAGAAGGTGGCAAAAAAGGGAGGAAGAAGTTGTGCTTCACTGCCCTGGTACAAAAAGTCAAAGAAAGGATTTAATTTTTGTTTTTATTTCAGATCAATTCATTTTTTTTTTTGCCAGCATTTAGTAGCTAAAAGCACTAGGGACTAATTTCTTGGCTGGATCCACAACCAAAGACATCCAGTCTGACATTTTCTGAGCAGTAGGAATAGTTACTATTACAAT
This sequence comes from Rhipidura dahli, assembly GCA_013399225.1. NCBI lineage: Eukaryota > Metazoa > Chordata > Aves > Passeriformes > Rhipiduridae > Rhipidura > Rhipidura dahli. The sequence continues at coordinate 281,421 of VXAC01003078.1, forward strand.
CCATTTCATTGCCCTGTGGTAAATTTATCTTTGTTTTCATTGCTCACACAGGGATTTGCTGATCCTTGTTTGAAGAAAAGACTGGTGCTTGATGATGTGGGAGGAGTGCTATGCTCTTATAGTTCTCTCTGTTTTTTCCTCTTTTCATGAATTCTGTCCTCTTGAGAAACCAAGTTGAGCCATGCCCTGAAGCTTGACTTATGCTGGCATGTGTTTCTAAGAAAATATGTTGAGCAAGAGTATTTTTTTTTTCCTAGAAAATGCTCAGCTTTACTGTGAAGTGGTACAAAAGTCAGCTCATCTTTACAGAGGAAGGCAATGTCTGGTTGAGCATCTCGAAGTCTGGAAAAGGTTTCTCCACTCTTGCTTCCTGGAGCTGCTGCACCCCTTAATTACACTGAAAGGAGTTGAGAGGAAAGTCATGATCCTCTTATAATTTGATGATAAGACATTTGCCATAATAAAGACTTTATTCTATATAAGTAAATTGTGCCATTTAATTAGTGTTTCGTCAAATGACAGAACTTAAATCAATGAAATCTGCTAGGGTGTACTCTTATTTCATTATGGTAGAAGGTGCTTGGTTTACGTGCAGATGTTTTGGTTTAAAAGTACAGCTTTTGAATCATACCTTTAATTTTTGTAGATCTTATATAGTTAGAATACTTCTGTTTCCCAAGGAATGGCATGAGGGAGACTGTCTTTCAGCTGTTTACTTAAGTGGTGTTTAGACTTGACACTTTAAGAGCATTTGAGTACTGCACCAAGTATAAATGTATTCTTTTTGTCTAAAATGCCATTGGGGAAAATGCTACTGGTCTCCTTTTCTTATGAGTCTAATAAATGCCAACCTTCTTTCAGTATTTTCTTACTCCAAACAAGTTGAGGAGCTGCTGTTGAACATCAGACAATTAGAACAAGCCAGCACAGGGCTGGAATGTCAATGTGGGCTGGTTCAGAGGTGAGGGGCAAAGACCACGCTTTGCATACAGGAAGAGGAGAACTCCAGCAGCAGCACAATTACCAGTGTTCCATCAGGATGGAGACGGTGGTGCACCATGGAGTCAGGTGCTAGCAGGTGGGAAGAATAGGCTGTAGTTTCAAGAATTATATCAACAAAACTGGACCAAGGTTTGCCAGCAGTTCCTTGCCAGCAGAGAGATCTTCCTTAGTCCTAGTATTATTTACTGTGTGGAATACCATAAAAAAACTATAAGTTCCATTATTCAGACTAAAAATTCAGATCCTCTGCCTAATGTTTTTTGTTGCATGATGATATATAGGTATTTTTATTTTAACAGCTCTCCTCAAAAATCTGTTGTTTAGGGGTTTAGAGAGTTTTGCACAGCTTTCTTAGTGAAGCAGAGGGCCCACCCATGATAAAAAGAGGAGTGAGTGAAGTTTCCCTGTTCTGACCAAACACTGAGTGAAGAAAATTAATCTTTTGAAATAAATAAAGGAATACTACTAGTTAAAAACAAAACAAAACACCAAAAAAACCCACCTAGAAACCTTCCCTGGTAACATTCAGATAATCTAAAAACTGTTAAAAGAAGGCAGGACTTTCAGAAGAATGTCTTTCTCTTGAGGTCAGGGACAGAAGTTTTCAACTGCCCATACAATTCCCAACTCACACCAATCTCTCTGTAGCTCTGTCTATTATTCTGAATAATGAATAAAAGCAGGAACTCAAGGTGTTTTTGAATTATGTCATTCCCACTAAGGTGAGTGTTAGCTACACCGAAGAAATGTTTACAAAGTAAAAGGCAACTTTGTCCTAGATCAGAGAAAAGCCTAGACAAAAAGTGACTTCTGAAGGTCTCTCATATAAATGGATTAGTTTAGAAAGTATTTTATTTATTCAGAAGGCAAAACTTTTTCTGTTTTTGGATAGGACTGCACTAGCCACTCATCTTGGCAAGCTCCAAGGCAAAAAACCCTAGGAAAATAAAATCGTTTCAGAGCTCATATTTTATAGATGCTGTTTTGGAGGTAGCTCACACAGAATTAAGATATTGGACTCTTCTTCATGACTCACTCTGATCAGCTGTTTAGTAAGGTGGGTGCCTACTCATCACAACATCCTCTAGGACTTGTAGAAGTTAAACATATTGACTGTGGGTTTCCTAACAAAATAATCTTCCTTAACTCAAGTTTGTTTACAAATAAATATTGGCAGGATATCTGTTGTACCTGAAATTTCTGTTTTCATCCAGCACACCTGGAACCTTTGCCTTTTTCTCATCCAGCTTAGAGAAACTTGAACCAGTCTCAGGACACAGATGAAACCTGAAAATATAGTCCCACTCATACTATTAAGAGCTGACGACAAATTGTGGCTTCCCCAGAATTAGAGCTCATTTCATATAGAACCATAGCACAAGTCACAATTTAAAGCTATTTATGGAATTGGCCTCTTGAGATTTCTCTACTGACTTTCCTTGGTATGTAATGTGAGCTCTAGTTAAGAGGAATGATACAGATTCTGCTGCAGCTCTGGATAGCACTACTGGTGTAATGTCCACTACAAGAACATGAGGTAGCTACAGCATCAGCCATGGCAGGAAATCCAAGGAAAATTGTGTTTCACAACAGCAGTGAGTGACAGATTGTCCCTTCCTCTCTCTACCAACTAATTCTTTTGGAAACAAAGTGCTCAGAAATCAGTAAGACTATTGTAAAAGTAAATGTTGCAATTTCAGCAGTCATCTACTGCATCATTATTGATTGTTTTGATTTAGTGAAAAACAAGCCTATGCAAAAGTCGAAGAATGTATGTAAAGTAAAACACAGTCAAAATCAGTGGCATAATATAAGAGCCTTATGAAAGTACTGAAAATAAGGTTTTACTCACCACCCAACACAACCCACTCACCCTGGTTTCCCAGAAGAGCCTTGTAGAAAAAGGTATCCTTTGTAGCATGGCCTAGAGGTCAACTAATTCTAGCTTTGTGGAAGGATGGGAAAAGCAAGTTCTGGAGTTCAGAACCTTTTGGCAGAACACTCTGTCTCAGCCCCTCACAATTATATCAGGTCTCTGTTAATAGCTCAGGCAGTTTTCGCTACCATGCTATTTACCTGAAAAAAAAAAATCTATGATAAAGGGAGACTTCCAAGAAGCATGAAATAAGTGTTTATGGGTACAAGTAAAATACATTCTTTTTTCTATGGCTAATATTGGTTTAGCACACTGATATTGCTTGTTATGAAAAATTATGTTTAATAATTAAATATTACTAACACAAAACCTTTGTGCTTGGAAAATGTATAGTTATCCCATAACAGAGATTTTGTTTATTCTTTATATTATGGTAACACCTAGAGGCCAGAGCTCCACTGTGCAAGGCACTGCACAAATATACACAAGGGGCTGGCTCTTGCTTTGACGAATGCATTGTAAGTGTAAGCAGCAAGTGAGTAACGCAGCAAAGTGCAGTGCAAGAACAAGCAAGATGTTGGTGGTCATTATGAGAAAAGTGATGACAGTGACTCATCTGTTGAACAGTAGTTGGGTTTTGTAAAGCCCTACAAAGAGAAGACTTCCCAGGATTTATTTGTAAGAAGCCTTTGGACCCTAGACAAGCTTTGTGAGGAATTACATTGAACATGTGGTGTGTCAGATGCATACACTAGCATCCCTCACTAGCTTCACTTTCTAAATATTTTGATAGGATGTTAATTATCTTTTCATCAGTGACTAATAGACTTTGAGTTAAAAATGGGCCTGAAAATGGTAATCCCTTCTCTAAACAGTCAATATGGGATTTATATATGTCCTGAGAATGAGAACTTTGGGTTTTCAGGTTTTTCTTTTGACTGTTAGCAAACATGTGAAGAAAAGGTATTGACAATCTTGAATAGCCTTGGACTTATGTTGTCTCCCTCCTCCACCTTTGCGTACTGCGTTGGTGACAGAAAATTCAAGAACTATAATGGTTTCAAAAGGTGCCATGAAGTCATGGAGAACATTACTACTGGTATCTGTTTAAACTTCACAGAAAATGCCCTCTACTCTCAGCTGGAGAATGTTGTCAAACCTGACAGTGACTTAAGGGGTCAGGTTTGGGGGCTGATTGTTAGTATTGGATTTGGTTCAAGTACTGAGTTGTAGAGGGAGGTTATTAGTGTCAATGACTGTTTTTTTCTGTTTTTTTATAAAACAGCTGTGAGAGCCTCCTTGGAAGTGAGTGACATTTGGCTGGTGAGTTAGCTGTGAAAAAGTTGTGAGTTTTGTGATATTTATCACATGCCAACATTTTTCTCTGGTAGCAAGTCTTCTGTGGAGCATTATTTTTCTCATTATCAATGGCACTGGACAGCTTTCTAATGTCTTTCCTGAACAATTTCCAAAGCTGTCTGGTTGGGTGGGAAATACTCAGTGATACACAAAGCTCACATATGCCAGCTGTTGACCCATCTGTGTTGCCTGGCACATGTTCTTCTTACATGGACTGGCATAAGATGAAAAGTGCAGCCCACAGTTTGGGAGGACAGTCAGATCCATGTCCAACAGCCATGAAATAGGACTGGCTTGTCATGTATCATCTGTAAGTCCCACCTCACTTTGTTTGTTGCAATGAAATGGTTAAAAAGCAGAAGGGTTAAGAACTCTAAAATGCAAACACAAAGTCACACACACAAAATAGATGACAGAGAGTTTTGCAGTGTGTGTTCAGCTCATTTTTTCTCCAGCAATGCTGTCTAATTTCATTCATGTCTTTTAACTCATCCCTCATCTCTTCTAGATTGTATTTTCCTATTTCTATACTGTTATATTTCCACTACAGTTAGTTGGAGAAACCTTCCTCCTAAATCCTCAGAAACTGATTTCAGTAGTGGAGTCACTATGAAACATAAAATCACAAATCTTGAGAAATCTTGAGCTGATCCTGGTAGCCATTGGCAGAGGTGTCATTCTAGACTCACTACTTCAGACTTAGCCTTAATTCAGTAGCATGTTTTACCGATTGTTCCTTTTCAAACATTTTTTCTATGTCTAAAGTCAGGAAAAAACTCTCAGATGAAGAGACTAGATAATGAAATTTCATTAATTTAGCAAGAGAGAGAGTATGAATAATACAAGCTTCCTTTTCTTATCACAGATAATTGAGGGTTATTAACTGTACAAGGGTTTTTGATATCAAACCTGATGAAGTCTGGAGAAGACCAATACAATAGCACAAACTACATTTCAGGCAGCAAAACCATGATGCACCGTGAAGACAGCTGGAGATATGATTTTCTTCACTGGAATAATATTGCTAGTGAAAGTTAAAGTCTTCTCCCATCAGCTTTCCTCTGAATACAAAAACAATGTCAGCAGACACTTGACAACAAAGGCTCTGTATCTGGATGCTGTTTTTTCCACTTCCCTGCTGTTTCATGGCCTTCATTTTCCTTCCAGCATGACCAGGCAGAGGCAGCAAGGAGGGCAGAAAGACTATTCCACTGACCCTTGGTGAAAACAGCAGTCTCCTTCACCCTCATGCTTTTCTGTACTCACTCCAGATGTGAATTCATGATGATTGCAGATTAACATCTCGGCTAGCTCCAAGACTGAATGCTGTTCTTCAGGTAGATTTATGGATGCAAGTGGATGCCTTTTCATATTGTATTGCATGGTGCAAAGCCTTTATGGTTAGCCTGGCAAAATTGCATCACAGATTCTGTAGACCTAATAGTGCAGCTTTTTGATTTCTTGTCCTGGGCCCCCTTCAATCTCATGCACTGTCAAACAGATTTCATTGCCCAAATCTCACTTTGTTTTCAAGCATTAGTTTATGTGACATGTTTTGTGTTCATTTAGGGCACAGAGACACCTCCTTCAAAAGCTGTAAAATGGCTTTTACTATTGGGGACCAGGAATAAATTCTCTGCTTTGAAGACAATAGCTCTGATTCCTTCTTCCTGTTATGGCACCGAGGAAGCAGTGGGGAATCAGTCTCAGGAAATGTCATTTCATGCTGCTTTTTGTTCTCCTAGGCTTGAGAATCAAAGGACAAGGGAGAGAACAAAGTGACCTGGCTCTTTTGTGAATAAAGCAGCATTGTGTACCACCAAACTATTACTGAAGTGACTAAGAGAGGCAATTTAATCAAATGTGATTTTTTCAGAAGCTAACTTGCCTAGTGCTGGCCTCTTCCTAATATTCCTATGAGCACTGTTCAAATCCTGACTGCAAAGGGAACAATGTATTATTTGGACTGACTGATAACTTACATATCAAAATTTACTTTTGTCATCCATGTGAAACCATTTTCAGTGACTACACAAACCAAAGAGGTAAATTTTCCTAAATGGATAGAACCATTTTTTTGATTAAGTATCTATTTCATAGTTCTCATTCTTCACTGTCACTCTTACAACCTGCAAGCTTTTCTCAGTAAATGTTTGCAGTCACTAGTCTTTAACCATTTAACTAAGTAATACTTTGCATAGTTCTATCAATAATCTCTAAAATTTTGTTTTGTTTTCTATTTAGCAAATACCTGACAGAAGCCATTTCTTGGTACACAAAGATCCAAGCCAATACTCCTCCCAAACACAGCCATTCAACATTTAAAACACGTTTTGCTGTTGTTAAATCAAGACTGCTTTGTTTTGGACTTGTTCATAAATGTGGAGCATTTGACAGTCCTGGGAAAAACTCTTGAGTTATTCACTGGCAAAAGTGCAATAGTTTTCATCCCCATGGTGAATAAACCCAAGTGGTCAGGACATTGATGAAACACATGGACTTCTCATTCCCCATAGAGAGAGGACACACAGACACAGCAAGTTCCTCTGTGCCAGGCCCTCTGAGGTTTTGCTGCTCAGGGAGACTTCAGATTGTGGCTTAATATTTGTCATGACACAACAAGTAAATAAATACCTTGGCACAAAGCCTGGAGCCTGTCAGCACTGCCCCTGCTACAACCTCCTGCTCAAAATACAGAGCTCTATCATCTTTCACATAAAGGCTGTTCAGAGGAAATAACCTAGGATATGTTTAATTTCCTTCTTTGGCTTCTTGATGATGTCAGCTAGATAAACCCCAAGTCCAAAGACCTTCACTGAGAGCATTAGCACAAAGTAGCTGTGAGGGCTGTTCCTTGTCAAAGTAATTTAATTTATAATGAAGTGCTTCATAGTTGGTCTCTGCAAAATCAGCTTAAGCAAAAGCCTTCTCTCTGTGTTATTTCCCCTAAATGCTAAAGCATGGAATTGTTACAGCAGCTGTTTAATGAAACATTTCACAACCATGAGGATTTTCACTCTAGATAGGAGTCCCATTGCTCAATTTTTTTATCCCTTTAGTGCTGTACATATTCCTAAGCATTCTTGCTGAAAAGTAAAATGCTATCAAATATGTACTAGGAATAGGAAAGTAGTTTTTATCATTAGTTTTTCTCCAGCAATAATTATTTAGTTCAATTATTACAGTGATGGAATTGGGTATATTTCTGATGGGGGGCAGGGAGGGTACATGGGAAAGAAGGACAAAGCTGAAACCAAAAATATTGTGGATTATATACTGAAATTGAAGAGCAGAAAGAGAAGAGTGGTATCCAAGGAAAGATACTGATGAGAGTTACCAAATCAAGTGTGACCTATGGATGGAGAAAAAACCCCAAAAAACAATTGCATTTGGATAACTATCTGTAGTCATGGAAGACCAATACATACTGTTGGAAATCTGTGATTCTGGAGGTCCTTCCTCCTGGACACTTTAGATTTAGCTTTTTGAGAGGAGGCTTTCAGGAGACAGAAGATTTGCCCAGCTTCAACTGGCTGTAGATGGTGAGGTCCCCAGGGTGCACACCAGTGACCATCTACCTCTCAGTCTATACGGTGAATCTCTTTAGGGTGTGAAACATCCCCATGAAGGCATCTGACAAGGAAGACAAAAAGCAATAGTACATGAATAGTAAGGTGTCCTTGGACTATCCTTCTGTCCCTAAATCTCTGAGTCTGTGAATACCTCTCTTGAAAAAAAAAAAAAAGGATTCTCTGGCACCCCATTTCTTCCCTTTTTGTAAAGTATTTAATTATTTTTAAGAGATGAAATAGGGGTTTTTCTTCTTTCATTCAGAATGTTAACCTTTCAAAGTCAACAGGAAACACAACAAAACCCAGTATGTCAATTCTATTTCACTTCTGATGGCTATTTATAATTGCTACTCAGATAGGAAGACTGCTTCTGACCTTTGATGCTGGAATATGCTTGAAATTCATGCCTCACTGTGCTGTCAGATCCTTTTCATGCATGCATTTTTATGTGGGCTAATAAATATGGGTTTGGGAGAAAAAGCTCTAGCAGTGAAATCCAGCTTGTGATTTTGCTGTGAGGTATGGATGCCAAAAGCTCATGAAGGAGAATGATTTATCACTTAGAGCAGCTTTGAGTATGACATCACTGTTTCTAACTGACATTAGCAAGAAATTTTAATGTCAGAGTCATGCAAGTGACAGTATCACTAGCTTTTAAGTAACCCAGAGATGCACATTTTAATTAGTGCTCTTTGGTGAAACTTATTTTGCCTGAATCTGGGATATAACAGTTTAACTTAATATTATCCAGGCTACACTTTTGCTATTACAATACATTGCATTTCAGTCTGTGTGCATCAGAAAAAAACAGTGGACTCTATATTCCAAAGAGTACACTACACTAAAACGAACTCAGCTATCTCAGGCTACATGTTTATGCTCTACATATCCAAAATAATATACAATCAAAGAGAAATTATTGATACAGGTGATGCTTGGCAGACACTATGAGATAATGGGATGCATCCTTTTGTCCTCACACTAAGGCTAGGGCTATTCCTTAGAGTCTTAGACAGTGGATAGGAACTGTAATCTCTGTTCAGGCACACCCTAAGCAGTACTTCCTAACAGTGTATCTCCACCTTATATCTTCCGCCTAGCATAGATAAAATTCTTCTGTATCTCAATCAGTCTCATAATATACTAACTAAATATTAAGGCTAAAATAAATTCAGAAAAGAATGGCAACTAAAAAAAAGAGAATAAAATAACCATTGGTTTGCAACACAGTATTGTGCTCCTAGATTTTGAGAAACAGAGGAGAAGGTTATTTAGTGATGAAAGTTGTCTGTAAATAGGCAAGGGAATAGGCAAAGAGAATGTCTTTCCCTTACCTGTAAGTTGTCAGTGTAATCACTGCAGGAATCTGTCTGTTATGTCAGAGCAATATTTGGGCATTGACAACACCTCTAGAGCTTTAGACACATAAGGACAAAATTATCCACAGTTCTGGTCTGAATGTAAAACTGCAGGAACAGGGATTGTTTTGATTTTCACTTTTCTGTGTCTTCTCCATGCCGGATTCAAACAAAAGCCAGTATTGTCTTTCAGGGCCAAATAATGTTTTAAAAACTAGGCAGACTGTTTGTGCCTTCTGTAAACTCACATGCACTTGTGTAAAAATGCTTCAGTAGAACATAGCACCAAATAATTCTAAAATTACTGTTGTAATAAAAAATTAATTTTTAAACACATTTTCCTGTAATAACTTGGAGCTGAAACAGCTGTAATGCAAATAACATTAAAACCACTGCCTTTTAAAGAAGTATTTAGGAGTCCACATATAGTTTGGTGTAAGGATGATGGTGACTCAATTGTTCCTGCAACTTTAACAGGCAAAGAGCTCTGAGCATTGAAGCTAAGAGAAAAACCTGTCGTTTGGAAATGGTTTCTGCTTGATTTGGTTCAGTATAATGTCAAAACCACTATTTTTCACTCTCGAGTATTTGTATTTCACTTATTTGGCTTTGGAAAAGGAAACCTCAAAATCCAATATTTTCTTCCCCTAAACACTTCCTTATTTGGATCCAAATGACAGCTGTCTTTTCATTGAATTCAGTAGGCTTTGGATCAAGTACTGATTCCTCTGGGGCGATAGCAGCTGGCTGGGGCTGGTTGTGGCTTGCAGTAAATGTTGCTGGGTTCTCAGTTCAGTTGCAATCAGACAGGGAGGCAGACACACGAGCTGATACTGGTGGCAGGGCAGGCACTTGGGGAGTGGTGGTGCTGCCAAGAACTGAAAGCCTGAACTCTTACCTCGGGAAGGGTGTACAGGACAAAGATATGGCAGAAATTATCTAGTAGTTTGAGAAATATAGGTTATTTTTGTTTTATCTTGAGAGCAAACCCAGAGTGTTTCTGGTTGTATCAGCCCAGACTCTTCTTTACCTTCAGCCCCTCAGGGGAGTAATGCTCTGTTACTGATGCTTCTGATTGAAGTGCCCTCACTGTCCCATTGATCTTATTCCACTGTATATAAAGCACTGATATTCTTATGCAAAAGTGGCTGAAATTATTATCAGTGACTCCATAAACTGGTAGCTAGGACATCTGTGAAAGAGACACTGTCTCAGGTTTGCTCATGGCTGACTGTGAGCAGGTAATGTAAAAAAACCCTAAACCCCTAGGAAAGGTCCACAGTAATGTATTCCTAGGGTCATACAAGCAGGTCTTCCTTGATCTCACTTATAGGAGCTATTTGATTTTGAATAAAATATTTAAAATATTAATCAGCTCAGAGAGTCCCTGGAAATGGTGCTTCATCCTGGCAGGTGGAGTACTTGCTTGAGAGGTGGAATATCTGTGTGCAATGAATTTTTAATAATTTTACGTGCGGTTGAAGAGACACAGTAAGAGAGTTTGAGAAGCTATCATCATTTTGCCCTAGAGTGCCAGCAGTCAGATCTTTGTGATAGCTTTTCCCAGGCAGGTGGCAACTATACTGACCCTTCTCCTGGCTGCTGTGCATGAGCTGCTGGCTAATTAGATAAAACAGGCTGACAAATTTCTTCCCTTGTTATCCTGAGAGAATCAGCAGAAAGCACTGTACATATGGTGAATTAGAATCAACCATTTCAGCTATTTTTTCTAGTTTTTATTAAACTCTTTCATTTACAAAAGAAAAAAAAATACTGAAACATGTTTAAAACTCATGGACACATGAGCCTAAGACCCCTTGTGGATTACTAAACCTGCATTCAGAATTTTTTTACTTGATTCATTAGTTTTTACCAAAAGAGTAAAACACGCATCCATTATAAGAGTGACCAAGCCATATGTTTTATATTTCAGTGCTTGTTTTGAGATCTTGACAGAATATACTTGGTCATGAAGGTCAAGGCAGTGTGGCTAAAAGTGAAAAAAAAAAGATATTGATTCTTAACTAGAATGTATTTTTTGAGTAGGAATATTTTGATTCCTTTTTATGATCTCTTATCCTTCCTATCCTCTGGCTGAAATCACCTGATACAATTTTTCGTTCATTTCTTGTGGCTTGTTCTATCCATTTTCTTGCAAGTTTAACTATCCTGCTCTTGTTTGCCTTTTCCAGCTCTTTTATTATCTGGAGAACATAATTTCTCCTCTTTCCTTAATTCTTCATCTGCCTTCATCCAGATCCTGTGACCTGGACCCTATATTCTAAATAAGGAGATACCACTGGTTTTGAAGAGCATCCTATAATTTCATCATGGGTTTTTGTCATTTTTTTTGTGTACATTCTACCACTTTAGCTTCTGTGACAAGTGTATATTGAGCCAAGACTTTTACTGAGAAGCCTGTAAGGGTGCTTCTTTGTTGATTCAAGCAGGTAATTTAGGTTCCTCTGTTGTTTCCATTTAGTATTGTGTGACGTGCCTGAATATGCTCGTGTAGTTCTGTACAAGAACAAATATTTACAAAACCCAGCTTCTGAGGCTGTAGAAATGCCATTACATAAGGTTCTAATCACGCTTAAATTTTTTTTTTTACTAATTTACAACAAACAAGGCTGTGATCACTGATGAGAAAATAGTGTAAATAAGGAGGGATAGGTAGGTTAAATGTCGGTGCACTAGCCTGTTTATAAATACAAGACACTTGCATAAGCTTGTTTTTATATTATGTCTGTCCCTCTGTCTGCTTAGCACTTTGTATTTGCCAAGTTACTTGTCTGAGGAGATTGCAAATTGGCAAGGTAGAAACAATAGTTTATAAAGCACTGGTACTAAAGGCATGGTTCAAGGAGAATTCAGTCCTGATGTGAGTTTCAAGAGACCATAATAATGCAACCAAGAGTAATGTGGCAGCCAAGGAGGAGCGGGATTTCTGTAATGTAGCCCATGAAGTAATACTGAGATGAAACTGGGCAAAAGCTATTTAGCCTGACTGCTGATGCACATTCTAATGGTGACATCTATCAGAGTGATACAGTCTCTAGAGGGAAGCAGTAGAAACTCCAGCAGCGAATCATTTAAAAATTAGTCTGCTAAACAACTTGAAAATGTAGTAAATTGAAGAGGTCTTTTTTGGCAGAGGACAGCTAAAAAAACCAAACCATGTTCTTTCCAGTTCTCAGTAGAGTGAGTCTGGGACAGCTACAGCACTCTTGCCTTTCACTTTTCCAGTACATCTAACCAAACTGGCTTATTTTGTTACACTTGGGAGAGGGAGCAATGTACTGTATTAAATGCTTCCACTTATGCACAGCGTATGTGTAATGGAATTTATGGCAGTTCCTTTCTTCATAGTAGAGGAATTTCTTATTGCAGGCTTTTCCATCAAAACAAATAATTCAATCAGATACAGGTGCCAGAATAAAATGTGGAAAGGTACAGTTCCTCAAAGTGGTCAAAGCAAACTGTACAAGGTGATGTACTTTAATGCCTGTAAACTATACTTTTCCAAAATTGGGTTTGGAATACCCTGTATAGTGGAAACTAGTGTCAACTTCATTTTCTAGCAACAGCATGAAAGATACAACAGGACAAAAAAAATCCTCAAATTAATTTTCACACTGTGTTAAGTTTTCTATTCCTTTATACTGGAGCTGTATTTTCATTTTATTCAAATTGGATTATTTTCCAAGTAAAATGGAAATTTAAATTATAGGCCATGGTTTAGGGATTTTGCAAACAGCTAATCACCTTTAATTATTGTAGAAAGAAGTAGAAATAAAAGTCAGTTGGATATAATGTTTGTGTTGTCACCAATGAAGCATTACCAAAACACAACTGTGAGTTTGATCCATTCTGATACCAACTTAAGTATAAGCTCTTGCCATCTGTACCATGAAAAGATGGTGGTTGTTTTTTAATTATGGGTTCACCTGTAGCCCAAACCATGAAAGATAAATAACAACACTCCTCAGCTAGCTTTGCTTAAAGACAAAACCATTGAAAACATTGATTCTATTATTTCTTTTCTTTTTTTCCTAATGCAGCTATATACAACTGAAGAAAGTGTAACTACTGTAGAGAATCAACCCTAAGAATCTCTTAGGTTTATTAACCCTACATACAGGTTGAAGAAGTTCCTTTTCATTGAATTCAGCTAGGACTTTTTTTCCAAGGGCCACAGAGAGTGATGCACTCCTGCCTCTGCAATGAGTATTCATTGTGCAGAACACCAGCTCCTAAAGATCTTGCTGGTGTTGGACGAACTACAGACACAGACATTGCTCTAATCTCTTCCTTAGGAGCTTTTGCAGCCTACTTAAACGTTGGTGTGCAAGTATAATGAGAAGTTGGACATGGTCAAAAAGAAGTGATGGGGAAACTACAACAGCACTATGGCTTATCTCGCCTGAGCAGAACTGGATAGGTTTGATGTACTTTAACTTGTTAAGTAGGTTTAATCAAAGACTCCAAACCTGCTGCCTCTGTGGTTTAGCTCTTCACATCTTTACATGTTGCCCTCAAGCTTGCCTTTACGGCTATCATTCCTTTTGCCTTAGATAGCATATTTTTACATTTTTCCCCATAAGACAAATCTCTTGGTGTCTCTCCAGGGCACAGGATGCAGCAGAGCAGGTGGATGTTTTAAGACAGAGCTGCAGAGAGGACAGTTGTGTTTTTATGGGGCTGATGAGGGTCAAGTATTCCCCCATGGAGGCTGCAAAAATGATGTCTGAAGCTTGACTAGTGCCTGGGCTGTACACTAGTTTGTAAAATATGAGGTCTCAACTCACCTCAGAGCCAGCAGTTCTCCAATGTCAAAACAGAGGGAAAAGGTGAAAAGATTTTTGTTCTTGAGGTTCATTGGTGAGGTCTGAATGAAATGTTGATGTTTTGTGCTGAAAATCTGGACTTGGAGCAGTGTGTCTTGCTCAGAAAAGAGCCCAGTGGCTCGGTCACAAACGAGTGTTTTAAGATAGCTTAAGGAATCCCTGGCAAAGGTAAACAGTTTTAATATAAAAGCAACAGCGTGACAGAGTTCATTGGCAAGGTTTACTCTACTGCTGACTAGATGGTTAAAATACACTGAGGAAAAGCAACAAATAAAAAGCCAGAGTCAATCAACTGAAACTGAAATAAGCTAAAAAGATCTGTGTGGAGGTGAGGGGGCCAGGGAGAGTGTGTGTTGGGGGGAGGGGAGGCAGGGAGTGGTGGTGGTGGATGAGTGGATGCGTGTGTATATGAGACAAAAGGATAGAAAAGGTAAGGATATGAAGGAATACAGCCTAAAGGCCAAACAGCCCTTAATTTAACATCATTTAAACTTAACAGTACTTAAACTTAACAGTATCTTAACAGCATTCAACTTAACAACTTATAACTTTGGTTAAACAATTTAGCAAAGGATTCATATAGGATGTATTATATCATTACAGTATCTTACAGACCTAACTTACTTAAAAATCTCAAGTGATTAAGAATCTAGGAAAACAGCATTTCTCCCACATTTGCTCTATCATATGCACACTTGCATGCTCATAGACATAAAGAGTCTGTACAAGGTATCTGTGAAAAATTACTCTTGAAGGTAGTGAAATATTCACTTTGGAAGCCTTTGCATCTTCTTAATGGGTGAAGGGTCGAGTGTTGAAGAGTGGGGGTATAAGCCCAGGATCCTACATCACTTGGCAATCCCCTGAGTGCAGCAAACCTGAGAGTTTGCTGGCTCTGAGAGGCCCCACTCAGAGGGAGGTTGATGGTCACAGCCTGCTGTGGTCCAGGAGAGTGCAAAGTGTCTCATTTTGGACAACTGTTTTATAGGGCTGCAAGTGAGTAGGCTTTAGTCATAACACTTTATGTTGGGAACTTTCTTTGAAAGTGTGAGAACAGAAATGTTATGTCATTTGGGCAAAAAAAAAAGTTTCCAAGGTTATTCATTAAAAAAAAAAGCAGAATCTCATTAGAGAGCACAAATTCCTGGGAGCAAGTAGTGTTTTTAACAAGCTGAAGAAAAGCTAAGCCCAGGTCTTGTTGGCTAACTCAGAGGCCTGACAAGCAATTCTGAGATCATGGTGCAGCCTGGAGGCAGGGAAGGATGCACCACCACGCTGGGCTGCATGGAGAGACCTTACCCTGCTTTTAGTTACATGTTCTTGTTATACTCTTGAGCTATTACCTACGTCCTGGAAAGGTCTTACAGTTTGTTGGGCTGGAAACACTGCAGCATGGTGTCTTTGTGTGCAATCAACACACAAATGTAGTTTATGTTTTCTAGTTTCCTAGAGCATGAATTCCCCAAAACAAGGGGAAGGCTTGTGTGTCATGTTGCTTAACTAAAAAAGAGAAATGATGATCAACACCTAATGGGCCTTATGGTATAGTTTTCAAAGGTTTCCCCAGTTAAAACAGCTTCTGGGGAATCAACAATACTACAAGACAATCAGTTAGTGTGGGCTCTGGTTTTTTTTTTTTTTTTCGAAGGAAGATACAGAGAAGAAAAACTAATGGACAGAAAAAGATGTGGAGCAAAGCATGTTTTAGAAAACAGGGTGGGTTTGTTGGTAAGGCAGTTTTGCAGAAACTGGAAACTGAGTGTGTTGGGTAATAGTGAGTACATACTTCATTCAGAGAGAAACAAGATTCCCGTAACAAATCTTCCCTTTGCCACAATAGCAAAGAAGGGAACCCTGGATCATTTTGAAATATTTCTGCAGAAAAGCACATTAGGCCTAATGACTGCACGCTGGGTGATGGAAGGCACTTCACTTATCTGGGAAAAAAATGCTTTTTAATGACTTCATTTTTTCATTTTTAAAAAACAGTTAAGGTGTCATGTTATAATCTCCCAGAGATACTCCCAGGTGAGCTGCTGAATGGTAATTTCAACACACCTAGGGCTTCACACTGTAATATAGCCTGTTGTGCCTTACAGTTTAATCACACTGTGGCATTTAGAAATCATTCATTTCGGCTGGCAAAAATGTCTTGCAATAACACCATTACTGCAACTTACATTTTTATAGCAATTTTTACTTCTTAGGCAAACACACACTGAAGTAGTCTACAAAACATTTTAAGTACATAACAGGCAGTGAATCACCGAGTGTTATGAATCCCTTGTGACCTGGAAGCATCCCTTATATAATAAAAGTATATCACCTTTTCATAAGAAGTTATCGTAGTTATAAAACATGCATATGTTTTTAATTTAGATAAAACTTCCTTTTCCAAGAGATCATACTGAGTCATGGATTCAGATACCAAAGTTTAAAATACAGGGGAATTCCTTATATCCACTTGGAGACTGGTAGTCTGATAGCAATCAAAGGGTTTAAAGAAATCCATAATACAAGCTGTGGTAAAAAGGGCTTCTAGCAGAACGATAAGCTTAACTGGGGCTTACTAAACTCAGGAGTGTACAACACACACAATTCAGCATTTAATATTATTCTTGCTTAAGGAACAGGCTTGTCAGCCACATTTGGGAAGAATTCAGCTATTGATATGTCACAGTGGAATATCAGAATGTCCCTTCACAGGTGAGAAATACTCAATTTGCTAAGATTTTTGTGTCATTTATAAAGCTTTATGTGTTCTGGGTGTTGCAACCAAAGAAAGAGTTTACTATTGTTCAGATTCCTCTGCAGCAACTGCATTAGACTTATTTAATTTCAGATGGCCTCTTCTAAACTGGCTGCCTTCTCCATGGATGCTTGGATTTCGTTTCCCCACATGGCTGAGAGAGCACGCAGGGCATGGTGACAACAACAGGCTTGTTCCAGGGCTTCGAGGCACTGCAAACTCTCCTCAGTTAAACCAAAAAAATCACAGAATCAGTGATTGCAAGCCTCAGGGATCACCCAATACAAAACATGACTTAAAGTTGCCACCTTTATCACTGCAATATTTCCTTGATAGGCTCTGAATCAAGTCAGTCCTTAAATAAATTTTGCTCAGGGTATGTTTTAAACTTACAGGAAAAAACCAAAATAACCTTCAAAATCAAAACTTTCCACATGTACTCTGAGCACGATAGAGAAAACCAGTGATGTGACAACCAAATGGAATTATATTATGGTAAATATGAGGAGGATGCAGCAAGGACAGTGAGACAGATAAATGTTACTGATCAGCTCACCCAAGGCAGAGGCATATGTATTGAATTTTTATATGTGATAGTGTGTACCTGGAGTGGTCTGAAGTCAAACTGATTTTAAAATAAACACTGTTGCCTATTCACCTACAGCAAAACAAAATCTGCTTCAGACCTGGGGCTGATATTATTCTTTCAGTCCTCAGCTAGTTTTTCCACTCTTGTGCCATTGCTCCACTTTTAAGCATTTTTCTTTATTGGAAGAAAGCAAGGGATTTGTAAGCAGCAGAGGAATGAAGGGAAGAATGTTCGCCCTCATGTGGCTCAGGCAGAAGCCATGGGCTTTTACTAGTAAGGAGTGCTCTAAGTTTGGGGTTGTTTGGTATCTTGAATGCTCAGATGGAGCCTCTGTACTTTGCAAAGGAGGCTGGAGCCAGTCCAGAAGGGAGTATTAGCTTAATACTGATTTTAATTTCATATGTCACCTAAATGCAATTAAAATTGAACAGTTATTGCACATAACTTGTTGTATAAAAGCCAACATTCTTCATTATTATGGATATTAATATCAGAGTTTTTAGAATTTTTGATTTTTACATATTTATCAACAGCTATCATGTATTTGAAGCATAAATTCTTCTTTTAGGCCTGAGAGTATGTCCAGAAGCTTCAGTTCTGAGCACAAGACCTGCAAACAGCTCTGAAGTTCACGACTCCTCAAAAATATTTGTTTCTAACTGCTGCCATTGTCTTACCACACCTATAAGCAGAAAGCTCAGTCACAGAGGGATACTGACCAAGTTGTGCCCAAAACACAGATGTAGGCCAGGGATTTGGGATGAACATGTTCCTAAAAGTTGTGTCACTAGACACCAATTTTTCAGGACCTTGGAAGTTTTGAAATTACAGGTGTTTGTTAATAAGGTGCTGAGTATTTTGTTGATTTTTAAATGTTTTAGCAGTCAGGAGCAAGTTCAATGCAAGAACGAGAAAGAGGAAAGAGTGGATGAACTCTTTAATCATAATTTTCAATAGTCCTGTACTTTTAAAAAACAAAAGGGAAAACTTAAAAAATACAAAGCTAGACTTTCATCTGAATTAAGATATAGAAGATATAGAAGTGTGTTATGTTTCACAATAGAGTAACTTTGGCTAATTCCTATGAAGCTGTTTTGGCCAAAGGTTTTGCAAATACTTTTGCAGCTAGTGAAACCAGGTGACTTTTCAAAGAAAAAAAGCCCTGGGAGAGATCCAGAAGTTGCAGTGTTGTTGCAATATGCTTTCTAAAAGCCTTCTGGGCATTCCTCAGAAGAAATAGAGCAACAAGTCTGGATCAAAATCTGTGCAGTTGCCTTAAGGACCATTTAGGCACCCATGAGCCAGAAACTCCTTGCATGTCCAATAGGTATTTAAATACCAAAGTTGTCTCAGTTTTGGCTGGTTGGTTGGTTGGTTTACTGAGACTCTGCCATTGTGTACATAAATGTGTTAGACTGGGTATCTTCAGCCTTTTTGTACTCCTGTACACACTTTTATCTTTCCCTCCAAAGTGTCCAAACTGAAAGGTAAGCACTGAAAGTGAATACTGCACCAGGGTCCATACCAAATATAACACTACTGGTTATTCTCTTACAGGCTGGCTAAAAAGGAGAGAGAAACAGGCCATTTACATGCTGTTTCTCTCCATATCTCTCACCTTTCAGAAGAAAGCAGTGAGTAGGAGGGTTACAGGTATTTTGCATGCAGAGAGTACCTGTAAAAGCTGTTTCACTTTCCATCAGGTGCCTGGGATTCATTGCATTAAAAGAGGAATTGTGACCTCCTACACTATACAAGACCCTGATGACTTGCCCAAACATGAAACATATAACACATGGGCCCTAGCCATTCTGAGGGGTGATCATAGTCACAGTGGAAATTCACACACTATCAATGAAATCTAAATAGAGCTCTACACCACAAACATTTACTCATGGAAACCCATGGGATTACTCATGTGATTAAGCATCTGTCAGAAGTGAGCCTTAAATATGTCACATATCCAACCTGCATGTGGGTGTGAATACATAATGATGCAAAAATATAAACACACAAATGTGCCATCCTCCATGTAGCTGTCAGTGACTGATAGAATCACCTGCTTATTGAAAATGAATTCTTAATTAAAATAGGAGACTCTTCTTAATGCTTGCTTTTTTTTTTTTTCCTGGATGGCTGGAAAATAATTAGAGCTCTAATTAAGCAATTTCACCTGATATAGTTATCTGAACATTAACTCATCAGCAGTGCAGTGAGGGATTTTACGTACTCAGGGAAATCTGCTCATATTCGTTCAAATCCCTTGAGTTTAGTGCCTATCAGTTTTATGTGGCCTCCACAGTTTCTGACAAGGGATTGCACAGACTTTGTTGTGCTTCATTTTTTCTGGTGTACATTAGTATAAGACCTCAGTGGATTTTATTTTCTTATGGATGCTTAGAATTTTGGGGTTGCTTTTTTTTTTTTTTTTTTTTGGTTGTCATTTCATATGTGAAGAAGGCGCAAAGTATCTGTGTTAGCAAGGGACAGGATCTGACGAGTCAGATGAGATCTGCCCTGGTCTCAAGTCCAATTTTCACTTTTCTTGGTACTGCCAGCGCACATGAGCTTCTATCAACCAGACCCTCTCACTGCATTGTGTAACTGTGTGTGTTTTCTACATCAGCTACACAATAAAAGCCTCACACAAATCTGCCTTCTGGCTACATTTGTTTCTTAGGATGTTGCTCAGGACAAACAGTCAGCATTACTCTGGCAGGTGAAGTTATACCCAGCTGGCTGTGCACTAGTGAGATAAACCACAGACCTGCACCACAGTGTCCTTTTAACTTTAAACTGTACACATGAAAAATGCTCTGCCTCCCGCTATAAAAAGAAAAATGAATACCTGGGCACTTGGGAATTTTTCTATTTAAATGCAGATTACAGCTTTCCCCACAGTCATTTGGAACCATTAATCCTTTTAGAAGATTTCTCTTCCTAGGGCAGAGGAAGATGGACAAGGTTGCCTTTTCAACATGTTTTTTTGTTCTGTGAAAACCTTTTAAGTTTTAGAAACTGGTGAATCTGGCACAATTTTATTGAAAGAAGATGCAGAAGAAAAGGACCTTAATACTATTACCTCTAGCACTGGAAAAGATTCATTATTTCCAGGGTGGGCCTCTGCACTGAACAAGATTTGGAACCAATATAATCTTAGCCTGGGAAACACTCAGGCTTCTCTAGTAA
Source organism: Rhipidura dahli (assembly GCA_013399225.1). Classification (NCBI taxonomy): domain Eukaryota; kingdom Metazoa; phylum Chordata; class Aves; order Passeriformes; family Rhipiduridae; genus Rhipidura; species Rhipidura dahli. The sequence goes on from VXAC01003078.1 coordinate 301,962, forward strand.
CTCACAGTTGCCATAAGATCAGTAATTACTGAGCAGTCGGCAGGTAAGGAGAGATTTAAGCAAATTCCCCATCTACTGTTCACAGGCTTAAGGCTACCTGCAGGCTGCTCTTAGCCAGCCATCCTAACAGATTAATTTGGTTTAAGTAGAGTTGTGCCTGTTTCCATTTATGCTCAAAGGAGTAATGAAACCAGGGTTTAAGCCTCCTGTCTGTTGATATCTATCTGGAGTCAGTTTGAACTGGGGGAAGGACTTTCTGGTAGCCCCCAATGAGTCTTGAACTCGAGCAGTGGGATACAAAGCAAACCACTTTTTTTGCTGCCATGCCCTTGTGTTAATTAACTAAGTTATGATGCATCTGACAGTCAAGTTAGTTTAGGGTTTTCTCTAATCCAAAAGATTCATTTACAGTCCGGTCCTTTAACACAAAAATAACTGCTGCTGAATTCTTATCTTTTTTTTCAATGATGCAGTTCATAAAAATTTATGACGTAGCTTCAGGATAGAAAGTTTCTGACAGAATCCTGTTCTATTTCTGGATAAAAATGTCTCTTCTCAGGAAATTAATTTTTTTAAAGGGGGAGGAATTCTGCACTTTATGCATTAAACCAAAGATACAGGATGTCCAAGGCAGGCTAAAAGTGAGCCCAGCCCAGGAGCCTAGGAAGCTTGCTGAAATCCATGTGATCTTGCTCCTTTCCCAAGGACCTTCACAGATATTCCTCAGATAAAGCTGATTATTTTTATGGTCCCTATGGAGGGAACAGTTTGACTTGAGGTACTCTGATGAGGCAAGTGAAGCACTGGGATAGCTGAACAGAGGTGCTAAACACTACCTTGAAGGCATTTTAAACCTATGTGCTTTGTCTTTCCTTCAAGTTTGTGTTGTATGGTTGAACATAACAGATGTATGAATTCTATTCTGCAATTTAACCAGTAGTAAATGCAACTGGCAAAGTATGCAGTGTGGGGAAGAATATAAAATACTGATGGCTTTTAATGATTCTTTTGCCCTTCTGCCCCCCCCCCTCCCCCCATATAAAGTTAAACTAATATATTTAGTTGAGTCAGAAGAATGAAACATTGGAAATGAAAAGGGATGACTCACTGTGAGCAGATTAGAAAACAGCGTCATCTTTTCAAAGATTTTATTTTAAAAGATCAGAAAGTTATAAAGAGCTGTGGATCCTTTACCTCAGTTTACATAGGAGAGACAATTATCACTGAAGGAATTCCTGCTCTTGTAACATGAGCCCCATGATGGTTGGCACATGAACTTAGCTGTGACTGGCTTGGACCACAGTATTTATCTAATCTGACCTTTTGCATAAACCAAGTTGGAATGTATTTTAATTTCTGAGATTTCTTGGACAAGTTCTCCCTTTTCAGCTAGAAATGTTATCTGGTTTTGAATGGCATTTCTGACCATCTGGTTTTCATAACAGATCAGAAAACTTAGATGTAGCTGCTGCACACCTACAGCTCTGCGGCTTGACCTCAGCATGCTCATAAGGGTGAAGAGCAGCTTGCTCAGAAGGTAACCAAATGTGCTTGATCTGTTAGAGGATAAACAATTGTGACTTATGGTGGATGTTCTACTGAAGAGACCTTCTGATGAGATATTTATGGTTTACCATGATTTATTATCTACCTGGAGAAGGACTTGGGGATTTTCATGGATAAAAAGCTGGACATGAGCCAACAGTGTGTGTTTGCAGCCCAGGTGGACAACTGCATCTTGGACTGCATCAAAAGGGGAGTGACCAGCAGGTCAGGGGAGGTGATTCTGCCCATCTATTCCACTGTGGTGTCACCCTACCTGGAGTGCTGCATCCAGCTCTGGGGCCACCAGCACAAGAAAGATAAGAACCTGTTGGAGTGTATCCAGGGAAGAGTCGGAGATGATGACGGCTGGAGCACCTCTGCTACAAACACAGCCTGACAGAGCTGGGGCTGTTCAGCCTGGAGAAGATAAAGCTTTGTAGCAGCCTTCTAGGACTTAGCTGGAGCCTATATATAAGAGGAAGAGTTACTTTTTACATGGCAGATAGTGACAGAACAAGGGTGGAGAACAATTTCAAACCAAAAGAGGGGAGATTTAGATTAGGTATTAAGAAGAAATTTTTTTTTACTGTGAGGGTAGAGAGATACTGGAACAGGTTACCCAGAGAAGTTGTGGATGCCCCATCTCTGAAAGTGTTCAAAACCAAGTTGCATGGAGCTCTGAGCAAACTGGACTAATGGAAGGTGTCCCTGACCATAGAAGGGGGCTGGAACTAGATAAACTTTCAGGTCCTTTCCTACACAAACCATTCCCTGATTCTATAATTTTAGACTTCAGGTGGTTACATCAATGGTGGGATAATAACAACCAAGACATGCTGTTAGTGAACCTTTTTGCCTACCTTTTCCTCCACTTCAAAGAAGCAAAAAGGTGTAGCTGGGTGCCAGTAATATTATGATATTCTTCCCAGCAGCCTAATGGTATGAAAAGCTGTTGATGCTAGTTCCATTAACAGCCATTGAAATGTAACCCTTAGCAACGTAAAGGAGAACGTAAAATGGTCTTCCTAAATGAAAGACCTGACAAGTGAGTGGAACACTTGATAAATAGCAAGCACCAGACTCTTTTCTTTTATGAAATGGAAGTTTCTCATTTCCTGTTTCTTGTGATTTCTTACAATAGTACTTGGTGCTTATCCTATGCTTTTGTTCTCTGAAGCACTGTATAAACATTAACTAATTAATCCTCCAAACACCTCATGAATTAGGTGAGAAAGCAATATTTCCATATGCATTCTGCACTGTAGGGGAAATATTAGAACAGACTTTAAAAGGAGCCCTTTGCTCATTTATATGTGTTAACCTCTGTGTTACATATGTCCAAACAACAGGGTTTCTTTTAAGGGCAAACAGAGCAGTAACATTTATCAGCATTTATTTGATTGTTTTTTATTAAATGACTGAAAATTAAGTATATATTTCCCTTCTGTTACTTGAATTGATCTCTGTCTCAGTGTTTTATGCCTCACTCATCTTTTGAGGAAAAACTTAGCACATGATGGTAATATATTTGATATGATTTTGGACAGGAAAATCTCCTACTTTTTTATCTCCTACTTTTATAATTTAATCCCTGCTTTCCCATTCTTAGTTTTCCTGGGTTAATTGTGTTTGTGCTATTGTTGCTGCTCATTTTTCTTCTGTCTCAAAACACAGGTCGTGTTATAAAATTAGACCTGAAGTACTGGATTGCTCAGAATTGCATCGAGACTCTGGCACTAAGTCCATTTGTTCTGACATTATAGTGTGTTGGGACATACCTGTCTACCTGCATCTTCTATCTGTATTCAACCCTAGTAGATAAATTTGAGTGACTTTTCTTTTATCTTCTGCTTTCTGGTGAAAATGCAGTTGTCCCTTCCTGCTCAGGATACGTCCATGGGGGACAACAACCTTTCAAGGCTGTGAGCAAGATGTTGGGTAGCTGTTACTGCCTGCAGCCACAGTGTTTGACAGAAATTCATATTTCATCATTTACCTGAAGCCATCATTTCATCCAGTACCCTGTATTATGCTGACTCTTGTTGCCTTGTTTGACTTTTCTTTATATTATTTCACACACTGATTTCTTCTGTCCTGAGTTCCTGATGTCAAAGATCTCCTTGTTCCCTGTGTTGTGTTAGATGAGTGTCAGAAGGTGGCAATGAGAACTTCACTGTAGCTGCTGTGCACCCTATCTCTGAAAAATTATATGTATAATTGGGATCTTACGCTGTAACCTTTTTTACTCCTGAATTTACCCAGCCATCACACCAGGGTTTCAAGACTAATGAAAATTAGGAAAGTTTATTTAAAATAAAATAAAAATAAAATAAAAAAACTAAATAAAAAGTCTATTTAAATTAATACCAATTAAAATTAAATATTCACTGTAACATTACTATTGCATCAGGTATACTGCATCTAACATTAAATCATCTTTGACATTCACAATCACTCTGTTTTCCAGAAGAAACTATTTGACAGAAAACTGAATAATAGTGATGCAAGAAAATGGTTTTCCACATACTCATTATGTGTAGGTTTATTTTGGGTTGGTTTTTTCCTTCATCTCCAACACACACTCTCCTGCTTATCCTGGGCCTCTGTTTTAATATATATAATATGTCTTGATAACCTCCAGGCTGTTCAGAAGAGGCCAGAGAAAATATTATTTTGTTGTGGTTTGATTATTGGATTTTTTTTCCTTAACTCCACATTCTCAAGCCACTCTTATATACTCTGTTAGACATACTGCTCTCTGTTGTCTTTAATCAGTGTTCCTTTTGGATTTGAGAGATTCCCTTGGCTTGATAGTATTGTCTCTGAGTTTGAGCTTCCAGCTTTCCTGTGTTAACAGATTGTTTCCTCTCTTCTAAAATGTGACTCCATCTACAGTTTATCCAACAATTTCTCTTTTTATCAGACTTAATTGCATTTTTAATCATGGAGAATGTGCTTGCAGCTATTAATATTCTCCTAAGCTGTTTTTGACTTGTAAGCCATAGGTATTTAACTAAAAGCAAAAGATTGTCTTCTTAGGACAATTTGCCACTGTCCCGTGTTACTACTGGCAAGATTTTTTGTTGTGTTTCAAACAGCCACATTCACTCAAAGGAACAGACAGGGCAGTTTTTGTACCAGTCTGCTCAGGTTTATTTGGTTCCTTTTGTTGCAGATAAGCAGGTTTACTTTTTTTTTTTTCAATTTTAGTGTTGAAAGAATAATGTGCAACACACTTGCTTGGAGGACATCTGTTGTCTACAGGATGCTCATTTTTCTATCCCAGTTCCTCGGCACCTGGAACAGTTTAAAGTCACCTTATTTAGTTTTCCAAACTGTTGCCTTCTCCATAGCCTCCTTAAATTATCCTTCGCACTACACAGAATGATCAAAGCACTGGCAAAACTTAAAGCAGGAAAAGTACTTTTTATGAAGATATAGCTGTAAATTTTATCAAATATAAGAAAAGTTATTGGATATTATCTTGTACTGTCCAGAGCACAAATTTCAGAACAACTAAATATCCCGTGGCAACACAGTGATTTAAATGCCAACACCCAGCCAGAAGTGCTGCTTCACTTGAATCCATGTGGGCTGTCAACTCAGCTTTTGGGGAAGCACTGTTTATAGCTCTGTGAGGAGCTCCTATGTGCCATAATTCTTGCCTGTGTGCTAGCAGCACTCAGAAACTAAGAAATAATGTGGTTCCTTTTATTTTACTCTGTGTTCCCTATTTTCTAGGATTGTCTAAGCCAGTGCTCTGTCAGAGAAATACCACATTGCATACTATTTTGTTCACTTGAACACCCCAGTTTTGTGGTCCTTCTGCCATAGGTTCTTGGGTTTTTTATTTAGTTTTAGAGATTCACTTATGGTTGGAAGGTCAGAGTCTGACCAGAAACTCTTACGGCTGGCCTCGTTATTTCAACCGTAACATAAGAATTAATCACTTGTGTGCCAAAAAAGAAAGAACAGTATTGCTGTTTTTGCAGTTTATTACATCTTATCAGCAATACTAATATAAACATAGGCAAGATACAGAACAGCAGTTAGACTACAGGCATAAGAGAGAAAAGTGATGGCTCTTGACTTCCCGCATTCATTTTATACCATTTTCCACGTAACTTATTATTTATACTTTTAATCTGATGTCTATGAACCAGGTATAGTCACATCACAGGAACGGTGGCAAAATCCAACCAATAATCCCACACCAAAACATGGATTATGGAAAGAAGAAGGAAAGAGAGAATTTTAACTGTGTCACACCACCATCTTAGTTCTTATCTCTTATTAATTCACTACAATAACATTTTTAAAACCCTTCACCTTTTCAACTTGTGACATTTTGCGTACCATTTTTATCACCTAACTTAAACTGCAGTAGGTCCTAAAGTCTCCCAGAGAGTTGGGAGTCTCCTCCATGGAAACAAGTCAAAATACGGGCTGTCCAAGGGGGGCCACTGCTTCACCCCAGGTTTTGTAGCAGGTTTTATAACAGGTATCACAATAGGTTTCAGAACAGGTTCCACAATAGGTTTTACAACAGGTTCCACAATAGGTTTTACAACAGGGAGAGGGATGTTCTCTACATTCTGGTCTCCAGCAGGAACATTTAACTTGTGTTATACAGCAAAAGGCAGATGATGAGCTCCTGTTCTTTAAGTAGTCTTATTCTTAGGTATTTAATTCTAGAGACAAGTAGCAACTGGGTTTTTTTGGAGTTGTAAGATGGACTTTTCAGCTTTGGATAAGTAACAAGATCCTCTCTTTTTTCACTCTGCCTTAGCCTCATCTGATAAAAATCAGATGCATGTGAAATATATTTATAGAATGCGGAGTAATATTATCAAAGTTTTTTTCAAGCTATTGGGAAACCAGAATCTGTGGAATGGGGCAACCATGAAAAATACCTGATGTTTTGCATTTACTGCTCCTTATTGCATGCAGAGGAAAATGTCTTTTGAGTTTTCTTCCTTTGTTTTTTTACATTTCTAAAGGGATTTGGCTACTCTGATAGAGCTTTCAGCACCTCCATCCTTTCATTCAGAGTATTTTAGTACAGTTTCTTTTACTCTTATCCATATGGGTAATCTTTCTGATCTACTGTTTGCCTCAGACCTTTTTAATTTATTGTTTCAGTTTCTACTGCCTTTGAATTATGAAACAAAAGCTGTTTAAAAGTGCAATTTCCTTTCAGCATCAACAGCAGTCAAGAGACTAAATAGATTCAACAGACTCCCAAAGTACAGCAGCTTAAAAGAAGGGATTGCTAAATTGTGAGAAGGTTTGAAGGCTGTGAGCTTTGGTTGAAATAGGGGAGAAAAGGGAACGAGCCTAAAGGCAGAGGGAAATAAGGTCTGTTTTGTCTCTTCTGTCATCCATAAATCCAGACCTTCAGTTTGAGGACATGGGAGTTTTTCCTAATCTTCTGCTCCTTTTCAGTCAGTCCTTTCACAAATAAAAGCCTTTTATGCAAACTCATTAACCACCCCCCATCAAACCCATCTATATATTATATATAATTCATGAAAGAAAGCACAAGGATTTATGAGAAATGCATTGTGGCAAAGAATTAACCACTCCAAAATAAAACAGATAAGAATGGATATAATATACAAATGTCAAGTGGCTCAAAAATATGTGACTTGTCATTAATGTAATGTAATTTTGCAAATATAAACAAGGAAGCTGTTAAACTTCAGATATAGTCCCCCAAAAAATCAGAGGGGTATTAGTCATATCTGGAGAACAAGTTTTATTCTTTAAGAAAGAAATAATTGGGCTGCAGTATAAGATTTCTGTGAAAACTATCCACTTGGAAATGTGTGCCTTTCCCTGCTGCTAGGGGAAATGCTGTGACAGGTTTGTCAGTCACTCAAGCTGTGGTGCTGCAAAAGCAGCACAGCACTTCTATTTCAAGTGAGTCTGTCGAAGTACTTCTGTAACAAACCAGCCTCCACTTCTCCTCCAGTACAAACAGCAATTTTCAGCATTTCAATCACATCAGACCCTTTGGCAGAGGGAAAAAAATTTCAGTGCTACTGTATGCAAAACATACAAAAACTTTTTCAGTTTCTTTTCTTTTACCATCCAACAAACATACCAAAAACCCTGGCAGAAAGGAAAAACTTCTTTAAAAAATAATCTTTTCTAAGAATTTAAGAAATCATAGCAACAAGGAAAAAGCGACCTTTCTAATGGATGGTTGGAAAGTTTTCAAAGGCAATTAAAAAATTATGGGCTGCAGAACTTAGGAGTTGGAGTAGCTGATCTGAAGGGCTGTATTTTTTAATGGACTTTTCTGGTAAGCTGTCAAGACACTTTTCCCCCATGAATTTTCAATCATTTTGCTGACTCTCTCCATTTTACTTGCTGTTTCTTCAATTATGGGGGTTACCAGAAACTGTTTCTATTTCACCTGTATCATTAATTTCCAAAATGCTCACCAAACACTGACAGCTATAAGGCTGTTATAAGCAAGATCCATTCTCAGTTAAACAGTGTGGGGTTTCTAGACCCTTTCACATGTGATATTTTGACCACAATTTGGAAGTGTTCCTGTTTTTTAAATGGAGCAAACTTATAAGAAGATTTCCTATTTTACTAAGAGACAGGAGTGTTAGGCAGTAACAGCAGTGCCAACATCAAGAAGGGAGAGAGTTAAAATATTACCATACTGACTATTAACAGATGTGAAACTGGTAAAATAGATTCTCACATACTGCATCTGGACTGAGCCTGGTGCATTCTGCAATGCATCCTGGCTCCTGGTCAAGCTGGGGCCAGGCCACATCAGGGCTCCTGCAGGCATGAAAGCCTGGTGAAAGAGAGTGGTTCTGCCGCTGGGCCATGGGGGAAAGCTCGGATCCACAATCTGTGTCCTCAGCTTCTGAAGAGAAATTGTGCTGTAGGGGCAAGTTGTGAATCTCAGAGTGAACTGAGAACTCCCTTGGTACTGTGATTTAGAGTGGGATTTTGATGGGGGTAGGATCTAGTGGCTGGAGCAGTTTTAGAAGAGGGAAGAGCTGAATCAAGAACAGGAAGCTGAGCAATAAAACAATTGATGTCTCGCTTTTACCTTTTCCAGCTACATCTCTTTGAACAGTATTAGCAGAGTTTAGCCAGGTATGTTATACACAGTTTCTTTACTAAAATAGAATTCCCTTTCTTATCTTGCATATTGTTTTCCTGTGCAACATATGGGTATAGGCTGTGGCAAATTCCACGTTGACTATAATGAAACAATAATACTTCAGTGAAGGTAGAAGGAAGGAAATATTTCTGTAACTTTCCTGTCCTCAGAAGAGCATTCAGAACTGATCAAATTATATAATTCTCCATTTTGGTCAGGAAGCTACTGGGTGTAAGAAGTATGTGCAGTCACTGTTTTGGGGGATGAGGTGAAATTGTGGGGAGAATTTATTTTTCAGTTCTGGTTGTGCTACTGGACAGAATGGGTTCATAAACACTGGTAGATCATAGAATTGGGATCTGTAGCTTTACTCTGGAGCTCTGTAGTGGTTTCTTCAGCCCACTGCCTACTTCCCCAGCCTTAAATCTCTGTCACCTGGCTCTGTTCAATCACTCTGTGTTCTCTCTTCTAAGTTCCTCTTCCTACTCTCATTTTCTTTGTCTGCAGTGTCTCAGCCTTCACTCTTCAGGTATGTCATACCAATCCCACTTGCCCATCCATGTCCAGTGGTCCTTTCTCAACTCTTTGATGCCCACTTTCCTTGCTCTTTGATCCCAGTCCTAGTCTCTCTCTAACATTTTCATCCATCTCAGATCAGCTCCATGCTCCCTTCTTAGGTCTTTCAACAGTCTCCCTTCCTCTCTGGTCCCATCCTTTTGCATCCTGGCATGTCTCACACAGTTCTTCTCCCTGTTGTTTCTGCAGTTCCTATTAGTCTGTCCCAAATAGATTAAGCTCTACCAAAAAGCTTCTCCAGGTATTTTAACCATTTATCCAAGCTAGCTGAATAGCCCTCTGTGTGTTTTTATAGCTCCCAGGATCTCTTTCAACTTTTTTGCTTGTTCAGAAAAGTCCTGTTTTCCTTGATCCATCTCAGCTTTGGGTCACCATTCTCTCACAATATTTCAGCCTAAATTATTTTTTAAAAATACCAAAAGACTTAAGAACACAAAGCTTTGGGAAATTTGAACAGGGGATGGTGTTAGCCTACATACACAGTAGATTGCAATCTCACTTGAGTTAACACCCTTACCTTTGTTTTGCTGCGTGTCCATAAAGTGCAGTGGAAGTCATTAGAACCATTTGTTTTTATTTTACTGTCTACCACTAGCACAAGTAACTGCCCATTAGAACTTAGATCTCTTGTGCTTTGAAGGAAATTGAAAGCACATCACGTACGGAAAATGGTAGTTGAAACAATAAGCCAGATGCTAAGATGGTGTAAATCAGTGTGAGTGTAAGGAAGACAATACAGCAATTCCAGTTTGCACTAGCTGCAGATCTCCTCTTTTGAATATGAATTTGCTAGTAAGAGAAATGTTAATAGAAAAATTGTTAAACTGAGACTAAAAACCTGTCTCATTATAACAGCAACTTGATCAATCTTGTTTCTCTCTTGAGCCTAATCTGTATGCAAAAACAGTAGGTTTTTTATTATCTAAGTAAACTTTCTAATTAAAAAAACAATCAAAGTTTTATAACACAAGCATAAAATGTAAAGAGCTCAGTTCAACTACGCTGATTAGAAACTGAAGTTGTGTCTCCTAATAAAAAATAAAGATTTACTATTTTTTCTATTGATATAAATTATATAACTTTTTAGGTGTTTCGTCTTTTTATTTCAATTTTATTTTAATTTTTCCTCTTTTGTTTGTTTGTTGGGGTTTTTTTCACTATAGTCTGAATTGATGCAGTACTAAGCCAAAGACATTTCCACTCCTTCAGAGCCTTTAATGTGCCCCATTTGGATGTTCTAATTTAATTTTTCCATTCTCTCTTATAGGACTCTTCATTTCTATTTATTTTTCATAGTTCTCAGGATTATTGAATAATGGTAGGTAATTGACCTGTTTTCATTTATGGGCACTAGTTTATTTAAACTACTTTCAAAAGAACTAATTTCTTTATCTTTTTTTTTTCTTTTTAAGCCTCATCTGTGTAAAATTATTTTATGGTGTTTATAACTACTTTATTTTTTTTTTTACTTCCAACTCCTGATAGCAACTTTCTTAAGTATAACTCCTGGAAGTAAGTTTTGCTTCAGGATTCACTTAAAGTGGTTGATGTATGCCAGGAGTGGCTGACTAACATCAGTGCATCAGTGCTTTTGCACAATTGACAGAGGTAACCACACATCTTGGTAGGGTAACCAGCTATGCAGTTTTCATGTTTAACAACTTCTATATATTTGGCTTACACAAACCAGAGCACAGATCAATGAGCAGTGTTTAGGGACCTCTGTGCTAACACTGAGTTCAGCTTGGGTCTACACAGGTAGAGCTGGCAAGAATGAATCTGAAGGATTCAGGAAAAAATTTTTCCTTTTAATTAAATGAAAATTTTCATAGAGGTGTTTCATTTCAGCATTTCCACAAGAAAAAAATCTCCTCTTATCCTTCATTGATCACAGATGTGAATATGAAAAAAAAAAAAGTTACGGCACCTTGCTGGTTTCTATATTTACAGATTTTATAGACAAGTTAGAACTCTTTCAAGTAGCAATATCTTCCAAAAACCTTCAAAGTTAAACTTTGATGTAAATACCTGCAACAGATCAACTCCCACTTTTCAATATTCTCCCCAGTAATATCCAAACCATTTTATCTGTGACACCGAGCCTGAGTCACAAATATGACTGGTGCAGTAGAACTGCTGATTGCAATGGCAAATCATGTCCTCATTTACAAAGATGGGAGTTTTTTCTGGTTTTAGCCTTTCCCTAGTGATTTCAGAAAGGCTTTTTGCAGTCATCTAAACCTACCCAGCTGCTTTATCATGGGTTGGCAGTGGAACCCTACTTAAGCTACAGCATAATTAAACAGTAAATGTCCATAACTAAAGTAATTTGCTCTATTCTATCTGTTGATATTTCCCAGCTTGAATGTGCTTAAATTATTTGCTTGTTTGCTTTTTTCAGTTCTAAAAGACCACAAAAAATTCAAACCCTCTATGCAAGTAAACTCTATAGAAAAAATGCATATACAAGAAAGACAGTCCCAACTGTACAATTAGACAACAGGGTGAGGAGGTGTGTGATGTAAAAATGAATGAATGAAGAAGTGTGAACATTTACTACATATCATTCTCTTCCTCTTTGCAAATGACTGGTTTGCCTTTGACTATTCTTAAATGTGGAGAAGGAGAAGCCTGGAAAACTTTTTCCAGCAAATGCTGGAAAGTTAAAGGAAATGATAGTATGAGAAAATAGAGGAGTGATGGTATGGTCCTCCTCCCTCCTTCCCCCAAACTCACCTTCTTTTTCCAGAATCATGCTCAAGTGATAACCACCAGTGATGATCATAATGGATCCATCTTTTTGTGATGACTGCATCCATCTCAAAGTGAACTCAGGGAAGACAGATAGGAACACCATAGCCAAGGGCTAATTTGGGCAATGCATCCACCTAACCACAGTGGTCAAGGTCTGACTAAGCCAAGATTGAAGTAATTAACATCTTTTGTTGACATGCAAATATGAGTCAATTATCTTATTCCATGAAGAGTCCAGGACCCACTGAGCTTTCCTGCATGCAGCAGCATTCTTGACAGGATCTTTCCCTGAGTAAAGACATCTCTCAAGCTTATTCCTTGAGGCTGAGAGATCCTTTGCAACAACAGATTCTTGGTAATTAATGGCATGGTAAACTTTGAAATCGTAGCTAAATGATGTAAACAAGTGATGTGCACATCTAATCCTTTAGACATAAAATATTGACCAAGTCTGGGACTTAATCTGGATCCAGCTGCACTTCCTCTAAGAAGGAGTTTAGAACACGAGGGGGTGCTTATGCTCATGACTGAACAAGAGGGTCTCCCGGACAATTCTGGCTGACCCTGTCCTCTATGCAGTAAATAATCAACTGTACCTGGCCATTTAAATTTGCTAAACCTCTGGTGCATTTACTGTTGAACTTTTTAATATCAATAACGTTTACTGTTGTTTCTCTCTTATGAGTGAAGTGCACAACCCCATCTGCAACAAAAGGTGGTACTGGAATGCAGACAAATATGACACTACAGTTGTAGTGCACAGCTGCTACCTGCCAAATGGCTAATATAGCACAAGCAGTTGTCTTATTTCATGGAATAATGAAACAATACTGCTTCTAGATGTTATTCCTGTAAGTGTGTCTGTAAGTCACTTAAATATTTTTGCACATCTCCTTTTTTCCTTGGTGGCCCCTACTGTTCCTATGATATGCAGGAGAAAGTCACCAGAGGATAAATCTAGAGTTTAACTATATATATTTGGCATATTTTCCACATGCTATGAGAGGCTGAATCCATGTTTACAGAAGTAATGGCATCCCAAGAGAGAAGGAGTGCTCTGTTAACTGCTGCCTTGCAAGCACTCCTTGTTTCACAATTTATGGTAGGTAATAAGTAAATGTTTGCACAAATTAGAGCTGATTTAAGGGCAACAAAGTAAAAAAAAAAAAAAGAAAATTAAATGCAAACACAAAGATTTGTAGTGCATCAGATGACTGATGAAAAATTAAGCTGTATACAAAATTAACCTCAAGGCATTCCATGCTCTTATTTGACAGCACAGTATGGTTTTCTTTTAGATATTTTTCTTCCTAACTTGCACTTGTTTTCTAATGTGTCATCTGCCTGACATTAGAGCCTTAAAAAGAATTAATTCACTGAACACAGTCCATTCGCAGTCACAGAAAGGCTTTATACCTTTTTTCCCTACCCACTGTGCTCCATAGATCTGTTGGCCAGGCAGTGTTGTAAGATGGGGAAGTTCTATGGCTGTTTTTACAGAAACTGTTCTGCATGTGTGTCCCTGTTCATGTTTCAATATGACACTGTGGATACCTCATTATTTTCTCTCCATTGTCTTTTCAACTCCTTTGAAACTAGTCTATGCTGAACTGCAACATCAGAGAGGCTGGTCTAGAGGTAATCCCATCCAAAAGAACTCAGATAACTTTCAGTTTCATTAGCAGTTTCAGATGTTGGAGAAAACTGTTTTAAAATATATATAAAGGACAGGACGAATCAGTTTATTATCACTGCCTGTTCCTCTGGAGAGCAAAGGTATCCAAAGTGTAGCACTTGGACCTGGGTTCTTCCAAGGCTGTGTCCAGTCTGTCTTTTGATATTGTTCCTTGTGTCCCTGGTTCTTGTCCTTCCCTAGAAGAAGGTCTTTGTTGCTTTCTTCTTTTGATTCTCCTGCCCTGCCAGTCTTGTTTATAAACTTGTAAGTGCTTCTCAGAAGTGACTTTCTTGGTCCAGCAAGGAGCTTCATCCCACCTACCAGAGTCAATCAGCCCTTCCCTTGCTCTCCCATATGCTGTGCCCTTTGAAATTTCCTCTGTCTGACTTGTCAGTAAATGAGATTCAATATGAATAAACCACTCTTTGTTACAAGGTCAGCTTTTTTCCTCTACTGCCGTCTTATTTGACCAGGTGTTTTTGGGGTCTGCAACACTATCTGAATATCAATGTCTCTTCTTCATTCTTTAGACGCCTGCTTGTAACTTATGTACTTCAAAAAATTTAGGCATATCCATCCACACACAATGCGGGATATGATGTTCAGCCTTGTTCCCTGGTCCCTGTTTAGCAGTGTAGACATATTCCTCATGTTTGACATTAACACTTCCTTAAGTTTACATAATGTCTAACACAATAGTATCTGATTGCTAGAGGCCTCTCCATACTCCCAACATAAGAATTATTATTAAATCATTATCATGTTTACTAATGGAGATGAAGATTACAATAATAAATACTCTTCTCCCTCAAGAGCTTTCCTTCTGTCAGTCTGAAAAACTGTTTTGCAAGTCTCAGGGCGCCCTGATTCCTCTTAGCTTTGGTGGATTAATTGTGGTTATGATTCTTTTCTTTATCCCATCAATCTTTCTGCTATTCCTACAAATCTTCCCTACTTCATATGTGGATTCCAAAAATCCAATTAGGAAGTGTCAGGATACAGAGAAGACACAGAAAGGGTGTATTTCTTGGACAGAGCATGGTAATGTAAGGATGTTGTTTCAAGATCTATTTTAAATATGCCCTGACTGTATGCAGTGAAAATGATACTGTGAGATAGGATAAGGCATTTTAAGTAGATTAGGAAGTTGAAAACATCTTCAAATCAAGGTTCTTATTCTTTCTTGCCATTAAATAAAATTACAGGAATATCCTGTCTAGCATAGAAAGTTTGCTATGTCTGAGTTTTGATTTCTTGAAATAAAATGTCTGTTCTGCACACATGCAACAGGAATCAGTAAGAGTTCCACAAAAGTCAGAGCCTTCCTGGAATATGCAGCATGAAAATTCTCCCCCTTGCCCTCCAAAAAAAGGAAAACATAAATTTTGTGGTCATAGAGTGGTGTCTCTGATGCAGTATTTAAGACCTGAAAGTATTGGCTTGAAGGGTTTGGTAAGAACCTAGACCTGTAAGCTCCTTGCACCAAATAGCAGCATTTTGAGAAATATGTATCCTTCACACTCAGGGGAGCTCATAAGTATTGGACTGGAAACTTTCCTGTTAAACTTACTGATATTGAAGGACTGCAATTTCATATTCACCACTACAGGTTCCTCAATTACTCTTACAATGGATCCTATTGCTCCACTGAGGCAATAGACAGTTCACAGAAATTTCAAAATTTCTGCAGACAAAATTTCCATAGGACTCACATTATGTTGGAAAAATAACCTGATAACAATTCTCTCTGCTTCTTTTCTCCCTGAATCCTCCAGGAAGTCTCTCTGGATCGTGGCCACTTCTATGCACTTGTAATCCTACTGCTGCAATTTTAAAACATTTTGAAAAGTGCCTGTGTTTTATATTGGTAAATAAATAATGGCTACATATGATTTTTCTTCTTCAAAAACTGAATGCTCTTTGGGCTCTTGTTATTACCTCTGTGTAGTACTAAATGTCAGGTCAGTGAGCCTGTTTCCATCTTTACAAAATTGCTTCCAGATCTGTTATTAAAGAGGTAGAGCTGGCAATAAATATTGTATTAATATTTTAGTAATAATGATTATCTAGCAATTGTAGCAGCATTTCAGTTTTTACCTACATGTGTTGGGGGCCAGTAGGTGATCTTTGAAAAAAATTATTATTAAATAAAACAGCACTTGGTTAAAGGTTAAAGTGCATGGGATTGATATTGCTGGTTAAACTTGTGGAAGAGCACATGCCGTTTGTGGTATCCATATGGAATAGACTTGAGATACAACCTTAAAAACCTGAGTAAATCCTGATAACTAAAGATTTGTGATATTAGTCAATGAGCTTCCAGCAGCTGTCATGAGTGCACTTTGCACGGTGCCAGAATGAACTGGGACAAGGGATGATTATCCCTTCTGCAGCCCTTCTCAGGTACAACTGAGGTGCTGAGGACCAATGGGAAGAGTGTCCAGAAGTAACTGGGAGATGGGTGACATCATCTCCTGCAAAAGTGTCCCCAGTCAGGGCTGGGCTTTGACCCTGTTTCCTATGTTCATGGAGCTGTGGTGTTGCCTGGGCACACATTTATAAGGTGAGCATTTGTCAGTGGTTATAGCCAGCAGACATCATAGATCTCAAGTCTGCTTTTTCCCCTGGGGAAGAAGTACAAAAAGATGATACAGCTAATTTATAGGCATTTGAGTAAAAACTCCATGAACATATGCATGAATACAAATTTTGGATTGTAGACAAGATGGGAGGTATAGAGGAGATGGGAGTACAGCAAACTCTTGTTTGCATGACTGATTCTGGGGTCAATGGCTACCAATAACTATGCAGCATGTGCTGCAACCCTATAAGATCCTTTAGAAATACCAAGAAAAAGGTACAGTAAAAGTCACATTTAAATAAATTAATTCCCTGTCTTTTCATGGCAGACAACAGGGGAGGTGTTTCATCTTTGCTGAAGGTAAAATTGCATTCCTGGCACAGTGTGGTGAGATAGACAGACATAGGCAAATGTATATAATACATATGAAGGACATGAAATATTTTTTGGCTTCTCTTCCTAGGTATGGTTAAGGTTAACTACATGGCCATCTAGAAAACATGCATTTTCAGTGGGAGAGGCAGCACTAAGAATCAAGATTATATTGAAAAAGCTGTTGGTTCAGTAACTTAAAACAAGAAAGGCTTATAGAATACAAAGAGAAATATTGAAACAAAAAAGAAAATTGGAAATCTTCTAAAATCTAATTTCCTGACCCAGAGATATTTATTGTTATGTTTGAGATTATGGGCTGAGTCCTGCCATTCCCTATACACCCTGTCCCAGTCCTTAAGATTAAAGCTGTGACTACTTCTATTATGCACAAAACTAAACTATTTTTCACACCATGCCAGAGGGCTAACATTGTAACTAGGGCACCCATCTCCATGTTCCCAGAAGAACTGAATGCATATCTGATTTGTTTTATTAGAAGATCATTGCCATTAGGAAGCTTATTTTTCTTGTTCACATGGCTGGTGGTATAATACCAATTTAATTATGAGCAAATATGCAGTGCAGTGTATCCTCTGTTTCCCCTGGTACATGAATTACAACAGACTTCACAGGTGCTCTCCTCTGAACCTCTATGATTCATGCATGGTGCTGTAACCATGACTCCCAACATCAAGTTCGAAAGCAGTAATTTAGAATTACTGACTCTCTGCAACAGTCAGACCTGCAAGTGTCTCCATTCCAATTATCACGGGCTGATCTTTGACTTGCTCATTTATTAAAGATGTGGGACTGTAAAAGGGAACCTGAGAAGAAAATGCAGGGTATCCTGGTATACAGTCTTAACCACAAAACTGCAATCCTGAGTTTCCCTCACCATTACTCCCATCTGACAATTTGTTAATATTCAGAGACCAGCTTGAATTCCCTCTTGCTGACTGGATAGAAATAACTCCAGGGATTGCTTTTAATTTGCATTTTCCTAATAATGCTACCATTAGCCTTGATAGCTTTGTTGAGAAAGTTGCAGAAAGTAATAAGTATATTCATCTGGGATCTTGGGCTTTCTTGTTTGGTTTATTTTGAATTAAGAATTTTTGCTGTTGAGGAGAATTAATTGAAATAATGCCTCGGCCTTTATTTGGAAGGCAAAATGTGCTCTCCTACTGGAAATGCTCAGTGTTACTCCTGCTGTCTTTACCCTGTCACTAATTATCTCTCAGCATGTATAAGTCATCTTCCCTCTGGTTTAGATTTGAAAATTACAGTGCTTGAAAAAGACACAATGCAAATGTTCCATTATATCAACTCATTAATTAGCTAATGATTAGTTAATTAATTAATAAGTTGACATGGTGGTATTTGGTCATAGGTTGGACTTGATGATCCCAGAGGTCTACTCCAACCTAATTGATTATATGATTCTGTGTGATTCCATGATTCTGTAATTGTTTTTATCTGGTTTGGCTAAACCAAAAATTTGGAGTAGAGAGCTAGAGATAGTAAATACCAAATATTGGAAAAGTCTAAGGTGCAGTAGGTGAATGATCTCTCACATTAGGATTATTGAAGCAATTTTCAGTATTATTTGTGAACAAAACAAAGTTGCTCAAAGATGTGGAAACTGTTACAAGCACTAGCTACAGAGTCCTGTGAGAAGCCACAAAAGTAGAACTAAATACTTTAAGTAAGTGATGGCTCCACAAAGATTAAAATAGATCTCTCAGTAGTATGGGTAGAGAAACTGTTTAAACAACTACAAGGCAGGAATAAGAAGCAGTAAATGGCTGTGAATTTTTTTTCTGCTTTCTATGACAATATTGGCATGGAAATGATGAAAATGTGCATTGAAAATGGAGCAGAGAAATAATATACAGGAGAAAGGTGACAAAACAGTTAAAGCACTGAGGTTTTTCTCTCCAATGAGACTGCTTGTAGAGGGTGAGGAAACCTTGCCAGACAGAAGAGGGAGTTAGGCTGTGTTATTCAACTCTATCTGATGCTCCCCAGGAGTTCTGCCATGTTAGAAGGAGCAGAGTACATGAAATAAAGTAGATTTGAACACGGACAGAAAGGAAAAGAGAAAATGACCCACACAAAGTTAATATGACAAAGGTCTATTTGAGAAAAGGCTGCACTTAATTCCAACCTCAGGGCAGGTGCTGAAAAATTACTTCATTTTTTTATGCTTTTTGAGTCTTCTGTAAAATGACCCTGCTTCATCTGTTGCCTACCTTGCTCTTGAAAGCAAATCATAACTGTTTGAGAAAGGACTTTCCCTGGTGTGTAATGGGCTTTTGCATACAGAATTTCTGAACTGTGGCCTTAGTCCATCTGAGAGTGGAGTCTGTCTTTCACTGGAGCCCATATGCTCTCTCCCTAAATGCACACAGTATGCAGTCTATAACAAAGTAGTCTGTTGGTTCTCAAGGGAGTGATGGAAATAATAGAGATAAGGCTGATAATTATTGTAATGATTTACTGATAGATCTCTAGGTTAGACATAATTGATTCTGAAAGTGAATGAGACCTATATTTACCCAGTAAACACATGGTTTTAATGCAGTTGCTGGAACAAGCCATTTGCACCAGAGGAATTATGAGCATTTTAGAATTTACATTCCTGGTTTCTTCCCCAGCTCACAACACAGAGGGCATATTTATCTGGGCAAGGCTGCACAGTTTCTGCCTTTGCTCTGCTGGTTTCAGGAATGAGCATATTGGACTTAATTTTCCAAACTTGTCAGCCCAACTCTCACAAGCATTACATTCAATTAGGAAGAACACCAAAACCAATTTAAAACAAATGAAAAAAGGAGGAATCTACGATGAATAAAGTTCTTTGCTTTCTTGTAATGGCCATCCCACTTTCTCAGCTGCTGGAATTATCTCAAGAGAATAATGGTAACTACACCTTTTTCAGCTTATCTCAAGTCTCCACAGTGACTCTTAATTTTCCTAGTGTGTGTGTGTGTATTTTAAAACAGCTTTCCTTGTAAATCCAAATTATATAGAAATGGTCTCTTAATGGCTTAATTTTATGTCCAATATTAACTTAAGCATGACTCATTTACCCAACCTTCTGCTGCATGCAGCAGAGGAATCAAATAGTTATTATTATTATTATTGTCATTTTGGCCCATGGAAGTGCCAGGTTATTGTCTCACATCACATTGACTCCTCCAGCCTACACAAGTTTTTTCATGTCTGCTATGTGCCAGTTTTGTCAATTTAACTGAAGATTTTCTGTTGCCCCTGATTTCACAAGTGCATCTCAACATAAATATTATAATTTAGATTTGTTTTTATAGCAGCTATGCTCAGATGTATAAAAGTGACCTCAGCAGGTACAGTTTGAAAATGGCTTTGGAAAAGAACTCACCCTGGAAGGATTTTTGGGGCAGATGGGTCCTACTAGCCCTTTTGAAGTTAGTTTAAAATAAATACCAAACCTTTTGTTTTTAATGTTAAATTATTTAGCATCTGTCTCTGTACTTGTACCTTTATCTTCTGCTGTGCAGTTAAAATACTCCGTTTATTATTTCCTGCCACAGCTGATCCCATATCCTCTCCATCTATGTGTTATCAGTGCTTCACATCTTCTAGCAGGTGCTGAAATTTGTTCTCTAAATGTTAATAGAAACAGCAGAAGAATTTTGAACATTCACTAGCAAGTGTCCTCAGAAAACCAGCAGTCCAAAGAACCCAACAAAAAGCTCCTGACAGAAACAATTTGATCATAAACCTCTCAAGCAGAAAATTGGCAATCACTGCAGAAACAATTCCTCAGGAAAGTATTCAACTTTCAAGTAACCCTGAAACACAACTCAGTATCATTTGATTTCCAGTGAGCACATCTAGCAGGCCATCCCTCCACCAGAAACCAGTGCAAGGTAAAGACCTGACTGCTGTCCCTACAGTCCCTGAAAATGTCATCCTTTAGGAAGAGAGAATACAAGAAGTCATTTTTATTATGTCTGTGATTCCCTGCATGTGCTGACTCACATAGAAGTGACACAACCCCAGAAATTCTTGGCTGATTCCTATAAAAGCCCCAAGGGTTTTGGAAATCTCTGGATGAGTATACAGTAAGAAAAATGTATATGTGAAATGTATAAATTCAAATTCTCCCTTACACACTCCCCAGGTGTGTGTGTGGGACAGGAAACACCAGAAGTGCCTGTATATGTGTGAGTACACTGGATCTGAAGTGCAAAATAGATGTGCCACTCGTTGGCACATACATGCAGCAGAGGATGAAAGGGAGAAATAGTTTGGGGCCAGCCTCTTCCAACTGCACTCCTGGCTGAAATCAGCTCAGAGTGAAGCAGGAGGCTTTGTGGAAACCTGCAGGTTGTTAATTGTTCCAGATCTCCCAGGTGCCATGTACAAGCAAATAGAAATAGAGATGTTCTTGTGCACTCTGGTAAGTCTTCATCCACAAACACAAAAGGGTATGTTGCAATATGAACAAAATGAAGCAAATAAAACTTCTTTCCACACAAATACCTGTGTCAGTGGGAAGCTCTTCTAACAAGAAAACTGAACTGTGAGCACATCATTAACATGGGAAACAACTCTTGCTGCTTAGTTGAAAATATCATTGTAAAGATGAAAATGCAAAAATTAGAGGTTTTGATTTTCTGAACAAAAGAAAAAAAATGTAGGGAGGTGGTATAGATATCCAATACACTGAAGTTTTATTAAGGGAAAATATCATTCATAAGACAGCATTAAATAGACTTAAATGTAAGATTATGGTATGAATAAACAAAGCAGTGTATAAGTTTTACAAAGTCCAGTGTATGCAGCTTTTGCTCTACCACCTCACCTCCTTTAATTTTACTTCTCCCTCTTCACTTCATTAATATCTGTTTCTCTAAAGCTGGCTCTGGGGAATAAATTAAGTTGTAGACTGTGATCACTAATTATGTCTGCACCTAAGTTATATTACTGACTTGCTATAAGAGAATGTTTTAAAAAGAGTTAGTTTACCATCTGGAATGATAAAAACTAGCAAAGGCATGAATAAAAAAATCAAAAATAAAAAATATCATTTTTAGTCTACCAAGTTTTTTTTACAGCACTGATTTCTAATTTTGACCAAGAAGAGAACCTGGGAAGGTCTGAAATGTATTCAAACATGTTGAGTAAGATCAACTCCTAAATATGTAAATATATCTCTTCTGTAGAAGAAATATAGTCAATGTCTGGGTTGCCTCAAGTCCTGTCCTCTGTGCAAAGGAAATTCAGCAAGGCTGATTTTTCAGGATGTGTGTTGATATGTGCCTGTGCATTAGATGTCAGCGATTAAACCCTCAAAGGTAGGCGTGTGTACATATTTGTATGGAAAAGGAATGAAGTGGCAACTGCTGGTGACAAGTCTTTCACATGTACATGTCTCTGCCTCAGGTAATAACAGAAGCAGAAATGAAAAGAAAATCATTGAGGACTGGGGCAAAGCACTTTAATTTCAGAATACATAATATGCAGCCAAGAGTAGTTATAACGGAAATACCAAAGGGATTAAATACCTTTTGAATTTCTGAAAACCCGACCATAATATAAAAGTTTTAAGTATTTCACATCTAATGCACATCACAGTAGAGGATTTCAGCAAACTTTCAAGCTTCCAGCTTCCTAAAGCATAAAATTGAGATGTTGTGTATAAGTAGGTTTATAATTGGGTGTTATTGAAATGATGTACTGATTATAGTACACAGTTTATAGACTGAAAAAACAGTAGGAGCTTTCAAATTTTCAGTAATTTTTAAAATTACAGGGAAAGTAAATAGTGCTTGTGTGTACTGGGATATAAGAAGGTAGGAGTTTATGATATATTCTTGCCTAACCCAAGGTCTGATCTATTCATAAAACATTTGCCAGCAGAAGTATATTTTTCTTTCAGTCTTGGTGGGAAAATACCAATTTGCTATAGAATTTATAGCATCTTTTATATTTGTCATATAAAGAACATTCTTAATTTTATCAGTATTTAGTAAAAAATAAATGTGACTAGGGAAACCGAAGCAGGAAGACTAAGAAGCTAATTTTGAGGAAATATTTTATTTCTTCATCCACCTGTCAGCCTAATTTAATATTAATAAATACTGTACAGAACAGTGAAGGATATTTTCAACTTCTCTCTTCCAAACTACCCATGCTTTTTGTGAGTTGTCTGGTGGCCACTATGGTATTATTTTAATTTTTCAGAACTATTGTTTTTGCTATTATGTTACTTTTACAATAAATATTGTATGAGAGGGGGAGGCACTCTGACAGATCACAGAGACAAGCTTTCCTTGATTCTTCCTTTCTCATGAGCTTATGAACACATAACTTATCAAGTAAACATTTATTGAAAGAAAATGATATTACATCATATCATCACAAAATTGAGATTTTTACTTAGGCATTGACACATTAATTATAATGAAAAATCCAGAATTTTCATTCATGTAGCTGCAGGATGTAAAGATCTCATTTTTTGAGTGACCTAAAACATTCATTGGCAACAATACCTGAGGCACGTATGTGAGAGAGTTTAGATGAATTGGACCTGGACAGTTCTTGTATTTTCTCCTCACTGGTTATAACACAAGCTGAAGGTACTTAGTTTAGGTTCAGAGACCTAATTTCTTGACATCTCATACTATGAAAGATGAATCCTGGCATCTGCTGGTGTTACTAGTGGAGAGTTTTTGTACCACTCCTTTTAACTATCATGCATAAAATCACTTCACAGAAGACCTTCTTTTCTCTCATATTTTATTAAGTGGGTTGACAGTGTGTGAATATTAATTTCTACTACAATCAAGGAACTCTGCAATGCTGAGAGCAGTAATTAATAGCTGTGACTCCAAATACAGTGTCTGAAAATCAGCAATGATTATTTTATTCAAAGTCTTATCATTCAGCTATTTTCTAATTTTTCATTAGAGAATAGAAGATTTTTAAAAACACTTAGGTCACTTCCTTCTGGCATAGTGCACTACTCATGCTGGCCCTGGATCATCTGGCAGCACCTCTATGATGCTCAGTCACATTTGCTGTTCACAGCACTTACAGGTGGTTTCACAGGTCTCAGGTCAGGTCTGTTTTCTGCTTACTTACTGCTCAGTGAACATGAACTTAGCTTTCCACAAGAACATTTTCTTAAACTGTCAATGTATTCAGTGCATGGGCTGTCACTCTGATTTTCTTCCCTGAAGTATCAACCTTTTGTAGCTGCCCTGGCTTGGAGACAGCCATTGACCAGATGTGCTCTTTCAGTCCTACCAACTAAATTCTCTTTCCCCGTAAAGCCAAGTAGCACTCCCTAAAACATTGCTGCTGGTTTCTTTTGTATTATTTCTTTAAATTCTTGGGGGGGTCCATGAAATAGTATGTTGTATTCTCTGCTTCTGGCCTCAGATTGGAATTCTTATTGAATATGTCTACCAATGTGGCATGGGCTCAGAACACTGAAAGGGCTGATGTTCATTCTTGTTCTCCACTTTTGACTGTGGCTCAAGATTTAGTTTACAGTGACAAACAGGAAGGTCAGGTACTATATTTGCCTAATCATTATTTCAGCAAATCCAAGAATAAAATAGATTTTGGATCAATTGAACCACCTTTTATCATACCCAAATCATGTTCTGTGAACAACTCATCAATGACAAAAGAAGATAACAATGAAATTATCCTAATTAAACTGAAGGTCGCTCAGGGTTTGTAGCCCAAACTCTAATTAAATTTAACTTTTTCATATTATTTTTCATGTCCACACACATCATAAAATATTTGTTCCATATAAGTCTGCAAAAAAACTGCCACAGGATGTAATGAGGAACCTTGCTGAAAGAGGAGCTGGTAGTCTGTGCTTCGCATCTGAAGGCCTGGAGATCAAAAGAAAGCAGCATAAAGTGACATTGGACTGCTCTGTGCCCTTCCAGTGGTTGTGTGTCTCATGGCTGCCCTGCTTCTCTCACAAACAGTTACAGCACCTACAACATCTGGAATATCTGAAACAGAGCTGTTTATGCAGTTTATTTTTGCAGTCTAACCCTGACATATAACTTTTTCAAAACTCTAACGCTTTTTCAACATTATTTCCTTAGTAGAAGTAGTAGAAAGAGGACTGTCCAGAGCACGGATGTGGGAATTTGAGCAGAGATGATACTGCAACGCAGTTGTCAAAGGTGCTTAATATTTTATTGTTGCAGTTTGCAGAGCATGAATGCAGCCTGTTTGCTCCTCACAGTTTACATGGGGTGTACAACACGCCTGTATTATACATAATGCATTTTTTCCAAGTTCAGTAATTAAGTAATATTTTTGTTCTTGATTTTCCTTTATAGTTCAGCCTTAGAAGGAGTAGTCATTACATGGATTTCACTTGAAATGTGTCAATGGAAAGTGGACAAATCAAGATGTCTGTTTGGAGAGATGGTTTACACACCTAAGGGGAAACTACAATTATGTTTATTTTTTGCACAGGTTCTTGGTTTTACACCTTTTTCTGCCTGTCCATATGAAATCCACTAATACACAGTTACTTTTTAGAGTACTGTAAACCTTTTTCTGCTTGTCTTTGGTCTGTTCTGAAAATAAAGTGAACTTATTTACAGCATGTTCTGATTTCATCAAAATCAGAGAATACTTCAGTCAGTTTTGTTACTCTCAGACAACGTTTCTTGTGGTTTCCTCCTAAGCATCTGTTTTGTCACAAACCCAGGTAAGAGTGCACTGGCTTGATTTTTGAGAGAAATTTCCTGTAGGGTGGTGTTTTTTGCTGGCCTTATCTTGCTGTGATGGAACAGGTAACTTGTTCAGGCAGGCAAACCACTGAGATCTGTCCTGAAATCTTAAGCAAAGCAGAATATGCTGAAAAGTGTGAATAGAAGTAATTTAAAAGTGTTAGTTTACAGAAAGCTTCTGTTTAATTTGTGCAATCTTTGAAGGCGGTGAGAATGAATGGCTTCATGGCACCTGATATGATAGGACAGGCTGAGTACAAGGAGCCAGAAAGAGGAGTGAAAAGCATCCACTAGAGCCCCCTGCCAAAATGTTTAGGGAGAATAGGAGGTAGGTGTTATGTGGAATTTGCAGCAATGGGGCAGCAATGAAGTTGAAACACAAGGAAAATATTACCCTGTGCATAATACTTCAAAAAGAGGTGTATCTGCAGCACCAGAATTACTCAAAATACCCACAGGCTAATTGTGGATAACACCTGATACCTAAACAATATTTTTTTTTCTAAACTGTTTTTGATAGTTTATTTTAGGAAACAAATTGCAAATATGGCTAGTTTCTCAGGTATGTACTTTGCTGTACTACATTCTGGAAGAAAATCAGCTTTCTGATGGCTGCTATGCAGCAGATAAATACTTATCTGTACTCCTTAATCTGGAGAGCCAAGCAGTGAAGGGTGCTGTGCACTGGAGTGAAGTTCTCTCATTTTCTTGCAGTACCTTGGAGATAGGCTGATCCATTTGGGGAGTGCAAGACTGCCTCTTTGAAAGACACAGGGAAATTAGTTGAACACAAAGATGTGTGAAGACAATGGCAGTCCCATATTTAGTATACTTTTTCTAGATTCTGTATAAAGATATGCTTTATCTGGTTTCTAAATTTAACTTTCTAAGTCTGTCTTGGAAGTTTCACATCTTTCTGATGCTCCTGTACAAACTCACATGGAAGATTAATACTGAAATATTATGTTTAATGCTGGAATACTTAGGAATGCAGTAGCATTGAGCCCTGCTGGGGGTACTGGAGGTTTTACATCAAGATACCACTGTGTACACATGGGAATAGCATTTCAAAGAGGGTAGAAAGACTCTGTGGGCATGCTACAGCCGTGCGGAAAACCATTCTGTCCAACTCTGAAATAAAGAAACCCAAGATTGAATTAATGTTCCCTTTCCCCCCGCTCTTCCTGCTGTGTTTTTTTCCTCAGTGCTTCTTTGGAGTACCCAGGCAGTCACATGCAGAGTGGCTGAGGCCAAGAGGACTGGTTTTTTTCAGTTTGTACTCTACAGAGATGAGTTTTTGGATTTGTGAGCATAAGGGAAGATGAGCTATGTCATTTTCCCTGAGCTTTCACCCTCTTCTAAGAAATTATGAGCATGTAAGGGTGCTTACAAAATGGTTACTTCCCAAAAAGTTTTCAAGGCAATGGAACATAATTAAGTAATTTGCATATACTGAGCTACTCATCAACAAGGTGAAAGAAAAGTCCATGATATTCATGAATATTTTGGTGAGTTGGGTGTTTTTCAACAAGTATTCACTAAATTAGAGTGGTTTCATTTGACACTTGAATACCAAATTTAATTTTGCTTTTGGGTTAGGGTTGTTCATCTCACTCACATCTCCATAAAAATTAACTACACTTTTTTTTTTCTTTTTTTCAGGGAGTTTGTAAAGTTGGGAACTTGGGTCACTGAAGTTCTCTGATATGCTATCGAGACTTTTGGGTCAGTTCAGAATTTGTACTATCTCTGTATAACAAGAAGGCACTATCTATGTTCAGCTCATTCATAAAGAGGGCTTTCACCTAGTCTTCTGCTGCTATGATCAAACAGTGTATAAATATAAAATTATTACTGTTTGAGGCTAAATGAGGAATGCTCCCAGTGTACTGAGGCTTGCAGTAGTGGCTTTATGCTTCTCAGAAGCACATGTAATAACACACAGAGAATACAAGATAAAGAAAGGTAAAAGCCAAGAAGCTTAAAAAATAAAATTATATTAAAAATTAAGGTATTGATAAATACATAGATTTAATTCTATATTTAAACCTGTTGAGTGTTGGCTCTATTTAACTGAAGAGTGCATTTCAAAAGAAAAATTTTCCTAAAACAGGGGAACAGTTCCATTGAAACTTCATATTTCTCTTGCATGAAAACCTGTTGCAGGTAAGAAGATCAATAATTAGATAGTTCTAATTCCCTGCTTCATTACAAATCTTATTTATAAAAACAAACTATCAGTGTTGGTTTGTTCTTTATCTAATACATCCCATGAATTGCCACTACCATGGATATGTGATGAAATATCTTATTCAGAACAATTGTAAAACTCTACATATAAAATCAGCAGACACTAAAATATATACTCTTATGAAGGGAAAATTTCTTTCACAGAATCATAAAATTATAGAATGGCTTGGGTTGGAAGGGACCTTAAAGATCATTTCCTTCCACCCCCCCTGCCATGGGACATCCTTCACTGGACAGGTTACTCACAGCCCCATCCAACCTGACTTTAAGCACTCCCAGGGTGAGGCATCCACAACTTCTCTGGGCAACCTTTTCCAGTGTCTCACCACCCTCACAGTAAAGAATTTCTTCCTAATATCTAATCTAAACCTACTGTCAGTTTGAAGCCATTGCCCCTTGTCCTACTGCTGTATGACCTTGTAAAAAGTTTATTTCCCATGTTTCCTGTCAGCTCCCTTCGGGTACTGGAAGGCCACAATTAGGCCACCCCTATGCCTTCCCTTCTCCAGGTTGAACAAACCCAGTTACCTCAGCTTTTCCTCACAGGAGAGGTGCTCCATCCCTCTAATCATCTTCATGGCCCTCCTCTGGACTCCCTCCAGCAGGTCAATGTCCTTCCTAAATCTGAACTTTCTTTCTTACACCTTATTGAAAGTTCGATGCCAGAATTTGTTAATTCTGCTGGACACAGAACAGCTGAGGCTTCATTGTTTGGTGTTATGGTGGCAATACTTACCCTGGAGAGTGTTGTTGTTTGTGGTCAAAGCACATTTTTATTTGCACATGTATCTTTGAAGAAGAGTGTGTGAATAGAATAAAGTATAATTAATAAGGTATTAATAATAGATTACCCACAACTCCAAGTGATTAGGCAATTTTAATCGGTTTAAATAAATACTGGAAACTAAAAATTTGTCTGCTTTGAACTGAGACAAGAAAAATAATAATGTTAAAAATTAAGAACTTACTAGGTCAAGCAATACTTTAAAATTTTATCTAGCTTTTTTTTCAGCTGCAGAAAAAAATGGGTCTTAAGGTCTTACCAATTCATATTTGATCAATTTTTGCAATTTATCTACATGCTTTTTCTTTCATTAATGGAAATTCATTAATCTTGTAAAACTAGATTGGCTTGCTTTGTTTTTCTGTGTACTGCTGACCTACCTCTAGGCATGGAAGATATTTATGATAGATTTGTTTAACTTTTTGATCTGTTAAAATTGTAATGCTCCTGGAGTATATGAACAATGAAATAACAGTTTATATCCTCAAGAAAATACCACATCTATTGTAGTTTCTTTCAAGGGTAATGACACTTTCTATTATCTCTGTCAAAGTACTACTGTGAATTATCTCAATGAATGTAGCCCTTTCCTTTCCTGTTCATAAGCATATCCAGACTTTTATAGAAACAATCATTACTCGCAAGGATTTGCCAAACAGCAAACCCACTTTATGTTATGGATTATTTACAATTCTTTCTGTCTGAATTCACTCTGAAGTGACTGGTCACCTCACTGTCACAACTTCTTTTCTTTTCTTGCATGGAAGTATCTTTTAAAAACTTGTGGCTTATCTATAACAGGAGAAAAAAACCCCATCCTTGCCAAATCCTCTATTGCATAGGCAAACATACTTGTTTCTGCATATGAAAAGAGACTGGATGAACAGTAATAGAAACAAATCTCCATTAATACAAATAACAACAAAAAATCCTGTGCTAAAAAGCTTTTCATATTCACACGGGTTTTTGCAGGAACATCATCTTCTTGGAATATCAGTGGCTGGATGGATAAGAGGTTCAAGGCATATCTCCTTTTTACATTACTCCTTTGGCAGAAGGTAACTTGTAGCATTGCATTAAGCTGGTTTTGCAAGTCTTTTTATTGAGCTTATCACATAAGCCACCTTAACCTCCTTACTCACCCTCCAAATATATGTTATAATTAAGAGTAAGTTTTTGACTTTCAACAGCTTTTGGAAAACCACAGATGTTTGGGATCTAAGTGTTTTCTTCTGAATAGAGTAACAGCTGTGCAAGCAGCGATGGAGAGCTGAGTGTAGGAGGCTGACATAGCAGGATTCCTGTCAGCCATAATGGTTGTGTTCATTCTGTGCATGTTGAAGTTTCAGTGGTGAGAACAATGAAATAGTGTCCTGCCAGAAACCCAGCAAAATCTGAAATAAAATATACTTTAGTTACTGCTGGTTTTGAACACTAGATGACAATGCCATGTGTCTCAGACAGCACCCCCTACCTCGATTTTCAGCTGCACTAAAAATCAAGTAGAAAATAATGTTAAAAGGGATTATGACCTCATTTCTTATCACCCAAATTGAATGTTCTAGTAGATTCTCTACATGCAATATGCAGAGAATCGTGCATATCATGCAATATTATTTTTTCCTTTTTTTGGAGAAGTTATATGTAAATTCTCTTGGGACTGGAAGAATTAACACACCTGCTTGGAAAACCTGTTGGCTTTTGAAATTTAATTTTAAGTTCCACAGTCTCTTACATTCCTCCTGATTCTTTGTCTCTGATACATCTACCACTCCAACTGGAATCTGCATCAGCCTGACTTAAGGGGAAAAATTATGGAGTATTTTGACGTAAGTGTGTTTATGACTAAGTCTTGTAGCGCCTAACAGAGAGGACCAATGAGGTTCTAGGGAAATTAAGAAAATAAACCATTTCTCAGAAATGAAAAGCCTTCCTATAACCTTTTTGGAACATTTTAAGGAAGAATATGACAGGTATCCAATTCTTTATTAATTAGTCCACAAGATCTTCAGATGAGGGAGAAAAGCCAAAAGGCAGCTGAATAGAGACCCTGTAATGGGTTCAGTAAAGGGAAGAAGGCAAAGTTGATTCAAATTTTATACTGCCTGCATTAACTAGATTGCAAGCTCACCAAAAGACAGCTTTCAATGCACCTTTATTTAAAAAAATTCTTTTAATTACTCGAAAAAATGTCTTTAGTAGTGCGTATTGCCTAAAAGGATTGGATTTGATGAAATATGAGATTTTTAAATGAATAATTTAATGAAATTAGGCATTGATTAAACAATTTTATTTGGACCACCATATCTGTCAGAATAAATCAGTTTTAGTTTTCCCTTACATAGGTCTGCAACCAAATTCTAAAGTAGCTTCAGAGTAAACAATTTTAATCTTTGGTATAGCTCCTTAAAAAGTCTGTCTCTTCTAAAATCCAAAGTTATTCTGTCTTTATACATGTTCCTTCTGCATTACTGCCACCTGTGTTGGTATTAAATCTCCTATAGTGTTTGATCTCTAAGGGGATTATTTTCCTCAGATGAGAAAGCCTTGGGCTTTATGATAATCAGCACTGTTCTTTACCCATGCAGGTGTGAATACATGTAGAACAGGGAAAAGACCATGACCTGCTATGAATATTTATCAAAACACTTCTTGCAGCTGGAAGAGCCAACTAAAGAAACAGTGCTGTACCATCACCCTGCCATATATACTTCTCACGTATTTGTGCCACGTTGAAAAAGCCATTTTAGAAATACCTGGAAAGACAAAAAGAGACAGCTTGTGCAATTTATTCTTTGTTCTAAAATCCATCAGCTGCTTAATCTTATCTATAATGGGCCAGGGTCTCCTTTGAAACCATCTGATTGCTTTAAAATCCCTTTGGAGCAATGCACTTACTTGCCTGTACTGAGTACATAATGACATCACTAATGCAAGCACGGCAACGTCTTGTCCATGCACAAATGCACTGCTCCAGCCTCTCCCTGACAATCACTGTGGCCAGAATCACACCTGAAAGATGGAAAACTCTCAAGCATTGCAGCTGAGTTTCTTGTTGACAAAGAAGCTGGAATAAATTAGGAGCTATGACACAGCACATGTTATCCTGAGGGAACTTTGTAACTCTAGAGCCAGAAGTTCTCTGTGGCAATTTATATGGGGTTTTCTAAGCATCACCACAGGCCCCTCCTCTCCGAGGCTCTCAGTCCAGGACTGAGCAGACATAGAGGTGAAGGTGACTTACAGCTACTTTTGTACCCCTTCCTAAGTATGTTGGAAGCTGTTTTATGACCATTGGTCTTACTCCTGCCATGAAGCCATGGAAAAGAATTTCAGTAGTAGGAAAAAATCAAATGGAAAAAAAACCCCAAACATTTTTTTAAAAATATGACACACATTCATCTTGTGTATAGTTAATCACTTCAAGTTCCAGAAGTCACTCAAGAGATAGGAGTGTGGAATTTCCTGTGCTCAGCTATGTAAACTGTTCATCTACTCTGACAGATGGAGAAACAGTGGATTCTGAGCCTTTATGTGTGGCAAGACTATTAGTGCATACTTCAGAAGAGAAATTCTCTTTCCTGGTCCTCAGGCTGACACAATTCCGAGTAATTGGAAGCACTAAATGCAGAGGGGATTCAATAGGATTAAATTTACATTTCAAATTCAGAAACTGAAATTTTATCTTTGGCAGGTCAGTCCTTTTAAGGCTCCTCCGATGAAGGTGCTCAGACCTAGAAAATTCAAGAGAATACTATGGAGTCTTGTGGTAAGAATGCAAATGACATGAACAGTAAAGCAATAAATAACAAATCAGGTATTTTTCTGTGGTTGCACATTCAGGACCAAAGAAAAATGTGCCTGTTGTAAGCTATCAATATAATGATAGTGTATTCATTGACTATGGAAAAAGCACCATGAAATATTTTCCCTAGTACAGAGGGTTAATTGCATGAGTTATTACTGTCAAATAAGTACATACACATAGTTTTGTACTCTTTTTGTTTATTTTCTGCTCAGTAGAAAACAGAAGAGAAGACATTACCTGTACCTAGAAGCTACAAAAGGCAGGTATTTTGTAAAGAAAGGCAGAAAGACAGATCAAACTACCCTTCTAAATTTGTGTAGGGGTCACACAAACAGAGGCTGTTCTTAATTTATGTGAGGACCCCAGGTAGGGTCAGCCTAATTGATTCAGCCTGAAAAAGTATTTGAAGTTGTGTTAGCAGCTCAGATTTTTTCTACTTACAGCTCACACTGGGGAAGTTTCATCATTGAGCATGAGACAGGGAACCTTATACTCTCTCTCCCTCTGTGCTCAATATCCGTGCTCCTTCATTTATGGTAGTGCTGTATACTGAAATTCCTGTCATAAGCTGCCAAACAACAATTTCTTCTGTGCCCTCCTACAAGGGGATTGCTAAAAATAACCAGAAAAGTAGATAATGGGTCAATGGTGCCAGGATGCTCTCAGTCTGTGCCACTTCTCCATGGAGGGTCCAGCAGTACTGCTGCTCCTACCACTTCATGTGCAAATCCTCTGCTTTTCATTTGCATTGCTGAGCAGGCAAAACCAGTCTTTCTGAGAATTTTGTGTCATTCTGCAAAATCTGTCCTTAGAAGAAAGGACGCTTATACTAGCTCCAGCAAGAGACTTAAATAATAACAAGGCACAATAAAATTCTTCACCTTGTTTTATACTTGTAAAACTTAAAGCCTTTATACCAACTACGCCAAGTTCCCCGCACTAAAGCTTGGAGGAGAACAAATCATATTTTATAAGAAAGAACTCATTTTAACAGTCTAACTAGATATGACTAGGCTACTGCTATGCTTGCCTATTCCGTGGTACAGAGGGGTTTGTTTAATTAGTCAAGGCTGTGCCAGATGTCTGTGGAAGAGGTGGGAACTCAGCTTAGCTCATTTGAGATCCATACTGTGATTATAAGGTCGTGCTTCCAGGAAGATGAAACCTAAAAATTTCCTTTGGCACTTTTTCCTCTCCAGTTTTTTCTCCAAGCAATTTCACTGATCTCTTCCCACCCAAAACTCTCTTATTACAAAGCTTATTGGTCTTTTATTGGTCCTGGGTCCATGCTGCAGCTTTGGAACATTTTCTTTTGATACACAGGGCTGCTTATTTTTAGATTACAGGATTATTTAGAGTTCGTTGTCATTTTGTGTAACTGATTGAAGAGATTCCTAGCATATAGGTTAGGGAATACATCAGATAAATATAATAATCTAGTAGAATATTTGTTGGACTGTATGGAAAAAAATTTTCCTACTTTCTCCAAGAGAAGGATGAAAGATAAATAACTTGCCCTAATTCATACATATTTTACAGCATAGGTAATAACTAATTTACAGTTCTGTATTTCCAACCACCATTAATGGTATTTAATTTATCTTCTTTGGAGGCCCGACTGGTCTGCTGAAGAATTCTCAAACTTGTGAGCAATGGATCCCATGGCAGTATATATAGAAACACTCTTTCCATCAGTGAGGTTTGCCATGGTGATGTTCAGATATGTCAAATCTGGCAGCTTCTTTACTTCCCAGAATTACTCATTCCTTAGTGGGAGAATCCTGAGAAATTTCTAGTAGCTCCACTACGTTGGGTTTGCGTGGCCAGGTTTTGGTAGTGGGGGTGTTAGATGGATGGTTTCTCTGAGAAACTATGAGAAGCTCCATCCATGTCCAGCAGCACGAATTCCAGATGGCTCCAGGATGGATGTGCCACTGGCCAAGGCTGGGCCCATCAGAAATAGTGGTAGCACCTCTGGGATAACAGATTTAAGGAAATAAGTTACTGTGCAGTTGTAACTGTGGCCAGAGAAGAGCAGGGTGAGAATATGTGAGAGGAACAGCTCTGGAGACACCAAGGTCATTGGAGAAGGAAGAGGAGGAGGTGCTCCGTGTGCCGTAGCTGAGGTTCCCCTGCAGCCCCTGGTGCAGACCATGCTGGGGCAGCTGTGCCCCTGCAGCCCATGGAGTTCCATGGGGATGGAGAGATCCCCCTGCAGCCTCTGGAGGAGACCCACACTGGAGCAGGTGGATGCCTGAGGGGAGGCTGTGACCCCAAGAGAGGCCGGTGATGGAGCAGGGTCCTGGCAGGGACCTGCAGACCCACAGAGAGAGATGCCCACGCTGAAGCTGGTTTCCTGGTAGGACTTGTGACCCCATGGGGAACCCACACTGGAGCAGCCTGTCCTTGAAGGACCATGGGAAATTGTCCCATGTGGGAGCAGTTTGTGGAGAGCTGTTGCCCGTGTGATGGACTCACGTTGGAGTTCATGGAGAACTGTCCCCCTAGGAGGGACCCCATGCTGGAGCAGGGGAAGGACTCTTCTCACTGAGCAATAGCAGAAACAATGTGTCATGAACTGACCATAATCCACATTCCCCATCTCCCTGCAACACTGAGGGGGAGGAATTAGAGCTGGGAAAGAGGTATGGGTGGGGGAAAGTATTTCTAAGGTCTTATTTTACTTCTCATTATCCTGCTCTGTTATTGTTAGCAATAAAATCGATTAATATCTCTAATTCAAGTTTGTTTTGCCTGTGACAGTATTCAGTGAGTGATCACTTCTGGTCTTTATCTCAACTCAGTAACCATTATTTATATTTTCTTTTCCCTGTCCACTTGTGGAGGAAAGTGATAGGGTAGCCTTAGTGGGTGCCTGGCATCCAGCCAGGATCACCCCACCACATCCAGTTAGCCTGTTCTTGCTTAAGACACACAACAGCTGTCTGCTCTGAAAGGAAAACTGTCACAGTTAGAAAGACAATACTGAAAGGGAAGAGGCAATTTTCAAATGCCTTGTGTATTTTTGCCTTCCTCCTCTGAGAACACCCATCAAAAGCTCTCTTGGGGTTTCTCAGAAAGGACAACTGCCAGGGTGGATTGTGAGGGAATCAGCTTAATTTACTATGCACCTGCTGAAATTCTGTCTGAGGCTGTTAATTTATTCAAAGATAAACAAAATGCTCTTATTGCCTCATGCAGTTTTGACAGATGGCTCTTAGCATTCAGCCCAGGTGTAAAGAGACAGAGATTAATGGATCTGTTCTTTTTAATTCACACACATACTTGTGACTTTCATGTCTACCTGAAAAGCTCCTCAGGCTGTCTATCTATTTCTTGTTCCATGTAATAGACAGATCTTCTTCTACCCCGATACTTACTTGATTGTGCCTTTTAACAGAAGTCCCTCCCCATGGAATATTCAATTTGCACAGCATGAATCATATA
Source organism: Rhipidura dahli (assembly GCA_013399225.1). Lineage (NCBI taxonomy): Eukaryota > Metazoa > Chordata > Aves > Passeriformes > Rhipiduridae > Rhipidura > Rhipidura dahli. Next base: position 337,651 of record VXAC01003078.1, read on the forward strand.
TATCACTAATATCCAATTTAAAAGTAAAATAGTATTTAATTATGAATGTACACGAGTTCTTGGCTCAGTGGAAAGCTTTAAGAAAAGAAAAGGAAAAAAATACCTATCCTCCACATCACATATGTAAAAAGAGGTTGTCTCATTTCCCATTCCAAAAAGTAATGATTAGATAAGTTACATGAATTTCATCAGTGCAAGCAGAGAGCAGGATTGAAATAATGGTGTCTCTTTTCAAACAGGACTTCCCCAGTCCTACTAAGTATCTTGAATGACTTCCTTGCTTAAGTCTGCAGATAATGTGCAGTACAGAACATGGGAGAAGTTTCATGTCATGCTCATATTCTGCAAATATTTTTAAGCCAAAGGGAGAGCTTTATTCCTCAGAAGCTTAATCTGTGTCACACTGCTGGAAACGGCAGAGGATGAAAAGCAAAGAAGGTGGCAGAAGTAGCAGAGATATCTGTTACTTTGCTCTTAAATTATATCTTAGAGTGTACAGAATCTGGAAGTTCAAAGTATGTGTTGCCATTAATGAGGACCCCAGAAATAAAGAACAGATAGGGGCTTTGAAATTAAGGGAATAATGTCCATGAGGCACCTAAAAACATGAAAAAATCAGCTCAGATCTGCTAAGGTCAAGGTCTTGTGGTGAAATCACCAGTACTCCATACCTGTTAGCTTTAGAATGTATTTAACTTTGTGTTAAAAGGCAAACAATATTAAGTTAATGTTAAAATGCCCTTGATCATTATCAGCATCAGAAGAACATTCTAAGCAGGGGTTCTGGACCTGAACTTCCCCAGATTCAAACCAGAAAAGATATTGGCTGAATAGAAGCTATTTTGCTGCTTGTCTGATTTCAGCTATTTTCTATTATGTAACATTGCTATCTCTGCTGAAGAGTTTAAAGTATTTCTTTGTCTTCCTCAGCTTCTAAACTCATGGCTTGGCGGTGGAAGCTGAAAAACTGTCTGTGTCTCAGACCTGGGGATGGCAGTGTATTTGAGACCAGTCCACTTGTCCCCCTTTACCAACTTAGTTTAAATGTGAACGTGTTACAGAACTGAAAGCAACCACCATCACTGGAGGGATGTGTGATACAATACAACTTCTCTCCTGTGCTTTTTGGAGGCTTGCTAATTCAACACAAATTGGAGGGTTTCATTCAGGGTTTTGTAACACTGCCAAAAGCACTGGCATGGGATTTGCTGGACTCTTGTGCCTGCACAAGCTGCTGCTGCTGTAACAAGGTGTAGGACAACACAGCCCATGTCTCAGTAAACCACAGCAAGTTTGTTAAGATTATTTGAGGTCAGTTAACCCATGGGATACTAAGTGGAGATGCATGCTCTGCTGCTTGGGATATTTCCTCCTCTCCCTACTTGTCCAGCACATTTGGCAGAAGCCAGTATTAATCCTGCTTCCAGTGATGGTAATAAACAGGATTTCACTAGCTCTATCTGCTGCCTTTGGCTAAGGTCTAAGGCAGGAAAGAGGGTGAATTGAGTGTGTGTGAATGAAATTAGTCCATACAGTAAGAAATCTTTTCATGCTTTTAACCTTTCTGTGCCTAAATGGTGTTTGAACTGCATTTACAAGGATTTCTGATGACATTTTGAAATCATACATTATAACTAGAATATGGACTTTTTTTTTTCTTATAGGATAAAATATTTAGTGAATATTTCTACTTGTTCTGCCAGAATGCCATATTTTTTTAATAAAAAGGAGAGATAACAATTTAAAGTCTTCACACCTAAAGTGGAGTTTGCTTTTTTTAGTGTAAACTTGTTCAGAGTGAGAAATTCAAAGGAAACAGCTCCTACAGGTGAAAATAAAGCCTTTGAAATAACCACTGATTCTGTTAACTGGGATGGAGAAAAGACCTTACAGCCTCTGTTGCAGCTACCTTCATGTGCACAGCATTTCTCCCTGCAGGAAGATGGGAAGAGTCAGAGGCAAACAGAAACTGACAGAGGAGGATGAAAAAGCCATTCTCAAAAGTTGCTACTTGGTGTGAGGCTGCTTTAATGATGCAGTTGGCTTAAGAAATGCCAGGTTCTTTGAGATGTAGAAGGCTTGGTGTTAAAGACAAAATACAGAAAGAGGCAGCCCTCTGTTCAAAATTCTATCTATAGGGTTATGATTGTCTGTCTCACGTGTTCTGTCTTCTAATCAGCCTATGTATGACTAGCAAGTTCATCTGTGGTGTAAATATAAAGCTCAGAAAGAAATGATCATTCTTTACTTTGATAAAACCTGTGGAAAAAACACTGAAATCTTGCATATTGTAAGCAGAGAGAACACTTGAATATGCTTTCTCAAATTAATGTTTGGAGAAAGGCAATATTATCCTTGCAAACATCCTGACTGGAACTGTTATTTTCTGGAAATGTTGCAAAACTTTTCCTCCCAGGTTTTCTGTCTGTTCCCCCTACTTGCCTATTGTGTGGAGCCAGAGTTCAAGTGTGTATTCCCTGCTTTGAAATATTCTTCTGTGCTGAGATGCAAAGGCAAACAGAATAAGTTTTGATGTTCTATGAACTTCTCCAGTTATGGCTGGAATTATCTGATGCCTTACTGAAGAGTCTGTATTATTAATGAAGTATCTGGAAACCTTTCTGTGAAGGGAAGGAGGGTGACAGAAGGGATTCTGATTATGCTTCCATTCTCTCTTTTTCAAGCCATTTCCTGGGGATGACATTTCGTAAGGTTGCACTGCCTGAGGATAATATTTCAGCTCGATGGAGAGTGCAGTGAAACGTTTCACTCCTGTGTGTTGTGTTTGTGCCTCAGAGGGACGTGTCAGCTCAAACACAGGGCCATCCTGCTATGCAAATCTGTCCATGCTATTTCCAGATGAGAGCTGGCTCCTATCCTACTGCCTCAGAGTGTGGGCAGAATAAGGTTTTGTCTGATTCCAAACCACAGCCTATGCATACCCATTCTAGATTTGTGCTCACTGTCTTTGGCATGGGAAGGCAGTTTCAAGCCTGCATGCGAGCTGTGAAAGGCAGGAGCTGAATGCAAGTGGCCTTTTCAAAGCTCTTCCACAACTCAATTGACTTTTTAACACTTGTGGTTTCAGCTTTCTGGGCTGTTAGGTAGGGGCAGGATGCCAGCTAGCAGAAATTATAGGATGGATATTGAAAAGGTTAAATCAGTCCTGTGTCTTCCTAACTATCTTTAATAAATGTTGATAGGCAAAATAATTTTGATTTCTTGTACTGCTGCTGCAGACAGCTGAAAATAGAAGAATCTTTTAATGAATAGGCATGATAGTAATAAGAACAGAAAATGGTACATACACTTAAACTTTTTTCCTATAATTTGAAGACTGGATTCTTGTGGTCCTCCTGATGTGATATACCTGAGCTGTAAAGCAGAATTTGCATAGCTTTTGATCTTACAAAAGGCTTCTACTTTTACGAGTCTGGTATAATTTGATGCTTCAGTGGTTTTGACTTATAAATGGTATTTGCAAATCTTTTTCATTCTTTTGGAGCTGAATTTTATGGAGAAATAATAAGTAAGTGACATTTTTGTAAATGGAAAGAATTGGCCCATCTCTGCTAGCTAGAGAGCATTTTCCTATGGAGTGAAAAGTAGTCCCTGGTATGTTCTTCCTCTGAACTAAGCTAGCTTGTTTTTTCAAGCAGAAAAGTAAACACACCTTTAAACTGAAGAATAAAATATTGTGGCCTATCTAAGCCAAAGCAGTTTCCTCCAGAAAAACAGGAATATTTTTCTATCATGCCTTAGTGAGTCATCACAGATTTAACTGCTCTTGGCAAATATTTGAGGTGATTTAGTTACCTCTAAAGTTTTGATCATCTATAGAGAGAATGGTTTGATACAAGCTGGATTAAATACATAATGGTAAAGTCTTCTCTAAGAAAACAACTTTTGGCATCAAAGCTATACATAATATCATAGAGTGGTGCTAGAGATGACAAACTCCTTCCAAGGCAGTGACATTTAAAAAGCAGACATAATATGCAGTATGATTTTCAGTTTCTGGGCTGCAACAAACACTACAGTCTGGGAGGATTTATTTGCAAAATGCTCTTAAGCAATTTGTAAGAAGATCTTCACAAGATTTAGTGAAGGTCTGTAGCAGTGTAAGGGACTCTTGCGCTGGTTACCTGAAGTGAGGAACAGCAGGTACAGTAACAAACACAGAGAGAAAGGAGCAAGTAGAGAGGGTACAAGGCTCACAGTGTGCAAACCAAGATAGCTGAACCAGGGAGAGAGACCAAATCAATCACTATAAATTACTGTTTTACTTCTAATGTGAATTAGTTTTGATGGTTTTAATAAATTTAATACTTCTGATACAAGAACAAAATAGTAACTAAAAGATGACTTCAGCTAATTTTACTGTTTAAGAGTGAACCTATATGATGTAAAGCAAGTAGAAGCTTTATGAAACCCTAAATACAGATCTGGGACAAATATCAGACATCAAAGTTTTAAAAGCTGCCCTTTGTATTACAGAAAATATAGTCTTGGGTATAACAGAGTATTTGTTAGAACCCAGGTGGAGGCAATGATGAAATTGGCAGATGAAATTATACTCACACCCAAGAATTAAAATACAAACCTGGTTAACCAACATCTGCCAAAACTGGGGATTTCTGTACTGCATCTCAATTCTAGCTTGAGTGTGTGCTGTAGTTTCACCCCAGCCAGGAACCAAACCCCACACAGCTGCTCACTCACTCCCCCACCTGCAGGACTGCAGAGAGAATCAGAAATGTAAAAGATGGAGAACTCATGGATTGAGAGAAAGTTTACAGGGAAAGCAAAAGCCATGCACACAAGTAAAGAAAACCAAGGAATTAATTCACTGCTTGCCATGGGCAGGCAGGTATTCAGCCACTCCCAGGAGAGCTGGGCCGAATCATCTCTAATGATTACTTGGGAGAACAAACACCATGTCTGCAAATATTCTCCCCTTCCTACTTCTTACCCCCACTTGATTTACTGAGCATGATGTCACATGCTCTGGAATATCTCTGTGGTCACTTGGGGTCATCTGTCCTGAATGTGTTTCCTGCCAGCCTCTCATGCACCCCCAACTCCCTTGCCAGCATGGCAGTACAAAAAGCAGAAAAGGCCTTAGCTCTGTGCAAGCCCTGCTCAGCAATAACAAAAACATCTCTACATTATCAATTCTGTGTTCAGCACAAATCCAAAACACAGCCTCATACCAGATGCTGGAAAGAAAATTCAGCCAAAACCAGCACAGAGTGGTTTCAGCAATAAAACAATACTGACAGCAGAGTGCTTGAGAGCTTACAGTGGTGGGGCCACTTTGCTTCTTCCTGTAACTGCTGCATCAGTGCTGATAGGAAGATGGATTTCAAGACATACCTGTCTTGTGTACAAATCAGTGACTGGGATGCTGTAATTCAGCTTCAACTCACCAAAGGTTTCTTCTTGCAATCCTGTGTTGATGAAAGGGAAATAGTTTGTGTCAGAATTTTGTAAGAATGTCAAAAAGGTTGTCATTAGAGAGGTGCAGAAATTAGGCAAGGGTGATGATTCTGCATAAGGAAAACTCTATCATGTTTAACTTTGCTATTCTGAATGTAGAGATATTTGGTATATAGAGCCTGTTAACAATGAACCATTCTGGATGAAAAGCCTGTGGTACTACAGTCTGGACTTCGGTGCATGGACCCAGGCATTGACAAACTCAGCATCTTATAAGTTTGAAATCTAAATGAAAATAAATTCTATATTTATGACAAAGAAATCAGGAAAATTATTCTCTTACTTTCTAAAGGAAGCCCAGTTTTGCACGTGGACTGGGGGTGCTAAGTCCCTGAGGCTGGCTGGAGCTGTGTTTGACTCACTGCTCAAGACAGTGGACTTGAAGCTGTGGGAATTTTACTGCAAAAAAAAAAAAGTTGTGGGAAGCAGGGCTGGAAGAGCAGAATGTCCTTCTTTCCCTGCCCCTGTTCTAACCAAGAGTGCTTAGAAGCATATGTCAGATTCTGAAGTGTGGGCTTAGGACTCCTAGCTAAGTTGCTGCTTGCAGCAGAAAGCCATGAAGAGCCAGCTAGTTGGAAATTCTAGACACAGAGACTCTGGTGGGTTTTAAACTGCTGTTATTGAATGTGGCCTAATGGGCAGCTTTCAATTCACTCAGATATCTGTAAGGGAGGAGCAGTACATTTAGTTGTACTAAAGGGAAATGGGATGAAACCTGGTTTAGTTAAATGTTTTGAACTCTGCAGATACAAACAAGGCTTAGATGATATTTCAAAAAGCTTTTCTGTGTTGTTCATTGCATCAGATTCTCAGACCAGCAATGAGTACTGTAACCAGGGTCCATTCAAGTTGAGGATTGTTTGTTTCATTTACTAAAAGGAAGAATACAGCCCTGGCTCAATAATATGTCTCATTTTTTCCCATTTGAAGTTCTGTAACTGAACTGAGATTCACATAATATGGACACAGAAATGAGACAACAAGGAATAGAATATCCTTAGCCATGTTTATTTTTCCTCATACTATATCTTGTGCATTTCTCCAATGGACATAGTTAAAACTGCTTATCTTCATGGAGTGTGGATAAGTTGTAAACAACCATTACAGAAGCAATTTCTAAGAGAACCTAGCTAGCCTGTGTGATGTGCATTTTACTTTCTGCTACAGAGAAGATCCTTCTGTAATGACTGTACTAATACTCACAACATTCAAAAGTCTGTAAATTACTTTCACTCAGAAAGGTGGGACACACATGTATATCTAGAAATGGCACTGTTCTGGCTCCTAATTATCTGGAAGTATAAAATGGGTGTCAAGATGTCACACACCTCTGCTTAGAGAAGCCATCAGTGCAGCCATAGCTGTAGAATAGTTAATGTAAAGAACAAATACATTAAATCACAAGTGATTCTTTCTCTAGATGGAATTAAAGTGTTTCACATAACCCACAACAGTATTTATAAATGAATAGGGATTCAATATATGTGTAGTGTTGAAGAGCTCTGTGAGGTTAACAGGGATGAGAGCAGGAATCTTAATCATTTCATGGCTACCCTTTGTTGGTAGTGGTGGTTACCTCCTTTACTTTAAATAAATAATTTAAAATGTGGTCTGGTGTTAAAGAAAGTACTCATTTTTAATTGCAATGTTGTTTTTAACAGAGATACAGAATATTCTGTGCCTAAAGTGATAATACAGTTTTTGCTCAAGAAATTTTTCACTTGCACCTGCAAGAGCTTCTTTCAGATATACAAAAATTCCACCCCCAAGCCCTAATTGACTTCAAAAGTTGTGTATCTTCTTAATATTCTACTGGTATTCAAAAGGATCAAAATAATATGCAAATAAAAGCAACCTTGTATCAAATCTCTAAGGGATCCAAAAGATGTCTCAATACACTAAAAAGCTACTTTGGAAGAAGTAAACCAAGGATTGTATAAAAATTTACTTAGGCTTGGAAGCAATCTACGACAGACCAAGAGAAACTGTTGAGACAGAGTCACAGAACCTCAGATGGCAAAGGAAATCAAGGATAAAGGGAGAAAATCAGCAAGTTAAGAATAAAGCAGAAATAAGTTGTTTGTTCCTTGAACCCTCAGGTAGAAGAGTTGGTGCCCAGGATGTTACAAGTGCAACTATGGGGAAGAACAGTGGAGGAGCATTACCTTCCACTTTCCCCTAAATGCCATTCAGATTTCAAATTAATAGTATTTGTCATGCTGAGCTCTGTTTTGCACTGGTGATGGGCAAGTCTGCACTGAAGTGTACTGCTGTTCAAGGCTCATCACTCCAACATCCCCCTTTCCCACAGAGCTTGGTCTTTCATTGCACCTTCCAGCCAGCTCAATTTGACCTACAGCTCTTTGTCATGTGTGACTGCAAAGGTATCATGGTAGTAGTGACCATCAAAATTCAAGTCTGTTCAGGGCTGCCCACTTGTCCTGGTCTGCTGATGACAGGTCCTGTTCATTCACCTCCTGTGAGATGTAAGCTGTCTGCATGAAGGCGTGGATTATGTGTAAAATCTCTCACAGCTCATTGAGGAGGTGGGAAAGGAAGCTGAATTAAAACTTTTTATTGTTCCACTCCTGTCTTTCTGGTCACTACAAACACTGTGCCCTCTGAAGAGTTAGGACACAGGTCTTTGGCCTTGAGAAGGGCAGCCACAAAGGTCACCTTTCCAACTGCTTCCTCCTGAAGGAAGGGGTAGGAAAGCTCCCAGAGTGCCTGGTACAGTGGAAACCACAGCAGCATTTTACATAATCAATGCTGAAAAATTCTTTAACACCCTTGTGGGCTCAGTGTTCCTTGTGCAGATAAGTCAGTTATAATGAGATGTCTGAGTGAACTTGGATATGCCAATGAAGACCACAGCCTCAATTAGGAAAGAAAGACTGAGATGTTTACTGTCAGCAAGAAGCTCATCCTGGCAACGTGACAGGGTATTAACACCAAACCACACCCCAAGATCCAATAAATAGCTGTGCAGTTTCCAAATTTTGTTTTATTTGTTGATCAAAACAAGACACAGAGATCAAACAAGATTGGATATTGCCTTCCACCCTCACACTGAAAGTTGTAAAAAAGATCCATCCTGTTCATATGCTCATGATATAACTGTGCAGCATCTGACCATCCTCTGCTTAACAACCTTATCTCCCTTACTCACCCTTTGACTGGGCTCTAAATATTTCACTATTCTCCTTTGACATTTGAGCTTATTGATGCTGATGGATATTTCATAGTAAATAGCTCCTTTCAGGCTCATGTTGTTCAGCACTTCAGCAAAATCTTTACACAATATGAGAAATGCTTCAGAAAGTCTCACAATGAATACCAAAGATGATTTATTTTTACTCATGGATGTTGCTTCAATAGATAGCATAGTAAATTTTGCTTTGGTTACCCTTTCTCCTAAGAGACAGTCCAGCTAAAATCACTTCATTTACAATGGGAAACAAAAAGGTTATGTTTGGCCCTTTAGCTGGAGTTAATTTCTGTTGATTGATTAATGTGTATGTAGTGTTTAACTTATCTGTTGTGTCTGTTTCAGGTCCTGTTTGATGCCTGGGAAACTTTTAATTCTTCCTTGTCTTTCTGACCCAGCATAATCTCTTTGTGGATACATAGCTAGCAATTCAGAGTGTGGTCACAGAAGATTTTAATACCTATTATGCTAATAGCACATTTACAACAAGAGGTGGGTGTTTTCAGCCTTTCAGCAAATGAAACCTCTATAAACATATAGGAAATTCTAGGCCACATCTGCAAGGTGAATGTATGCTGGTTTTTGAAAAACGCTCTTAGCTTTCCTTTTTTACAAGCTGGCATTTGACATGTGTAAAAAAGACTCAAATAATCCAGTCAGGAAAAATCAAAACATTCTGTGGGACTGGCTGTTTCTTGGCGACAGGATGAAATGTCCTACCTGCATGCCCTACAGCTGTGAGGGGCTCCACCCTATGCAGAGTGGCCAGTGCACGTGGGAGTGGTTGTGGAAAGGTCCCCACGGTCAGAGTGGTGATATCTTTCCTGCATGCAGTTTAAAGATTTGCCCCAAAGACAGGATCTACCTGGACTGTGGGGAAGCAAGGCCTAAGCCTTTGCTTTTGATTCAGAGGGAGCAGTGATTGAGCTTTAATCTCATACTCCTCAAGGGTTTTATTTTGTGGATTTTTCTGAATTTCCTATTCAACCTTAAGGCATCAAGGACATTTTGACATTTTCTTTTTTTTTTAAATCATGGTATGTAACTGTTTGTCAAGCAGTCTTTTTGAAGGGAAAAAAGGAGAAATGTTGTTTTCTGTTTCCTTTTCCCAGAGGCTATTAGTGTTGTGTGGTTTTGTTCTGGACTTGCCTTCTAGTTCTCTGCAAACATATCTCCCCATCTTTTCTCAGCTTCCTGGCTAGACAGAATGTGAAAGGTGGATTTCACAAGGTAGTCAAACTTAGCCCAAATGAAATATTTTGCTTTATTTTTGTACCATTTTTTTTGGTGGGTTTATTATTTTTGTTTCTTTCTTTCTTTCTCTTTCCTCTCTTCTCACATGGTCCTGATACATTCATAAACATCCAAACTCCTTCAGCAGTGCTGCTTTCTGGCTCAGTGGATTCCCTTTTCAGGCCAATGACACTTGGTGGAGCCTGGCTGCCAGACCAGGTGGTTTGTAGCTGCCTTGCTGCCAGTGCTGCCAGCACTGTTGCCAGTAAGAGTGCAGTCCCAGCACAGCCCCTCCACACCCTGCTATGCAGGCAAATGTGTAGCTCTGCCTTTTGAGCAGCAGAATTAGAAACTGAGTGGACTGAAGTAGGAAATGTTTGCACACAGCTCCAGCAATCAATGATTCTATTCAGTCAAGTTTATTGCACTGACACCCTTACAAAAACAGGCAATTTCCATTCTTCTCTTTCTGCTCTGTTAGCAAGCAACAGTTTGAGAGGGCTTGAGCTGTGCTTGTAACATCAACCCAGTAGTATTTTCTAGTATATGGGCAGAAATGACAAAAATTTGTGTTAATATGCTGAGTATACCAATAAATGGATTGTTCTGGTGCTCCTGGAACAGCAATCTAAGTTTTCCTCTAAGTTATGAATGGCTGTGAAGGAGTGTTGTGACTGGCTGCTTCCATTGCCACTGCTTGGAGCACAGTGCAAGGGAAGCAAGGAGCAAGCTGACATAAACCTATTGGTCTTGTGTCCAAATATCCTTGCCTTGTTCCAGTCCCCAAGAGCCTATAAGGAATGTATGATTTAAAAAATGTATTAATGTGGCAAATGGCGAATACCAATCCCAATGATTAATTTGTCAGCCTTCTCCATTTGCTTAACTGTACCCTTGATGACAGCATTGGGTGTTCAGGACAAGCAGGCATCTAAAGAGTGTACTAGGTGAGAAAAGTCAGGCTTCTTAGTCTCCAGGAGTCTGAAACAGAAAAGGATATGGGATAACTGCTGTCTCTACAGAGGTGTTGAAGAAACTGTTTCTCTCTGTACCTACATGCAAGATTTTTTTTCTGCATTGCAGCACTGTTCTTGGTAATATTCTGACACGTGAACTTCCACATAGATCAGGTTATTCAGCATTGACGTGCTTAGGTATATACATAACTTTAAATGAGACAAAGATAGCAGAAGCAGGCACCACTCATAGTGTCCAGTTTTGACTTCCTTTTCCATCTTCTTACCTTTATCTCTTTCAAAACCTTGTGAAAATGTCAGACAGCCAGGTCCTTCTCCCAGCAGGTCACCTCTCAGACTTGGAACAGAATTCTTAACCCAGTTCTTGTTTTTCTAAATATGGCCTGTTTCAGGGTTCATCTCACAGCAAGGCTGTACTGGAAACAGAACTCTTCCTTTTTTTTTTTGTTCATTGGTGACCGCACTCATTTTCATGTTTCTTCAGACCCTTTTGTGCCATCCCAATTTCACTGTTTTGATCTCAGGAGTTCTCCTATAATTTCCCCTCTCTAGTACTAGATGCTTTGATAAGACAGGATCAGAGCTGCTCGAGTGGATCATGGGACAAATATTGCAAAAAGAAGTGCTGCTCAGCCTGGGGTTTGACCTTGTGTCCTCTGATCTGTCACATGCCCCTCACCCTGCCACCATTTGTAACCCTCTGAAACTGAGTGGTTGGAAGAAAAATCTTTGTTCTGTATTTGCCAAGCACTTCTGGGTGTTGTAAGGTCCAGCAGTGCTAAAAAGTAGGTGCTGGTTCTGGGGGCAGAACACATGAGTTTGCTTTGGGAGTGAAATATGACATCTGCTCTTACGGAAAAAGTAAATCCCAGTATTAGGCATTTGCCTCCTATGTAGCTTCACAGAAATGGAAGAATAAGTAAATAAAAAAACTTCTTAGAACCTCCTATATAGCCCTGAGTTTAATGCATTCACAGAAACAGTAGGGAAAGTGGGTTTTCTATGCTTTCCATAGAAAAAACCCTACATGGAGAAAGCCTCCACAGCGAAACTTGATTTGTAAAACAGCTGTAATGCCATCTAGCTTCAGGGAGGTTTCTAAAACCATGAATAGCAACAAGTACCTGGGCCAGACAGCAGGCTCAGAGCAAAAGATCTCTGATTCTGCTCACTCACATGCTACAGCTCCTGGTGTTGGGAGTTCCCAAATCAAGGGAAGTAATTTCCATTCAGTAGTCCATAACTTTTCTTCTCTAGATCTAATTACCTTTTGATCTTATTTAGCATTCTGGTCTCCACAGCCTCCTGCAACACATGGTTCTACAGCTCAAGTAAGCTCAGTTTTATGCTGGTAGTTGTAGAATCACAGAATGGTTTGACTTGAAAGGGACCTTAAAGATCACCTTGTTCCAACCTCCTGCAATGGGCAGTTTGATAATTTAATTTGATATCCCTTTGTTCTGACATTATGATGATCTGACTAATATTTCTTCTTCAGCTACTCATTATTTTATATCTCTACTGTATTCCCACCTGTGGTTCTTTCTTTTACTGCCTTAAAAACCCCAGTTAATTTCATCTCTCTTCCTGCCATACCTTTGATCAAATTTTTCATACTTTTCTCTAGTTATGTTGCATCTCTTTTGAAACAGAAGACCAGAACTCCATATAGGAATCAAGATGCAGGGATGTCCTTAACAGACACAATAACATTTAATATTTACATTGCCATCTCTTTCTGTCTAGTAATTTCAATGGTTCCATTTATTCTTTGCTACCACAGATACAAAAAGGATATTTTCAGAGAACTATCTTCAATGGCTCCAAAACTACTTCCTTAGTAATGACAGGTGATTTCAAGCCTACCATCCTATTCAGGTAGTTAGGTCTGTCTATTCCTCATTCAGGTTCCTTTGTCTTTACCAACACTGAATATGATTTTATCTATACTGTTTTCAATGCAATTTCATCACTGTTGTTAAATACCATGAGATCTTCTGAAATCTGCCTTCTCCATAACTCTGCTTTATTTCCTTGAACTATATTCATATATTTTCTAACTAACTGAATTGTCGAAAATCCAGATCCTTTTAAGAGCTTACTTGCCTTTTAAGCTGTTAACCTACAAGAGGCAACTGAGGGCTGATGAAAAGCCAGTTTTGTAAACAGTGAGTTGCTGCTCAAAAGCAGGTAAAGCACCATCATATTTTCAAACCCATTGTTTTCAAATTCTCTCTTTTCAAAAAATTAGATGTCTTCTGAGCACGTGTAAGGATCAAATATGTTTGTTACTGTATAAATTCAATTGTGATGCTGTATTATTAATTTTAAGTACCATTGGGGATGAAACTGGTACCCAGCTTGGCAAACAGCATGCATCTAATGCTATATCCTTGGATACCCATCAAAGTTTTGTCCTGAAACCTGAAGCATTTGAGTCTTCATCAGGAGTGTAAGCAGCCTTGCATGAACAGCTAAACTACTGATTTTTCAGAGCAGATTTTTTAATTTAAAAATGACGTGGAGAAAGGTTGATGTGGCCAATGAGTAACACATGCTCTTATAACATCTGGTTTCACTTTTCCTACCAGATACCATATTGGATTAAGCCTTAATTTTGACTTCAGCAGTTGTGCTTTTTTTTTTCACTCTAAAACTGAACACCCAAAGACAATTTTTTAAGGTATTTACTTTAATGTAAATGATACATTTGGATGTCCTCTGGGTTTCATTTTTATTTCATTTTTATTTTTTTAGAACATTCATTTAATTCCGATTCAGTCACTGAATAATTGAGGTTAGAAGAACTTTCATATGAATGAAGGACTATTGCTCTGTCTGTCCTCTGTTTTCAATGCTCAGGAAAAAAATCACTCATTGGTGGTTAATGCTCCTTGAAGTTTTGAACATATCCAAATGCAGAAAGACTGAGATAAAAAGCAGCTTGTGTTCCTTAGAGGGCATGCTACACTGTGAATGCATTTTTTCTGGCTACAACAAGAGAAGACTAAATTAACTTAGTCTTCCTTGCCACATTCAGTCAAAAAATTTTATTAAATATCTAAAGCCATATTACCCTAGAGAGTTCAGATGGGGAAAGAAGTACCAGTTTCTTATATGCTATGTATCTGTTCCTTTACCTCCACTCAAGAAACTGAAAATTCAAACTTCTTCCTATCCTTTTCCTCCCTCCTTTTTTTTTAAGAGAAGGGAAACACAAAGCAGGTGATCAGCCACATTCCACTAACACAACATGGAATTGCAATTATATATCAGTTGCTAACTAATGAATGTGCTGACACATATATATATAGAGCTTAAAAAAAAAATCTGTGGATCAACGTGTTCATAAAAACGATCCCTAATTGTTTAGTCAAGGGTTTTAGTTCCCTTACAATGTAAATGGGACTGAAAAGAGGATCCTAGAAATGTAACATGATTTTAGCACAAAGCAGAGCCAGTCTATTTGTGAGCAGGATAGCTAAAGACTGAAATGGCTCTTCTGTTTTCAAACATATAAAAAATGTAGTGAGAAGTGTCTTTGGAATATTTTGGCTGCTCCAGAAAAATCTCATTTCTGCATAAAGCTGGAGATATTTTCTTGAGTATGAAGAAAATAATTTTCTACTTTTTTTGCTGTTATGCGTCAGCTCTAATTACTGCTACGACATCGCATACTAAAGCTCTTATTCAAAATGTATTCAATGACTGACATCTCACTAAACTTTGAAACTAAACTATTGAGGCAACTCCTGAAAAATATTAGGCTTAGTGTAATAATATTTCAAAGAAAATTCTTTTAAAAAAAGTACTTGCAAATATACTCCTTCTTCTTATTAATTGCTTCAGAATAAAAAAAAAACCTAACAACTTTGTAAATGTGTTAATAAATTAAAATTTAAACCTTCAGTTTTGTCTGCAAGGGAAGGTTAATTAAAGGGAAAGTAAAGCAAATTTAGAGGGAACCTTTACAATCTCCTGATTTTTATACTGTCTCTTGTCATTCCTCTGCTCAGCCTGAGATTTTTTGAAGGAAATGAAGCTATGTGCACATCTTCCATTTGCAACTATGACATTAAGTGAGGATTAAATTTTAACCTTAGATGAAAAAACACACAGAAGTTCTTATCAAACATAAACAATCTGATGCCAGATACTGCTCTCATGAGGAAAAAAGCAGTAGTGTTCCAAGTGGACAAACACCAGTGGCAACTGAGCAGTGATGGTGAGGATGTGCACAGCACAGGGCCATGGCTCTGCTGGCTGCTGCCCAGGGATCTCATTCATGAGTGCCATGGCAGCTGGATCGAGCAACGGGAGGCACAGCACATGGTCCCATTTTGAAGGGAATGTCACAGCCACCAAACTCTGCCTGCTGCTGCAAACAACACAGCCACAGCCACACCCCAGTATGACACCTTAATTTCATTGCAAAAATGATGTCTGGCTGCAGAGCTTGGCTTTGAAAAGAAAGAAACTGAACGGTTTTCACTTTAACTTCCCTCCTGCATGTAGGGTGCACTCCAGGTCATCTGATTTTGTTGTCTGCAGTGTAGAAATTTACCTCTGAGCTGGTGACCTCAGGCTCCCCTTAGACATGATGGAGGGCTATAGACACTTTTAAATCATCATCCATCCAGTCTATTTGAGCCACCACCTTCAGTGGCAGATGAATTATGACCCTAATCTACCTATTTTTCTCAATTGGAAGTAAAAGGAGCCTGGAGTAATAAGCTCAGATGTAGATTTCTTATGAATGTATCCCACTCTCTGTAGTGTCCTAATTGAAATCCCTAAGGCTTTTTTCTACAAAGAGAACTGGCTAAAATCTTTTGTGACAGCAGTGTCCATCTAATTTCACAAACCAGTTCCTCTTAAAGGAAGTAACTTTTTTTTTTGTTGTTTGAGATTGAAAATAAGTTTCTTCAGGTATTTTTATACACTTATTTGCAGGCTAAAGGATGTGGTTGTATATGTAAATAGAGAAGCTTTTTCAATAAAAACCTTAAAGTGAGCAGTCTTGTGCTCCTTTTTTTTTTTAAATTAAATTTTTTATTTTAATTAAGGGAGACTTTAAACACAATCTTTCAATCAAAATTCAGAGTTATCCCCAAAGTTTTCATGTCTGGCATTTGTATTTTGACTAACTAAGAATGTATTTTAGGAGTCAGTGAAACGTAGAAGCTTTATTTGACTATATTTTCTTGTTTTCAATTTAAAGGTTAGCTGGAAGACTTGGATGAACAATTTAGTCATCCCACAAAAGAAAAAAAAATCGCTGTGATTGGAATGGGTCCAGGCTGTTTAAGAGATGATTTGATTAGAAGAGACATCTCTTCTGAGTGGTAATTGAGGTTTATAAGATCCATGGACAAAGCAATAATCAAACATATGTCCAGAAACAACAATTAGCCCCTCTGCATCTGTCAGCATGAGCTCTTCTGTACAGTTTTGGGGTTTTCCCCATTAGATGTGTTCTGGGGGGAGCTTTGAGAACTGCGGTGTCAAGAGTATGAAGTCTGGAGACTCACAGAATACCAAGTCTGTCGGACTGAAGCTCTCAGTGGATCCTCATGAACCCATGCTGCCTGGGAATCTGAGCAACCATTTATGCATCCAATAAGAATTAAAATGGGACACTATGCTAGGCATTACCCATTCAATACTTATCAGAAAAAATAATCCACATCTTTCCAATTTTATGAGTGTACTTCCTATGTCCCTCTGGTCTTCTTTGCCCCTCTGCTCCTCTCTGCCTGTACCTACATTGCCTAAATTGAGGAGTTATCCATAGCTTAGTGGTAATGACTTGGTAAGCAGTCACTACAGTAGCAGTTTGCTAAGAGCAGTCACAGTACTCAACACCCATGACCACTTTGGCTCCTCAAAGTCAGTGGTATTGAGGATAGGTTCAAGCTGGGCTCTTCAGACTGACTGTGCTCAACTCTTTTCTCCAGAGGCAAGCAATGACTTTTACTGTCTCCATCAGTCTTTGGGAAGAAAATTCTTCTTCACCCCAAATCTGATATGTAGTATAATGCTTTGTGCATGCAAGCCATATGACTTTTTTAATCATCAGCCTCCCATTTGTGGATGAATGTTCCTTGCTGAAAAATTTTATAGTATGTGATTGGGTAGATGGAAAAGACTGTCATTTGTCTGTTAGCCTTTTTTTTCTTTTTAATTGAATGACATTTGAGCAGGTTGATGAGTCTGAAAGAAAAGACCATGCAGGTATTTTATAACAGGTATCTGTCATCTTCATGACAGGCAGATGTTAATTTATACTCCTTTTTTTGCATATGATACATCAACATTTTTCATGAATGTCATAATCAATATCCAGTATTTCATTGTCTGCAACAGCTTTTTTGCCTGATATCCTTCCGTAAGTGTCACTTAGACACAAGATGTATGGGATCCCCTCCTTCAGAAGCCAAGTCAGCATTACATCAGTTTCTCTCCTGAAGATTGAAATAAAATAGGAAACATCAAGACAGAAAGGGAAATAAAGAGTGGAAAAATTAACACATTACAAGTGTCTTAGAAGAGTCCAGTGACTTTCAATAGTATGGTTAACTAAAACTGAGTATTAGTTGTAGGTTTTGTTCTTTGGTAGGCATCAATGAAACAACTACAAGAATTGTTAAGGTAAGTCACTAAATTTGTTGGGTTGATTTGGGTATTTTTTTGGTGAAGAAGAGTCCAGTTTCTCACAGAAGAAATCTGAGATGCTCAGTGTTCCTATAATATTATGCATATATTTCAGATATTTTGATCCAGAAAACTGAGAGAGAGATGATGTTCTGTCCAACATCTGAAACTGTATTTCAAAACCCCTGAAGCTATCAGTTACAAATATATAGTATTTTAAAGGAGGATGAAATGACATTTTGTATTTTAAGGGATTTTTGAAGATCCTAAGAGTAATTTTTATATTTGGATTCAGCTGTATTGGGTTTGTATATACTTTGAATCTTCTTTGGGTGGCTGATGCCTTTCACTGTACTGATAAAATGTACAAGCAGCAAACTTTTAGTTTGAGATTGGATTTATTTGTTAATGTCTTGAAGAGGTACATAATTCATGATTTCTACCACTGGAAATCTCCAGGTTAATACTGAAATGAGCCCAGTCCCTTTCACTGTAAGAAACTGAGGTAGTAGCTCCATGTCTCATGGTCTGGGGATTTGTAGAGGGGACTTGGAGATGTAGGTGAGCCTCTGAAACGGCTGTAAGGGATTTGTGTCCACATAGTTCATGTTGTGCATGTAAAGGAAAGGAGATACAATTGGAGATCCATTGCAACTGAAGAAGAAAGACGCAAGGCTGGGTCCCAACAATACGTCATTTTACTACTGATAGATATCTTTGCTGAAGAAGGGCAAGGGAATTAAAAAAAACAAAACCAAAACCAAAAAAACACAGGAAATCAAAGAAGATTGTTGAGGTGCATCCCCAAGACTAGAAACACTAAGGCCCAAGTGCAATGTAAAACATCTGGCAGAAGGAAAAGAGTTGGCCTTGAATACGGTAGTTGAAGCAGTCATATGCAGTATCTTAAAGTAAAAACAGCAGATGTCAGTGGAAAATCCTACATTACCATTAATATTGGTAAAAAGGAGGAGAGACCTGGAATGTACCCTTAATGAGGACTCTGTTCCTTTAACAGATAGCTGTTCTATGGCTCCTCAGGATACTGAACTCTCCTCCAGAAGCTTTTTGATGTGCTCATTCTATAACTGCATGAGTTGGAACTAGGGCCGGTGATGAGCTAGTGTGATATATATTTCATCAAGATTTTGTGAAGTGAGGTGCCTGGAAAGCAGTCACAGAAGGTATAGGGCATTATTTTCTAAAGCAACATTGACTTTGGAGCTAATGGAGATCTTCCCTTGATGGCTAATTTGGAGTTGGCATAGACAGAAAAAAATTAACAGTAAAAGAGATTAAATTCATTTTGTCATTATATTTTATGTTTTCAGATGATTTCCAAATGCTGAGGCAGACTTTGTGATGATAAAATGTGAAATATGTATCTTTGAGTCATAAATTAATCAGTAAAGGCCTTTTTTGTAATCTCTGTCCCAAAAATTTTCCTGATGGCTACATCTAGATTTACCAGAATACATACAAGCATAACCCATTGTTCTTTAAGTGTTGAAAAATGCTGAGGTTTTCAGCTGAAATGCAGATTTGAATTTGTATATCTTTATTAACCTGACATTCAAATCACAGTTTAATGGAATTTCCAATAGACTAAGAAACCTACTTTTAGTAGATACTTGTTTTAAATAGTTTTTCATATTGCATTTGCTGCTTTTCTTGGACACGTGAGTAACATTTTTATTGGTTTAAGCAGAGAACAGCTGGCTGATCCACAAAATGTAAAGCCACAAATGAATTATTCTGCTTGTCCTAAACATATAAAATAAACTCATCTACTGCAGCAAACAACCCAGGATTTTTTGTTTATTTTGCATATTTTAAAAAAGGCATTTTATAGAGTAAAAATAAAAGACTTTCAGGAAAGTTTTATTGGTATTGCCTCTATCTGCTCCTTTCACCTGGCAGAGTCTTTGCTTACTAAGAGCTATAGTCACTTAGGTGAAGCATATGCATGTATTAGTCTATTTCACCTGGCTGAGCTTTGGCTCACTAAAAGCCACAGTAATTTAGATAAAGCAAATTCTGACGCATTTGAAAAGGGAATACGACTTTACAGCATATTTCCTGCTGTGGATCATGGTCCTGGATGACAGGCTCTCTCTAGTCACTGAAAAGCAGGACCCTGAGACCTACCTCTACAACCCCTTTATACTGTAATGTGGTTACAGCAAAAGTTATCTAATTTTTTATTTTGTTTTTATGGGTCAGGCATAGGTAACTGCAAACTAACTCTCAACATTTTGTACTCTATTGCTGTGATAAAATGAGAAATCTGCTTTGTGGATTACTTTTCCCTCTCTGACAGTGTTCTCCTGGCAATTTTCTTTCCAGCAACACCAAGAGATTTCCATCTCATCTACAAGGCCATCACAGACTTACTGTAATTAGGCTAACTTATTCCTTTGTTATTCCTTTCCTCCTTCCTGTTAACACTGAGCTGGGGTGTTGTTGGCATTCCATCTGCTTGAGAAACTGCTGGCAGAAGGGAATGTGGCCAAATATTTGCTGCTTTTTCTCCTATTTGTGTCAGAACAGCTGCTGGTGATGACACACCTGTCATGGGGCACTTCTTCAGGGGAGATTTACTCCTGGGGAGTTCAAGTCTGTGTGGACATAGGGCAGATGTGAGTTCTGCATGCACATGAGTCATCTCTCTATTACATGGCAAATAGTGCATATGCAAGGTAGTCTTTGGAAGAGCTGATGTTGTGCTTCTTAATTCTCAGGGGATTTATGGTGTGTTTCCTGACTTTATTGAAAAAAATGACAGAAATTCTAGGATTACAGCGGTGACAGTAAGGGGCCCCTAATGCAAAGCTGGGAACCCAGCATTGCATAGCCTCGCAGGTTTTCTTGGACTTCCAATGAGAATTGGATGGAGGACACTGGGTAGGGATTGACATCCTTGTTTTGTGGGGAGGGGTTTCTTTAAAATTGGGCATTATGATACCACAGGCATACTTTGTATGCTTAATGTCCTTGAGACACTAGTTTAGACAGGAGTTCACATCTTGGGGCTGGTGTGCATTTGGCTTGTTTTCTGCCTCTGTGCAGAAGCCAAAAGCCATCTCATTTAATTGTCACAGACTTGGTCTTGCTACATCCTGCCAAAACACAGTTTAAGATCCAGCATGGCAAATCAGATAGCAATTGCCTCAGTACACAAGGTAATGTGTGAAGTAATGTGTAAAAATCCCTCTAAGTGAGCATTCAGTTTCTGTGATCCACACAAAATTCGGTGCTGCTAAAAAATGGCCTTTTAAAACTTTTCTATTAGAATCAGGGCAAGGTCCAAGAACTGGCTGAACAGTTACCTGTGCTTCCATGACATGACTACTCCATGCTGCTTGCATCCTCCCTGATAAGGTGTAAAGACGTCAGCTCAGTGGGTCTGATGTTCCCAAAGAGCTCTGTATCTCA
This sequence comes from Rhipidura dahli, assembly GCA_013399225.1. NCBI lineage: Eukaryota > Metazoa > Chordata > Aves > Passeriformes > Rhipiduridae > Rhipidura > Rhipidura dahli. Next base: position 358,657 of record VXAC01003078.1, read on the forward strand.
GTGGGATAAGGAGACCAATTCCTCACAGCTGTTAGGAAAATCTCCAAGACAAGTCTACTTACCCTGTTCTTCAAATTGCCACAGCACATTGAAGAGATCAGCTGAGAATGTGGAACTCACCCCTGCTTGCTCCCGTTTTCCCTGTCCCAGTGTTACTGATCTCTTCTGTTGTGTTTTCCAGCTGCAGTGTGTTTACCCTAGAGGAGCCAGGAAATAAAAAGATAGTAAAATCTTTTGGATTTAGTGTGTTAATTGCCAAAGACAATAAACAAGCAAGAATTTTGTGTTGCACCAGACTAATGAGAGCTTTGATAGACATTTTTTTCCACATTACTTGTTCTCAAAATGTCTGAACTGTCAACCCTTCCCACAAAGGTGAAGCAGTATAAGCTTTACTTCTGATTTTGCTCATGTGCATAAGCTGTGGCTACTGGTATGGGAACTGCTATTTTTTATTAATTTCCTGAAAGTAAATTCTAGTTGCCCTCTTGTTAGCCTGTAAATTGTTTGGAATTAAAATTGGTGTTGTTCAGAAGCTGCTACTGAGTCAGTTTTAACTGTTTCACCTTTACAAAGTTTTTGAAAACTTTGTGTATTATCATTAGAAGGGATGAGACAGAATAAATTGTACTAACAAGAAAGTGGAGGAGAACATGATAAATCAGATTTTTTATAAGTTTTGCGATACTTTCTGAAGGAGAGCCAAGTTTCAGACATGGTTTGTTTAGTCAATTTGTTCTTGCAAGAATCTGAGATCAAAGTAGATTCTCTCCCACAGACAGTCATATTCTACAGATCATTTTGTCTTTTGGTAGAAAGAAAAAGCACTATATTATTTTAAACAATAGCTAAGTATCTTAGGAAAAATCTGACTACTCTGTAAATTTTCCTGATTTAAGATGACAGAGTAATTTGCTCATCTATAGTTCAATGTGATTAGTTTGAGTACCTGCTTTGAACATCCATTGTTTGATGACTTGGACATATTCATCATGTCTCTAACTTATGACCTTGCTTTCTGATATTAAAAAAAAAAAAAAAGACTGCTTCTAGAACTTGTGTAGTGGCTTGATTTATGCAATTTTTGTGTTTGGTTATCTTTTTAATAAAATCCTAATTTATTCTAACCTGATTGATATTTACCTGGCAAATTAAAAAAGGTGCTACAAACCATTCATATGATGCTTGTCTCTACTTCCTAAAATAGAACCACACTTTTCACAGGTTGTCTCAATGACACAGAAGGGTCCTTCTAGTTCAGTATTTCAATAGTGCAGCAACCCTTTAGCAAATTACAAAGAAACATATCTTTCCTGATGTCCCTTGTTTCCTGGGAAATCTTCTGGATAAGATTTAGGGCTCCAGTTGCTCAGTACATTTTGCCATTCCAGGCTGGGCCTACTTCAGTCCTTTCCAGAAGGAGATTCTAGGAATTTGGTGGACATTTCCTTAATCTTTGTGTCTGCTCTGTTCTGCAGTTCAGCTTTAGCCACCTTCTTTTCTGAATCTCCATTATTTTTTTCCATTCAGAGTAAAAGGAGCATGTACCCTAACGTGGGCTCCTCTCCAAAATCACACTTCCTACTCCCAACATGAGCTTTTTTGTCTAAGCAGTTTTCAAATTCTTCAAATAGAATTTTTCCAAACAAAAAAATCAACTGTAAGAAATAAAATAAGCATTTTCTTTGTAAAATGGTGACACATGGATAGCTGTGGCAACCCATCCTTTGTTTGCAAAAACAGTGTTGTATGGTAACAAATTACAGCAAAAGTACAACAAAACCTTGTAATGACCTCCACTCTCTTGTTTATTTTATTGTCAAAATTTGCAAGTTAATAAACACATAGCATACATTTTAGCAGTGGAGAGAGGCATATTAGGCTTTCAGCTCTCTCTCTCCTCCCCTCTCTGAGGACCGTGAAAAGCTTAAAGCCGTCAAAGTGAAGTAGGCTCTTGTAAAGAAGGATTTAGCTCAGTGGTACTTAAAGGTTAATGAATTTTACCCAGAGACTGAATAATCTATTGGACTAGCACTGGCTATTGCACCTGGCTCAGTAACTTGTGGCATGATTATATTATCAGGATGCCTACATTACAGCTACCTAAATACTCTCTTTATTCCTCCCAGGTTTTTCTCTCTTAAATTTCCATCAAAACAACCTAATTGTATGCAGAAAATATGTATTAAAATGACCTTTGCATTTTATATTTTGTAAGTAAAGCACACTGAAGATAATGTAAATCTTTCCATTTACTTCAGGGGACTTTACATCTAGCACTAGAAATGGTGGTTTTTTTCCAGTTGTCTTGTACCTTGTCATTTGCTCTGATGAAATGATAGCCTGACTTTGAAATTGTAAGTTGGGAAGCTTCACAAAAGAAAAAAAAAGGTAATATATCCAAATTCTATCAAGGATCACACTGGAACTTTGTTGTAATGGGCTGCATCAAAACAGTATTCCTCAGACATTACATGGCCTATTTTTGGGAGCATGATATTTCATGCAAAGTCCTGATCCCTTTTGTAAATCTTACACTGTTACTGAGCTTCCAGAAAGCAGAAAATCTGTTCCATGAGAAATGATATCTAATCAAAAGTGTCTTATAGTTTTCCTGGTATTTATTCTACAATTAGCCAGTGCAGCAGTCTTTACTTTTCATGGTTATTTCCAGCTGATAAACTCATTTATTCTAGCAGAAGTTCTTGTCTTAGGTCCTGAAAGACAGACTTGCATTGTGGCTATTGCATTTTGGTATTTGAAATCCCACACCCTGGACTTGTCCTTTCTTCTCATCCAACATGCAAATTTTTTCCATCAATTGGACCTATTAACTTTCAATCACCAGCAACACCTTCCTACTTTTTGTCTCAACCAATGAAAATAGCAAATTAAATTAGTTCCATCAGTGATACCCAAGGAACTCTATGAGTTACCTCTCCCTTTCATTTCTAAGGCCATAATGACTAAGATAAGCTTCCTCCCATCCCTCAGTTTGCTGCTCACCTTACAACCCTTGTGCAAATCCCACTGCACTTAATTAAATAATTTCTCAAATAAGCCCATAGAAAAACAGCTTAATAAAATACAATTTATTCACTCTTTCCAAATATCATCTACCTACAAAAAGATAGTTATTGCAGATCCATCAGGCTGATCTGGCATGTACTAACTTATGTGAACATATATTGCATTATATGCTGAAAAAACCCCAGAGAATGGGGAAAGTTGAAAAAAAGAGCAATCTCTCTGTGAACCACACCTTTAAAGAAAAGTATTTGTGTATGCACCAATGAAAAAAACCAAATTATTTAAAAAAGCATGCAGAGATAAAATTTATCAGTGTTGTTTCCAAAAAGGGAATATAAAGTTTGTTAAATATTTTTGATGAGGAATAGTCAAGTAAATCTCCTTTCAAAAGAGCAGAACTTTTTACCTTGTGGGAAGTTACATGCTCTCAACCTCCCAGCAAAAGAAATTATGTTCTCTTTTTGGTTCAAAATATGTGTACATCTGAGTCACTCCCAGGCCCCCCTCTCTGTTGTGCATGTCAGTTAAGTCTTGACTCCTTCTGTATTTTCTCAGAAACAAAATCATCACATTCAGGATTGTCCTCTGTTTCCGACTTTACAGCTCACATAGGTATTTTTTTATGGCATGGACACATTTTTTGCTTTATGTTGACAGAGACTTGCTGAGCAAGGTCAATAAACACAGGAGCACTACACTAAAAAAATTTGCCTTAAGCAGTGATGTCTTTGTGCATATTGCTTTACTCTTGAGCTTTTACCTGTCACAACAACAATACCTCTTTGTCAAGGGCAGGTAAGAACAGACAAGAAACAAATGAATTCAAATCCCTGATGTTTGTCCATTAACATCTGCTTATTGCTACAGGATGAACAAGGAAAGAAAATATAATCTAAAATGAAATTTTAATAGAACTTTCATACTTTTAAAAATTACGCTCAGTTTTTTTTCCCCATCTTTTCATGCTTCCTTTACATAACTTCTACTGTTTTAGATCTCCTTTCCACATCTCTCTCTCCAGCCTCTTCCATCTTCTTTAGACACCTCCATTTCCTTTTAAGTGACAATGCTAAAGAGGTTCAACCTTTAGTAGCTCAAGGAAGACATCACCTCTGGCATCTTCCTTGCTTTATGCTGTCAAAATATTCCCCTGAAGTCTCCATCCAGTTTTAAAGTAACTGTGCAATCTGTCACACATCTTTTACTCTAATTTGTCATTTCTTCTAGTTTCCATCCACTTCTCCTGATGTCAGTACTTTAACTCCCTGTGCACTCTACTGGCCTCTTCATGAGAAATTAGATATATGCATTATTTTCCTGCATTCAGGCTAGATATGTCTGTCTCCCAGTCATGTTACACAGCCCAATATAAGGTTTATCCTTGGAATACAGCTGGGAAGTGGATTGACTTTGCCTGTCCTCACATCTGACACTATTAGTTTTACTGGACAGGCCCACATCAGTCACAGGGTGGGATATCAAGGAAGGGATGAATACATTTATTTAGCAGGCCAGGTTCTCCCTGTGTGGCACTGTTCAAGACAAATCAGCTTTAGCACATGGAAGGGAATACATGTAATCTGTGAAACAGTGTGGAGGAACTAAAGACATTGACTTGATCATGGCATGTTCATCACAATGGAAACTGAATCATAAGGCCTATCAGAAATCAGTGTATGGGTTTATGCTGTAAAACAAAGAGTAAGGGGAGATGGAAAAGAATGGTAGTGTGAAGTGGTATAAAACGAGGAGGAAATTCAGTCAGATTAGAATAGTTGAAAGGCAAGAGTTGTTCAAGTCTGCATGAGTGGCAAAGGATAATGAACTAAAAGGTGGGGGATAAAAGGCAAGGGGAAGAAAGAGTGGAGGGAGATGATATAAGAGTTTTGATTGTCTTTTTTGTTATCCTTCATTAAAGAGGCAGTGAAATCCTGTGAAAAGGTGAGAAAAGCTTGATTTGAAAGCCAAATTCTGTCATTTATTTTGCCATTCACATAAGAGCCAATTTCAAATAGAATGGCTAAAAAGTATTTCTTAAAACCATGGAGGCTATGATTTGGGCTGTGATATGATTGGGTAAATGAAAGATATTATGGAGGACTCATGGACAGTGCTTATGGGGTTAAATAAAATTTTCTGCTTTTACATGGTTTTCTTAGGTGATGGTGCATATGATTTACAGAAAACTGGAACCCGGCTTTCCCCAGCCACCGTGCAGTGAGATATTATGTAACAACCTTTTAAATGAGAGCGTATACTAGAAGTGGCCTCTTTCACTTAATGATCTTAACTGAGGATATACCAATTTTGTAGATGTCATAATTTCTTAGAATGTTTCTTCTTCATTAAACTCAGTTCACTTCCTCATTTTCTTAAGTGAAAGATGAATTTAATATTTCACTTTAATTAAGCTCTGGAATGATGTCATGTTTAATTAGTTCAGCCTCCCACAGAGTCATGATTACACACACAGTGTTTTAAACACTTACTAATATTCTATGATATGTTTGAATTTTTTTTTTGTGAAAATTGAGGTACAAAAGCTCACATTTGATAGTAGTATTTTCAGAAATGGGAGATTTACCCAAGAACTTTGGTTACTGCACATTGTCATACTAAGAAGGATAAAAGTTCTTTGTAAACAAGGCAAAAAGTCCATCTAGTTCAATCATCCCTTTAATGAGGAGTATTTTAGGCTGTTTTATTACTTCCATGATACCCATTCCTTGGAATCAAGTAGAGGATCTGAGGCCTATTTTTGACTTCTTTATATTCTATATCTAAAAAATGTAAGTTGCTCTCTTCAGGTGGGTGGTAACTGGTGGAAAAGCAGGCAATCAGAACATGGATTCCTCTTCATAGTATGAGGAATCTGAGAGTGTAATCTGGACAAAGCAAGAGTTCTTGCTTTGTCTCTTGCCATGCTAGTGCCAGAAGGATATGCTTTAGGGAGTCAGGGCACTCATATGACATAAGCTGACCACTTAAGAAAATAGGGTGACAATTTTCTGAATTTTTTCATGCTGTTTTTACTTTGCACAGGCCTGCACAGGAGGGAGTGTGCTCATTTGAGTCTATTTGCTCATTGTTTCCTTTTCCATATAAAACTAATGTTTTGGTTTCAGCTGGGGTGGAGTTAAATGTCCTGCAAGCAGCTGGTACAGTGTGCTGGTTTTAGGGATTTAGGATGAGAATAATGCTGATAACACACATTATTTTAGTTTTTTCCAAGTGGCGCTTACTTTATGTCAAGGACTTTTCAGCTTCCCAAGCTCTGCCAGTGAGCAGGTGCACAAGAAGCTGGGAGGGAACACAGCCAGGACAGCTCACCTGAACTGAGCAAAAGGATATTCCATACCATAAAACATCATGCTCAGTATGTTCAGGAGGAGCCTATTGCTGCTCAGGGGTGGGCTGGGCATCAGTGAGTGGTGAGCAGCTTGAATATGCATCACTTGTTTCTCTTAGGTTTTATTCCTCTCTCTTTTTTTCCTTTTTGCATGGCTATATTACTACTACTTATAATAATACTATTGTTATTATGTTATTGCATTTTTCTTATCTCAGCCCACAGGTTTTGCATTTTTCATATTCCATTCCCCATGTCACTGGGTGGAGCTGGGAGGACTGTGTGAGCAACCGGCTGTATGAAACTTAGTTGCCAGCTCGGGTTAAACCGTGACAATTTTGTATTCAGACATTAACTTTTATGACCAGAAATCCCATAAAACCAGCTGTCTCTTGTAGTCTAATCTTGTACTTAAAAGTGAAAAATGCTTGGCTCCTTTCACCTTGTTTATCCTCTGCATCTGTAGATGTTTTGGATCAAGCATACTGCTGAAAAATAAATAATGCTTGCTTCTCTCGAGCTGTTGAGGTTCTCTCTCTCCAACCATGTAAGTCCTCTTTTTGAAAAAATAAGCAGTGACAAGAGAGCACGGCAAAGCTGAAAGGGGCTATGGAGGACCAGTGTCAGGTCTGCTGTTCACCTCCAGAAAGTGTCTGGAGTGGTACTGGTTTTATGTGGGAAAATTTCTAGAAAAAGAGTTGCTTCCAGGCTTTCATATTCCTGTCCATAACTAGTTGTTTACCACCTGAGAAAAATGGTCAACTTTCACATGCCTTTTTCCAAGAGATCCTTTTGTAGAGCTCCATTACCATTATGTCTGAAGGGGCTGCAAATAAAAGTGCCCATTGTTGTTTGTTTCACTTAAAAAGGAATCCACTCTGAAGTTACAACTTTGGAAATTTAACTGGGCACATGATCTAGTTGCTATGGAAACCTCTCTGGAATAAAATGAAAAACAGAGGGAGGGAGCACTGATGAGTGCTAATTTACAGAAGAATATTAAGTATAATTGACCTGTGGCAACCACCTCCCTCTTTTATTTATTGGCAAGATATTTGAAAAGAGGTATCTCTTATTTTGCCCCCTGGAAAAATACATGCACAATCACCACTTTGCAGTTATGGTCCATTACTTCTATTAGCCTGGCTAATACAAGAAGGGTTATGAGCCCGATCTGCAACAGACATAAGCAGAAAAAACTGCTCCAGCATGAGTGCCTTAGGGGCCACAGTTCCTGCCAGGAGCCTAACCCAGCATGGGCTCTCCATGGTCTGCAGCTTCTTTCAGGGCATATCCACCTGTTCTATGCAGGGTCCTCCATGTCCTGCACTGTAGATATCTTCTTCAACATGGCTCTCTGTGGGGTGGGTGCAGGAAAACAAGGAAAGCCATTGTGTTCTTCTGCAAGAGCTGCAGGGGAATCTCTGTTCTGGCACTTCCTCTCTCTCCTTCTTCACTGACCTTGATGTCCATAGAGCTTTTCCTCTCACATATTCTCACCAGTGTCACACAGTCTCAGTGCAGTGTTCCCTTGCATTTTCTTGAACACAATATCACAGAGGTGCCACGAGCATCCCTGATGGGCTCATATTTGGCCAGTGGCAGGTCCAGCTTGAAGCCAGCTGGAATCTTTGTCTATGGTGTGGGCAGCTCCTGATGTCTTCTCACAGAGGCCACTCCTGCAGCAATGCCTTCCCCAGTCTACACTTTGACAGGTACACCATATACAAAATGTTGAGTTGTTATCATCTTTCTGCAACATGAGCTGTCTAACTTGGATGCTTTTTCTAAGGATGACCTTACAGTATAAGGCATAGAATCCAATGTTCAACTCCTTTATTACTGGCTGTTTCTGCTGAACCCCTAACGGGCTGAAACAGAGAAAATGTGAGATGCTTACCCACACCCTGGCTTCAGATCAGCATTTGTGACTATGAAGCTGATGGGTACAGCCTGGCTGCCCAACCAAAAGTAAAGTCTGTGAAATCTTTCTACAAAAGTTCTGTAGCAAGCTAAATCCTGGGAGTTGAAAGCCTCTTCTCTCACTGAGTAAGGCACTTAAGCCCAACTGAATAATCTTTTTCTCCAATCTATTTTTGTCACTATCACCAGTTTTTATAAAGATGTGTGATTTTTCCTCCTATGTGGAGACTCTTTCTGCTTTGTCTCTAACACAGGTCATCCATTTCTTGTCTGCTGTGGTTTCCATCTGACAGTAGGTGATGAAACATAAAAGTAGGCAGGGTGAGGATCAAAATGCTTCATCAAATGGAAGGGACCAGAGCTGAAGAAAGGTAGTGAGTACATGTACCAAACATGATGATTTATCTTCCCCTGACACAACAGTTACCTCTTTAAACCAGATTTAATGATATATCTTCACAGACACAGATCTGTCTTTTTTTCCTTAAGAGTAACAACAGTTTGTAATCTGTCATTATGAATGTGAGGGAGGCCAGAATACAGAATCACAGAATCATTTAAGCTGGAAAAAGACCTCTGAGATCATAACATCCAACCTATGACTGAACACCACCATGGCACATCCAGTCTTTCCTTAAACACCTTCAGGGATGGTGGCCCCACCAGCTCCCTGGGCAAACCATTCCAATGTCTAATCTGCCTTCTGTAAAGAAATTCCTCGTAATATCCAACCTACGAGGAGACTTGTGCCCTCTTGTCCTGTCACTTGTTACCTGGGAGAAGAGACCAACCCCCACCCGGCTACACTTTCTTTTCAGGCAGCTGTAGGGAGCAATAAGGTTCCCCTGAGCTTCCTTTTCTCCAGGCTAAACAATCTCAGCTTCCTCAGCTGCTCCTAATAAGACTTGTTCTCCAGATCTTCACCAGCTCCACTGCCATTCTCTGGACATGCTCCAGCCCCTCAATGTCCTTCCTGAACTGAGGGGCCCAGAACTGGACACAGAACTTGAAGTGTGGCCTCACCAATGCTGAGCACATGGGAAGAATCCCTTCCTTATTCCTAGTGGCCACACTGTTGCTGATACAAAACAGGATGTCCTTCTTGGCCACCAGAGCACACTGCACACAACAGGCACAAACTTATCCTCATTGCTTTAAACACTTGCTTAAAACTATAAAGGTCCAATACAAGGTAATAGTTCTCCCAACAACCTGGCCCAGTGAAAGGTATCCCTGTCCATGACAGGGGAGATTGGAACTAGATGATCTTTAAGGTCCCCTCCTACACAACCATTCTTATGATTATGTGGTTCTATGATTAGTGCAGTCTTTTACTGCACATCACATATATATGTGCATTGTAGACTGCATCCCAGTGGTTATATCCAGTGGGTTTAGTTCATCACAGTTTAATGAGCCACTAGATCATAACATGTTCTTCTACCTAGGCACTGTCTAAAAAGATAAATGGAGCTACTCTTGACCTTAAAAGCAGCAAGACAGTTTTTATTTTTGTTGTTGTTGTTGTTGCTATTTACCCTGTTTTGTTCTTGTACGGATGGAAAAAAAAATACAGACTGTTTCTAAATCAGAAAGAGAAGAAAATTACTGTAAAGCCCAGTTTGTTATGGCATCTGAAGCTGTTCAGTGAAGTGTTGAGTTTTGCTGTTTAACTCCTACTTGTAGAAGCAATATGCTCAGTAGGTCACAGAAACCTGTGATGTCTCTTTTCTTGAGCTGACTTTGCGATTTGTTAGGAGCAGTAAGTGGGTCAGGTGTTAGGGACTTTAGAAAGAGAAATCTTCTTGTTGATGCTTCCCTCTTTGCTCTCTGTGCTTAGAAATCTTTTTACATTGTATAAACCCTATCAGTTGGTGGGGCTTTTTTCCCTTAAATATGCATTACACATATGTGACATTCATCACAAGTATAATATCTCTTATCTTCTGGAGATAGAAGGCCTGCATAGTTGGGGGATTTTTTGACACAAGTGCCAGAATGCAGTTTTTATTACTTAAGAACCTCATGAAATTGCAGCTAATTGACAATTGACTGCTTCTTTCCATATTAATTATTAAACTTCAGAAAATTATGAATAAGAGCATGGAGATTTGTTTCTGTGTCAGTAACAGAGTGTGTGCACAACACCAAAAATCACAGGAAAATAGTTCCCTAATAATGTCAAGAACTAGTCATGGGCATTCTGCCTTCAGGAAGCAATTAAGCATTTTTTCCAGAGGGGATATCTGCTAAAACTGCTTTGCAAAACAAGGTAATCAGAGTGGGATTAGGAATTAATTTTTTAACTCACCTTCAGATGCCTAGGGACATTTTTCACCTAGTGTGAAAAAGGGAATGTGCAGAAGCTTCTCTACAAAAAGCTAATGGGAAATTTAAAAAAAAGTGATGGCCCTTTGAAGGGTATAAAGATGTTTAAGAAGCTGCTTGCATGTGAGGGAAGGAATGACCTTCCCCAAAATTATGTCCTGATATGGAAAAAACCAAACAAAAATATATATTTTTTTATAAAGACCACAGCAAAGAAATGTTTGAAAATATGTGTGGGGAAGAGGAAGGTCAGAGACAGTGTCTGTCTGGTGTCATCAGGGAAAAAGGGTATCAGCAGGTCATATGTAAAATAAGAGCTAAATAATGCTACATGATACGTATTAACTGTGGGGCCTTGGGACTGGAGTTCAGAAAATATTAGACTTCTATCAGACCACAGTATTTGCTGTTTGGTGCATCCTCCTTTCCTTTCTTCTCTTGCAATGAGGTATTGGTAGGTCCAAGGTTACCTCTTCCTAGTCATGGAGTCATATGCATGCACACTAGTTTGGGAGGTGAAGGGTAAACAGAAAAAGATTTATTTATCTGGTAAGCTGAGTGAACTTTTAGATATTCATGGAGAAAATTGTGATTTTCTCATGCTTGAACTGTATGTATAAAAGAGGGTGAAATCATAGGCAAAGCAAGGAACAATTTCATCTTCCAGTGAGGCACTGGAAGTGCTCGGTAGTTTTGTGATTAAATATCTGATGGAGAGATTAGCATTAGATCAGTCACTATTTCACATGACTGAGCATGGGGAGTAAGGCCACACCTGTGTTTCATATATTATATTTTAAGACATTTATTTGTCTCTTTCCTAGTTGGAAAGACAGAAAGAAATAAGAAGTTTGATTTTTCCCTGTCCAGTAATAACATAAAAATTGGTAAGGTTTTAGAATATCTCTGTACAATTACAAATGAACTGAAAAGGAATCCTGTTGTTGAAGGACTAAACTTCTAAGTGACACTGCCTGGATGCTGCTGCCCACTTAGAGATATCACAGTATGTGTGAGTCCAATCCAGATAAATAAGCAAACTTATGGAAGTTGAAAACAAATGTTTATTAAAAAAAAATTCACAGTTTTCTTCAGCCAGCCTCTGCTCTGCTCTTTACTGGACAGTGTGTACACCTGCCTTTTCTCCATTCTTCTAAACTCTTGTAAAGTACTACTTGCATAGATAAGCAGGCCCTAGAAAGCTGCTATTCAGTGCATGGTCTGAGGGTTGTAGCAAAATATGTCAAAGCAGAACTGTGCACCAGATCAGCTAACCACACCATCTACACAGGCTGCCCAAGAGACCCCAGAGTAGGCCATGATTTGAGCTTTGGAAGTAATTGAAGGTGAAAGCAAGAATATATTTGATGCAGGAATACATTAGTGCTATATAGGGCTGTGTCACTGGATATTTTCTTCTTGCCTGGGTAACTCATGGCTGGGATTCTGCCTCGCCCAGCACGGGCGATATCGGTCTGGTGGAGACAGAGCAGAGTTCTGATCCCTGGTAGAGACACCTGGGAGCTCCGTTTAGGCAAACAGCGACAGCCATGGCAAAGGCAGAAGGAACGGTCCACTCTGAGCCTGGATATTAAACTGTTTATTTCCCTCATGGAAGAAAAGACACAACAAGTGTGCAAAGCCACACCCGAGCTCAGAATGGAGCCTGGCACCTCCCGTGTGCCCTTTTTGTCCCAGCCAGGAGAGGGGTGGGACGAGGTGGATGAATGGATCAGTGGGTGATGAGCAGTGACACACAACCAATGGGGAGAGCCAGGGAGGAGCCAGGTGAACAGACCAGCTGCAGAACAGGGATACCTGAGAACTCCTTGGACCTGATGCACAGCAAACTAACCTCATGAACAGGCATTTGGGAACCAGGGAAAGTCCAGAAAGAGAGGAGGAGGTGCTGTGGGGGCAACGCCCAGTGGGAGGTGATTTAAGCCATGACCCTGCTTCCAGAATCCAGGTCCTGGGGCATGGCAGTCCGCTCACTGGCTGTCACTCGGTTCACCAGTGGGCTGGGTCACTGCAACAGTGCTATCTAGGCAGGGGGTGGGTTGGACAGGTCCTGAAAATTTGGTCTTGTAGAGATCACTGGAGAGCTTCAAAGGAGAAGGGGAATCACCTTGTGTCCAAGAGGCATCCATCCTAAGCTCCTGGCCTACAGATTGCATGTCACAGAATTTGTACCCAGAATTACCCTGTCTACACTGAAAAAATTCAAGCTCTTTGGGGGTGGATCTTTGGAGTCTAGCTGATATACACTGCATGGTCTTTCATCAGGTTTTACATTAACTCTAGTAAGGTCCTTGGTTAGTTGTGGCACTCCTGATGCCTGACTTTCAGTTTAATCTTACCCACAAGGTACCTACTGCATGCAAAAGACTTCTGTGAGATGTGAGCCAGGTGTATAAAATGGGGATGGTTGGGAGTGTCACTTTAAAAGCACACTCCTGATTCAAAATAAACTGCTAGTGTACATGCACACAATAGAAATATAAAGTACGTGGATCATGGCCTTGCTGTACTAAAAGCTTCTTCAGAACTTATCTTTCCTTTTCAGTGCTGACATACCAGAAAACTGGGCTCATAATTGACACCATCAGTCAGAAAACAAAAGTCCTTGCTCTTTCTTTTGTGGAACATTTAAATGCCAGTTATCACAGAGGTGAGCTTTTCAACAGAAAGTCAAGAAATCCTTTTCCTGGAGAACTGGTTATCAGGTTGAAACTCAATGACTGGAAGGAGGGTTTCCAGTGTGACTTTCTGGAGTTTTGTACATTTTAAGGCCAGAAAGAACCACCTTTACTTCCTGTGTAAGATGGGCCTTAGATTTCACAGGGGGATTCTTGCACAAAGACAAATATTGTCCATGCTTCAAATGTTCTTCTCTTATTTTCAGAACTCCCAGTGAAAGGGAAGATATTACTCTCAAGGGCACTCTACATCTGCCATTGATTACTCTCACTGCCAATTGTATGTCTTGCCTGCAAGGTCCAAAGTTTCTATTCACAACAAGGATATGGAGATCAGTAAAATTCAAGTATTCCTGTGGTAAATTTTTAATGTAATAAATGCAGAGACTTTAATGAAAATTATTTTGCCCACATGTTTATATTCATTGCACATACTAGTATGGATACAAGCAGTGGTTTGTTTTATTAAATGCTGTGTTGAGTTTCTTTGAAGTTTGAAATGAGATTCCAGGAGAGAAGAGCATTACTTCACTATGGATTTTTCTCAAATGTATGTGTAAGACAGGTAACAGGAAAGTCACTTGAAGGACTATCTCTCCACCTGATGGATAGTGAAGTTTCTGAGCTGTTGATATGGAATGCATTGCTAAAGAGTTCAGAAGCAGAAATGCCTGGAAAATTTATTTTCTTTTATGGTGAAAGCCTAATGTCAAGTTAGCTTCAGTTCAAGTGTTTTATTCACCATTCAGTGGGCTGTACAAGGACCTTTCTGAGTAGTTTCAAAAGGCACTGGAATGGGTCCTGGAAAAACAGCCTTGCAGGGAAGAGTAGGGACGCTCTATGACCATTGTATCTGCCAGTAATTGATGCAAAATAAAATTAAATATACATACCCTGCTTACAGAGGCAAAACACAGTCAGTATTTCTCCTGAAATATCCATTTAAGGAAACCTACAGAGCCTTCCTATAATGGTTTGATATCAAATAACATTGAATTCACCCTTTCAGCTATAGATCACATTGACTGTTCCTGGATAAGCATGAATAATCTTTCTGAGCAAAGGAGTCTTTTTGATTATTGTCCAGAGATCTCAAGGATATTAATTTCTTTTTTGACCTACAGTTCTTCCACGTCTAAACACCTAGGGCAATCAGGTTGATTTGAATGCTGAAATTCCAGCACTCTGGATACATAAATGGCCACATTATCAAAAGTGTTTGACCTGAATCTCTATTTTAGGAAAATCTCTACAATATCTAATTGCTGGTTTTATCTGTCTTCCCTCTCATCTTCTAGTTGCAAATGCTTTGTTCAGTGGTGCTTTGCATATTTTATTTCACAGTTGCAGTATCTCATATTTATGCTAATATATGTCAGCACAAACAATTTAGTGGTACAGGAAAAATAGTCAGATATATAGCATAAAGATGTGCTTCTAGTTAGACTTCCTAAAATATTTTGGTACAATATATTCTGGATTGGTATAGGGACATAGGGAAAGGTTTACTTGAAATGTTGCTTGCTTGTTACTCAACTAACCATCCTTTCAGCTTGAGCTTACTGACTGTGCTTTCTCACACCACCATTGCTGAAGTTTTTGCCTCAGATTTGTAACTATGGGTCTAAAGTGGATATCTTTAGGTCTTTAAAATTTCACCCCGAAAAGAGACAGATTGTGGTCCTGCTGAGTGAGTTTCATGGCAGGCATACCATAAAAAATAGAAATTAACAAAGCAGAACGTACTATAAATTTAGTGATTTAGTTTTGCTATCTTTTAATTTTCTTTTTCCCAGTTGGAGTATTTTTTCCTTTATTTTGACTGTTATCTTTATGGCTATGGACTTATCAGATAGATAGATAACTTTATGTAACTGCCAGGAACAGCAATTATATAGGCATTTGCATTGGAGACTTCCCCTGTGGACCTGCTTTTATAGCAGCAGCTGATCTGAGCAGATGGAAATTAGAAGCCAGAGGGATACGTTGAAAATCACACCGTGAGAAAACTCTGAAAAAGATGTAACCTGTCTGTTGGACTGTAAAATTGACCGGGGGTGGCATGTGGCAGTATGTCCTCAGCTGCCTGATTCATCCAGTCTGATTGACAATGCCAATAGATTGAGTAGATGTCCTTCATAAGTGCATACTCTTATAACAGTTTTGGAGATGGGAAGTAGCATTGGAAAAGGAAACGTTTCGGCAACAGCAAAAGCTTCTGTGCTTCTCCTAGTTCCAAGGTGCTGAGATCATATGGCAGAATATCCATATATTTCTATCATTCAAAGAGTGTTTGCATGTGGTTACACTGCTTTTGAGTGTGTGTATTATTATATGTCCTAAAAGTCAAAAAGGTAACTTTTTTAGTTAATGCTTTTTTAATATTGTATCTGATGTGGTTGTTGCTGTTCTTCAGTCCTGTGTATAAATAGAAGAAAACTGGTGTTTATATGCAGAATGTGCTCTTACTGTGTTTAATCTTCCAAAACATTGGAGAATTCACAAGCTATTGTAAGTTCCATTTTTATGGTGCACACAGCTTATATTATGCAAATGAAACTGTAGTTTTCAAATACGCTGATCATAAAGTTTATCCAGATGTGCTCAGTGTAAAAAAAATATAGCTAATCTCTTTCTTTGATGGACACTCCAAGATGCTCTTCAAAAGTAATTTGTAGGTGAAAGAGAAAGAAACTGGTGCTCACATAAGCAGGAGCAGCAGGAAGTTTTTTTCTTTCTTGTTGTGAAAGATGAGAATAGTCAGTCGTTGCCAGTGATGCTTCAGCTTTGTAGCTGTTTGTAGGAGCTGGAAAGAAGTACCAAGTCAGTATGCACTATCTGCATACTCAAAAGTGCATTGTACACCTACTCATACATTTATGTCTCTTGGAATTTTTGATTTTAGAAAGGTGTGAGATTAAATAATCCAGTGTCAGAACCAGATTTCAAAAAGAAATAAGTATCTTGCACTTCTATTGCATTTTTATTTTATAAGAATATTTTGATTTGTCAGCAACTTGTCCTAATATGTGATCAAAACATAGTCTCTTTCAATTTGAACCCGTTCCCCTTTGTCCTGTCATTGCTCACATGCTCTTGTAAGTAGTCCTGCCTCATCATTCCTTTCCTGTTTCTTTTCCATAGCATATGATTTATCTATTTTTATATTTCCTTTTTCTTTTCAGTTTCCTTCATTTCAAATTTCAGATACCAGAGAAATTATGTCACCAGTGATATGATGTGGTCTCCCCCCCTATATCTGTGTGAAGGATCTTTCTGAATTAATAGGAGAAAATTTATAAGTGAACTGAATTTTAAGACTTCTCTACTACTATGATCTGTCACATTTCCACATCTGCAGTCAGGTTGTTGATTCACCTTTGAAAAAGTCTCTGGCTCAAATACGTAGTTACTATCCACTATTCTTGACTGCTGGAATAAAAATATGTGGTCACACATACTTATATGTGGTCACCACATAAAAATATGTGGTGACATTTACTTTTGAGATTAATACCTCCATTTTCTTTTTATACTAGAAATTGTGGTGTTTATTTAGATTTATAATATCACAAGTGCCCATCTAAATGAGCAAGATGCTTCTAATGAACACTTAATCAAAATCAATTTTAAAAACGCTTAAAAAAAACCCAAAAACAAAAAAAAAAAAAACCCAACCCCAAAACAACTGCAAAACCACATCACTTCAGGCCTGTTTCATTCAAAAGGCATTTTGATTTTAGCTCGCATAATGTCTCCCATAGGGTTGAGAATGAAGTGTGTGGCTCAGAGCATGTCAATGAGATAACTAAAACTTTAATCTAGACTTCACCCACTTGAATGTTACCAATAACAGTTATGTCATTTTTACTTGGTGGCTACCTTTTGCTAATGGGTTAAACTAGCTTTGTAAATCAGATTTTGATATCGATAGACATCTGTTCAAAACAGTTCTCTTCTTCAATCCTGACAGTGATGCTCATGCTGTCTCAGAGAGATTGGAGTGAACATGTGGAAGCACAGTCGGGATATTTTAGTTCAGTAACTGTGTATATCAAGGACACTGGAGACACGTGGCAGCTACTTTTGTGATGAAGACCATACAGAGCCATGGGGATGCCTGGAAGGACTTACCTACATAGAAACCTTATCATTGCAACTGGTGTAGGTTTGGTGCTAAACAAAATTATATTATAATTTCAGTCTGAACAGAGTTGTAACATCAGTGCTATTAGTATTCCCCATACCTATGTAATGGAGAAATGAATTACCTTTTTAATTTTTAAATCAAAATAATCTCAATACTGGCAGAGCTGTATTATGTCTCTATGGGAGCTTTCCCAATGCTGAAAGTGTTTCAGGTAGCTGCTGAATGCTAATGAGATGTTCCAGTTTTCTGGAAATTAGTTGGTTTTGTTCAGACTGTCTCATAATCTGTTCAAATACAAATGAAAGTCTTCCAGATAAGTAAAAATATTGAAATATTTTAGACAAAAACAATTGTGTTCAAGTGCAAAAATTTTCTCTTTCCTCTCCTTTTTAGGAAATTCTATTAATAAGAAATATGAACCTTTGTCATAAAGGGTCATAAAAATCTTCCAGGAAAATATCAATAAGTTCTGCAGTTTTCAAGGAGAGGCACTGTGGACTTGAATAGGCTGGAAGTTGAACTTGGTGTTGGCTACTTTCTGCTCTGGGAACCTTTTACTGGACTGCCACTTGCACTGCCAGGTAATTGCTCTTTTACTCCACTGATGGTAATCATGGCTAGTAAAAGATTAAAAGGCTGCCTAATCTTCCCACTCCTGCCAGTGGCAATCAACAGAAAAAGTCTCGAAAGGTGATGCACGGTGTTTGTGCTGAATAGGGAATGGTGTGCACTTTTCAGTGCTAATAGTGGCAAGCAGAGGGAAAAGGCACTCCACTCTGAGTGATATTAAACCGTGAGCTGCTGACGAGTGCAGTCTATTTGGGGTTCTTCCCCGCTGTGACTGCTGGGGGAGCTGCTGAGGGTGCCCAAGCAGGAGCTGTGTTTGCCTTCAGGCAGCTGCGAATGTGCCAGGGGCTGTGAAGAGGTGGCAGGGAGCATGGGGAGGGCAGAGGCAGCTGCAGGAGCAACCCAGAGGCAGTTTCTCCCTGACTTGATTTGAAACCACGCTGGACTTGGGGTTTGTTGCCCCCTTTGCATTTGACTGACTATGCTGCTGTCCTCCCACCGAGCTCCTGAGCCCTGTGCTGGGGTGCTCTGCCTGCAGAGCTGCCACATCTCCCTATGTGAGCCCTCACGTGTGCACTTCTGTGCTGTCTGTGGCACACTCCTACCTCTCTGCCCAGCTGTGGCTGTGTCTTTTGGCAGGGCTACCTCAGCTCTGGGCAAGTGTCCAGATGTTTTTATTGATGAAAGGGACAATGGAGTATCTGGAGTAAGAGCATGAGATGGCTTTGTATAAGAGCAGTCAAAGCTCTATACTAATTCTGCAGAAGCTAACAAAAAGTAAATGTTTCCATCTGATTTACTACCATATGATGGTAGTAAAACATTTGCTTGCAACCCCTGGCTCTATAAACTTTTATCAACCCTGAAGCCATGTAGACCTTGCAATGTATTTGTCCACTTAGCAGCAGCAGTTGATATAGGTGTTTGCTTCCAGCATGGGAGCAAAGGTTGTTGATGATCTTTCTGTGAATTCTCATATTAATCCCTGCAGGAGATACAGTGAAAGCTACCTTTAAAACAACAGTATAATTCAAAGTATATTTCTGGGGCAGAAGAAGTGTCAGTGCTGCTGAGCAAATGGTGGAGTGTACACAGCAGAATAAACCTTCTGTAAAAGGTAGCAAAAACCAAAAGGCCAAAATTAAATTATCAAATGCCCAATACCCATTAAACTTCTCTTGTTAGACAGAGTTTCTACTATATCATTGTTTTTCATGAAAGTATTTTATCTTGTATTCTTTATTGTGAAGAGTGCCTTTTGAAGTCAGTGAGTTCAGGCACTGTCTGTCTGCCTTCCCCATGAGCAGCAGTATTTACTGATGTGCGTGACCTTGTCAGAATTTATGGTGTTGGCACAGGGAGCTGGGCTGTAACCATAATTCTCTCCAGAGAAGGCAGAGGAGTTCAAGTGCTTGGGGTGACTGATAGGGCTATGGTGATTATTCCTCCAGGAATAAGGAGCAGCATCATTCTCTCCTTTACTCATTGCAAACACTTTTGGTTTAGGTTAAAGATGATGTCATTTAGAGCTTCATATTGCCAGTGTTTTGTTCCCTGAATTATTACTATACTTACATGACTGTATCTTAACCCATTGCTAACATGTGCATCTTATTCTTCTCTTGGAGAGCTGCCACTATTAAGAAAGTAACAAAGGTTTTCTCCTGAGGATTTGAGCTTGTTGGAAGTCTTACAGTAATTTCTTTTTCTATGAAATAGGTTGGTTTGTCAGAAAACAATATGTTCTGTAGCAATATTCTTTTCTGTACCTGCGAGTTTCCTTCTGGGTTCCCAGTTGATCTAAGAAAATATGGGAAGAGCTGTTCTTGAAGCCATTTTCTATTTATGGGGTATATAGAGTTTCAAAGTCCTCTTCTGCCCTCTGTTTTTCTATAAAGGACTCTTAGATCTTCAAAAGATGATGTAGCCAAGTAGTTAAGTTTTATAAAAAATTAAAGAAAATAAACAAAGTCATAATTCTTCAAAATTACAATAAAATTTCTCAGTTGTATTATTGCAGGAATAATCATTTCCACCAAAAGTCTGATTTAGTAACCAAAATAGAACTATATGTGTGATGAACATGCCAAGTTTTTTATCATTTGTACAAAGGTAGCTATTTCCTGCACGTTCCCAAGGGCTTCTTTGTGGAGTTCTTCTTTCAGGACCCAGATTTTGTGACTGAGTTAAGACCTGGGTTCATCATTACTCTGCTTTTGAAGTAATATGGAAGGCAAATAACCTGTTCCCTCACGGACCATCTGTTTTATAGCAATGCATTTGCCTACATGCTATGGTGGGCTGGAGTGTTTCTGACAGTGCCAGTGAAGAAATGGAAGCACATGGTGGATGGAGTCTAGGCAGACCCGAAACCTTCTGAGATAATATCACATTGCCTTCACTCCACATGCAGCCTGTTTCGAGTCTTAAACACATTCGTTATCCCATCCCTTCCCAATCCAGCAGAGCAGTTAAGCATATGCTGAAGTCAAATTGCTGCCAGTCTGATTTAAGTAGCACTTAAACCAAGCACATTCTTAAATGCTTATATGGCTGTGGAGGGATTGAAACATGTGCTTAATGTTCAGCGTATACTAGTATGTTTTGCAGGATGGGAACTCTAAAAATTGAAAGGGACAAAAGCTATTTTATTTTATTGTAATAGTGTTTATTCCTTCAAATATGCTGATGACTGTTAGAATGGAATAGCTTAGTTCAGTCTGAGTTTAATAGGATTGCTCCAACTATCAATTTTTTCAAGTCAATAAATATTTAAAGGTAGGAAATTTCATTGCTGTGGTGAATTTTGGAGGGTGTGGTAAAACACAGTCACTATAGATGAAAGAATAGAATAAAACAATTCATTTCAAAATAGTATGATTTTTTAGAAAATTTTATCTTGGACAGTCAGCAAGGTCTGAATAATGTGATATAAAAAGATAACACAAGAAATTCACTTGTACCTTCAGCAGTAAATGAAGACCGTGGTTTTCATCAAGAAAGTATGAAATAAAGAAACTTCAGTCCTGTTTTGACTGGAAAAGTTCAATAATACCCAAATTACTCATTTCCATATGTTTTCATAACATAGAATCATAGAGCTAAAGAATGGTTTGGTTTGGTTTGCGTTGCTTTGCTTTGGTTTGCTTTGGTTTGGAAGGGACCCTAAAAATCATCCATTTCCAACCTCCCTGCTGTGAGCAGGGTTTCACTAGAACAAGTTCCTCATAACCCCATCCAACTTCCTTTAACTTCCCTTAACACTTCCAGAGATGGGGCATCCACACCTTTTCCGGGCAACCAGTTCCCATGCTTCACCACCCTCACAGTAATGAACTTCTTCCTAACATCTAATCTGAACCTACTCCTTCAGAGCTGTGCAAACACACAAAAAATATATTATTTTTATTATATAATATATAATTATATAAGATATATATAATATATTATAGAAAATATGTTATACATATATAATTTATAATATTTGTATTAGATAACAAAAAACTGTATTATTCACTTTGTGCCCTCTAATAATATCTTCTCAAAATATATTTAAGCATTGTTGTCTAAAAAGTTACATTTTAATATTTTTTTCTTTTTTTTTTTCCTCCAAAAGCTCTTTCCAGCTATCGTGATCCTCCTAGAGTTTCTTGTTTTTCCTTAAGGCTTTATTTCAAGATTATAGTTAAGATTAGTAAATAGGATAAACAAAAATAATTCCCAAACCTTGACTTTGTNAGGGACCCTAAAAATCATCCATTTCCAACCTCCCTGCTGTGAGCAGGGTTTCACTAGAACAAGTTCCTCATAACCCCATCCAACTTCCTTTAACTTCCCTTAACACTTCCAGAGATGGGGCATCCACACCTTTTCCGGGCAACCAGTTCCCATGCTTCACCACCCTCACAGTAATGAACTTCTTCCTAACATCTAATCTNTTTCCAGCTATCGTGATCCTCCTAGAGTTTCTTGTTTTTCCTTAAGGCTTTATTTCAAGATTATAGTTAAGATTAGTAAATAGGATAAACAAAAATAATTCCCAAACCTTGACTTTGTAACAATGTATGTCTTGTAAAGGATAAAAAGACTATTGAATAATTTCAGCTTTGGAGAAGTCGGAGTCTGCCAGATTTAAACAAACTTAGTGGGAGCAGTTGGCATGCTGCGTGCTGGAGACCTCATCCAGAGGAAAAAATTCTGGGCTAAGAGAAATGTCATGCATTTCAGCAGGGAGGAGTGCAAAGTGAGAGGAACATTGCCCTTTACCAGTGCAACTTGGGAACCAGCTGAAGACCACTCTTGTGAGAAGAGCATGGATGGAGAGTGGGTGCCAAATGTAAAATGAAACCTCAGGGAGCATTTTTATGACCAAAGCAAGCTTCATGTCATTTATGATCTGGTTAAAATCCCAACTACATGCAGTCATTTGTAGACATTTTTTTCTTAAGCACTTGAGTTCTATACAACACTGAGTATGTGAAACTAGTGCTATCATTCAGAACCATAAAGAGCACTAGCTAGGAGTTAATAGAGCAGGTTGATATTTCACAAAAACTTTTACAGCCTTTTCATGCAATGGAGATATTTGATTACTATACATAGTACCAGATCTGATGCTTCTCAACATTTTCATCAATGAAGAAGCATGAAGAAACATGAAACCAAAATGAATTTGCAAGATGACACTGATGTTACTACCCTGGCATATCAACAGTGTGGAAAGGTCATATAGTCCTCGTGATCACTTGCTAGTTTAGATCCTTTTGAATATTAGAATTCTTGCTGCAGTTTAAAGCAAATATATATACCTAGAAACAAGATATTCATTCCACAACTTTAAAAAATTGGAGTTTTGTCTCAGTATCAGTGACTTTGAAAAGAAGAATAGCTTAATAAGAAGTAAATAAAAAAACATGAGCCTTGAATACATTACTAGGGAAACACAAGTGAAATACAAATTATTATATAAAAATGAGCTGGGAGTTCAGGGTGATTCATTCAGTATGAGACATTATGAAATTATTAGAAATTTTTTTATAAAATGAAAGGGTCCTGAGTTTTCAAAGGGAAAGTAAATACTACAGTTGTGGAATTTATTAAAGAATTGGAGAACACATCCATAAATTAAATAAATAGTTAAATAAACTTAAAAATTAAACTTTAAACTTAAATACTTCCTTGAGATACTCTTCATCTTTTGATTATATTTGTTAAGTACCAAACTGAAGACAGATTTGAATGCAATAAAAAGGGGCTGTTTTTGAGCAGTGTCTCCAGCCAGAAAATGCCCTGTTGATGTTAAAATTTTATTGCTGTGGGAAGATAATAGAAGATTAGAAAGGAGGTTTGCAAACAGAATCAAGTGACATGAAGATGAGGTGTAGAAAACACCATATATAATTGTAATTGTTGTTTAGCAGTGTGTGTTGGAAAAGTCACACATCTATGATTAAATAATACAGGTCTGTGATAGATTTAGAGATACTCTACAGAACATGCTTAAGGTTCCTGCCCTGCTGTGGGAAAGATCAAAGCAAAGTGGTAACCTGTGCCTGAGTGAATCCATGATATAAAGGCAAAACTAGCAGGTTTGGTGATCCTCTAGAATGGACTGAGATCCACAGTGTTTTCATTTTGATGGCAAGGTAACAAAAATAAAATTACCCTTCATCTGTGTTATTTTCATCTGTTCCAGCAGCCTGCCGGTACAAGCTCATGCAATTGCTTCTCCAAAATGTGTTTTTTCTATGCTCTGAATATAATAGAGAAAGGGCTTTACAGTGTTCAGCTCTGCTAGATTCTCCTCTCTAGCCATTTCCTCATCAGGAAAGGGTACTTTAATCTAGGGGAGAAAAAAATAGAAGCTGTGGAACTGGAGCCAGACAAATTCAAAAGGTTAAAAAAAAAAAACCATTTTTAACAGCTAGATGGACTATATCAGTGGTAAAAGAAAAAAGGAAAAGTCAAGAGACATCACAGGGTACCACTTCTCATTTCTCCATTCAAGACTGGGTGTATGTCGAAAGCTATACTTTAGTCAATGGCATCTAATTCTTTATCAAGCACCAGTAAGTGAGCTACAGAAGGGTGACTTGGTGAAAATAATTTATGACATCCAGAGGTTCAGAAAAGAATATTTTATATAGTGATATTTTATTTATAATATGGTCATTATTTTATAGTCAGACACAGCATTGAACAGTATATTATTTCAGCTGTCGTTTTCTGCTTGCTAGTATCTCATCACATCTCTGCAACTGAGATAACTTTCAGTGTTCTACTGATCAATCACCAAAGCAGTGTTCCTCAAGCACTCTTATAAATAGTAGAAAGGCCTCCTAGTTTTGTTTTCCATCACAGGACTCCAAATTTCCACTGAACAGAAAGTATCAACATTTGTATACAGTAATGATAATCTAAAAACTAACCATACAAAATCCTCTTCTTATTAAAAAGCTGGGACATAATTTCCCCATAATTATCATATCCTCTAAGTAGCAATGAGAATGAAAAAAGAAGAAATAGAAATAAATAAATTAAATAGTCTCAATAAAAAATCCATACTGTGCTGTAGTACTTAAAGTTCATGTTGCAAGTACGTTTACCAGCTTTTGCATTTCCAACTGCCCCAACCTTTTTATGCCATCATTTTTTCTATAAGGACTTGGGCTCACATTTCCTTGGGGCATTGATGGCCTTAGGCATGTCCACAGTGTGTTCAGTACCAAAGTGGCTCTAACTTCAGTTAGAGAATCATTGCCAATAGTTTGTGACCTCACCCCTTTTTTTATCCTTCAAACTTTAAAGAGCTTGATTAGCTCACACTTGATTAGCTCAATCTGACTTATTGTCTGATACTAGACAAGCATGTTTTTAAACCAAATATGGTCATCATATAAGTGTAATAATTAAAATTTCCATTGACCTCTAAAAACAATTTCAAAGAAAATCCATAAAACCATTACTGGAAAGAAAGGTTTTTACTTTTTATGTCCAAAGAGGAATTACAAATGAGAATTCCGAAAGACTAATCTCTTGTGTGTGGTATCTGAGTATTTATACTGGAATCATACTCAGCAGAGCTTGAAACTGAAATGGCAGTGACTCTTTGTGACTTAATACATGAGGAAATGTCTTTAGTACTCTCTTTTGTAATGTAAAATTTCACAGAAATCTTTCAAAGTTAGATTTCACTGATCCTACTCTGTGCTATGGACATTTGTAATGGACAGCATTTTGACTCTTTTTGTTCAAAAATAGTGAAAATTCATTTGGACTCAGATCATAAAGAAACTTTGAGTGATGGAAATCCTTTAACTTTAGTTGCTATTTAAGACTGTGTAAGATATGTACAATGTGGTCACAATTAATTTTTCAATATTGACAGTTTGAAATAATATTTGGGAACATTTTAAATTTGCACTGTTTCACATCTGAACCTATAATTTTTCCATGGGTAAAATTAAATCCTAGAAAGTGCTTTGGTGATACATAATAAATCACTTACTTTATCACATTTGAGGTACAGTATCACTTTGCTAATTAAATATGCATGTTTAGAGATTTTTTTTTTTACAATGCTACTTCTCTAGTGATATCTCTAAGTCATCTGTGTTCTTTGTTTTCTCTCTTCCATATAGCTGGAATTCTTCATTCTCCCTTCAGTTTATTTTTCCTGAGCTGAAATACTTTGTGTAAAAAGACTCAGATGTCAAAGGATGTGTGTGATCATATTCCTGTAGTCACATTAAAAGATTAGCTATTATTTTCTTAGTGATGATATGGAAAGGTCAAAACTTTAGATCTGAAGTAAAATACTTCAATTATAACAAGAGTTGTTTGAGTAAATGACTTATACAGAGTCTAGCAATGTGAAATGGAATATGAGATGTAATTTGTCTGTCTTTGTTTATTTACTCCCACTGCGGCCTAAGAGTGCTTTTAGGTTTGAATGGTTTCATTACATCAATTTGAGACCTGTCCAGCTTCTGCAGCAGTAAACAGTGCCTTCTTCCTCACCTTCAGAAATAAATGTATGGAACCACAGAATCATAGAACGGTTTGAGTTGCTAAGGACATTAAAGATCATCTGGTTCTGACCCCCTGCTATGAACAGGGACACCTTTTACTTGGTCAATTTGCTCAGACCCCCATCCAACCTCCCCTTTAACACTTCTGGAGATGGGACACCCAAAACTTCTCTGGGCAACCTGTTGCAGTGCCTCACCACTGTCACAGGAAAGACATCTCTTCTTAATATCTAATTTAAACCTTTCAGTTTAAAGATACTCCCACTTATTCTATCACTCCATGCCCTTAAAAATGGCATCTTTCCACCTCTCCAGGCCTACCTTTAGGTACTGGAAAGTGTTCTAAGGTTCTCCCTGTAGCCTTCCCCAGGCTGAATAAACCAAACTCTCTCAGCTGATTTGCATAGGAGAGGTGCTCCAGCCATCTGATCGTCTTTGTAGCCTCCTCTGGACTTGCTCCAATAGGTCCATGTCCATGTTGTGGACCCAGAGTTGGACACAGCAAGAGCAGAGTGGGGGGGCAGAATCTCCTCCCCTGCTCTGCTTTTGATGCAGCCCAAGATACAGTTGACTTTCTGGGCTGTGAGTGCCTACTGATTGTCAAGTTGAGCTTCTCACCCACCAACAGCCCCAAGACCTTCTCCTCAGGGCTGCTCTCAATTTATTGTCTACCCAGCCCGCACTTGTGCAGCTGCATCTCTCAATCAGCAACATGCCTAACTTAAATTTTAGGCCTGTCTGAAACACTCACACATCACTAAAAATGAGTATTAACAGGCTTTTAACCCAAAGGGATGTTTCTGGAGTTCTCAGTTTCACACAAGATGGATTTCCTTATCTAGCAGTTCTACCTATTTGTTTCATACTTCTATAAGGATTACTGAGGTTATTGGGTGGTCACATGCTGCTTTGAAATTGTTTTTGAGCCTAGGCCTATAATTGCTGATTTACAGTGTTTGCCTATTTAATAAAGAAATAAGTGTGAAAAGCAACCATCCTTTTCCTTTTTTTTTTTTGTCTTGAAAACTCTTTTTTAGCTCACTAGGAAGCCTCTTCTTCACACTCCTGCAGCTTTGAAGATTTGAAACCACTTAATGTCCAGCAGATTAGATTGTTTGCACATCCTAGTAACTCCCACAGCTAGGAAATTTGGTCTTTCCATTAATGTGTTATTTAATATTTTTTTTTCTGCACAAACTGCCATTCCATGAGTGGTTGTTGTCCCAGTGGAGACAACAGCAGAAAAACTGTCATCTTCAATAACACTGTTTGAACCTGGAGCTTGAAGAGTTTTTCTAATAAGGGGCATCACCTCTATAACATCCTTTAGCTTTTTGCACTATTTGCAGTTTGAGGCCTGAGCTCTGTATGCTGCTGAGGGCTTTTGCACATGTTTTGTTTTAAGCAGCTCAGACTACTCAGAATGCATCAAGTTAAAGACATACACAATTCTTTTCAGGATCCAACCCCTGAGAGGACTCCTGACATCTGATAACCTTCTAGCTTGATTGCTCTCCACCCTGCAGAGCACCCATGGGATTCGCACACTTTTCTAAGCATTCCACACAGACATTTCCTATTGATGCTTGCTCTTTGGCTTTCTGTAATGAAATATGCTGTTGAGTTCAGACAGGGAGAGAGATTGCAACATTGACATGGCTGGGAAGCCTTGAGACTTGCCATCTGCTACTCTGGTAGTGATAGCTTTGAAATAATAATAGACGTTTTTAGAAGTGGAAAGGTATTAATTTACAATGGCAAGCTGATGTCAGAGGTGGTAGACTCTACCAGGCACAGAAGAGCTGTAATGAAGGGATTATTTGACTCTATTACAAAAGCTCAGTATTTTAATGCATTATCAGAGTTCAAAGGTTCAAAATGCGTTCTGAGATCCTGAGGGCCAGGATCTCTTTCGCCGTGCTTAAAACAGGCAAGCTGAAATTTCATTAGAACATAAGGGTGGCTGTATCAAGTGAAACTAAAGACCACCTAGCTCACTGATTCCAACAGTTTCAGAAGCTAAGCATCTCCTTCTGACTCTTTTGTTGATATGGTTGGTTTTCTCAAAATCTAGGTAAAATTCTTTAGCCATTATAGAGGCAATAGCCAGAAGTTGTCAAAGACAAAAGTCATGTTCTAAGTCTAAGAGAATAAACAGTGACAGGATCAGGAGAAAAGCAAAGGGAAAATTTTAGGAACACAAGGTAGGGGGGAAGAAAAAAAAATATTCAAAGATGTTCCACTGATTAATTTTTCCCACTTATCAAGATCCTGCCAGACCTTTCGTCTCAGCTCACCTTCGTAGAGCTCTTCTTCCATTGTCATAGAACTCAGGATCCCAGGCCATTGGCTTCTCCCATTTTCAAAACTATGCCTTTTATAGTATCTTTTCTGTGGAAAATCACAAATTTATTTGTACACACACACAGACACACACAGAACCATTAGGAGTGGGGGAAAAAGCAAAACCATCTAGCAGATCTGGACAGAAATATTTAGCCATGCCTCTGTAGCCTTTTAAAGAGAAAATTGTGAATCTAGAATCTTTATTTTTTTTTTTTTTTTTTGCAAATCGTTAAAATTCTGATAAAGCAAGTATCTCTACCCTCTTTATTGACAGGTCCACATAATTTCAAAATAGTTCAAAGAAAAATGCAGTCAGCAATTGAATTATTTTCCATTTTTTAATCATTTAACTTTCAAATGACTAGAGGGTTGTTCTATAGATCTAAAGATCCCATTCCTGAAGATGACTCATACATGAGTAAATAAAACCCTACAAGACATTGGTTCTGAGATTTTTAATTTAAAAAAAAAAGAAAGCAAGAAATTACTTCCAAAAGTAAGTGTTAGTCTCATTAAATCTCAATCTTAAAGTTTACGATATGCCAGCATTCTGACTATAGCCTATGCAAATCTAATTAATTCTCCTGACACTAATTATAGAATCATGGGATTTTTTAAAAAACGTTTTTTCCTACACAGGAAAAAAGCCATATTATCATAGGACAAATAAGTTTCAGGGATAGTTCTGGCTAGTCTGACAACTATCTATTAAGAGAAACACAACTTATCCCACCCTCTATTCTGAAGATTCATTTTTTTCAATATGTAGAAAGTATAAAAATGTTAGAAAGCTATTACCTGAGGAAAAACCCCAGTGAAATTAATCATGCTGTCCCCGACTCTGATTTAAATTTTATGTACAAAGACGTACAAAGCCCGTCATTGAAAAATGTTGATAAATACAAATAATGAATCTCTGTAAAGCGAATGTTGCATCATATGTGTTAAAGGATGAAGTAATTACAGATTGTTTAATGATGCAGAAGTACAAGGGAGTGTAAGCAATCCTGCTCAGGCAGCCTTAATTTTGTCATTTCCTAATATCTGAGGACTTGATTTTTCAACCTTAAAATTTGTTCCACTCCTACTCCTTTTGTTTTTCACTTAATATGCTTGGAAAAAGGACCTTTACCATACAGACTTGTGACATGATTCAAAATTATTTACATATTTATGATGCAGTTTATAATATTATTAGAAATAAGAGCTGGTTAGCAGCAGAAATAAAAGATGGCCTAGAAAAGTCGTTATACAAAGGAGATCAGAGTTTTAACAAATAACATACATACTGTTGGTCAGATAAGATGTGTCTCCAGAGGCAAATTTTTAAAAGTCCTGATGAACATGCAATGTCTTTCCCAGCCTTTCCCTCTATTGCCTTCTCACATTTAGCAGTAGGTAGATAAGAACTGAGATTTAGTTTGGTCTTTCAGCAGACTCCAGCCATTTCTCATGCATCACTATTCCTTGTAGCAGCACTGAGCTGATGGAACTCAGCTTTAAAAAAAACCAAAAAAAACAAAAAAACAAACCTGCCCTGGAGTCTGCTTTATCATGACATCATTCTTGCAAAAATTTATTTCTTCATAGCACTCAAAAACCTGGGTTTTTTTCTTCACAAAGGTGGAAATTTCAGCTATTAAACTGCAGCAGCCCCTTGAGTGCAGCATGATCCACCTGCCAGTCAATCCATATAATGATATGTCAGTGTAACACAGCAATTGATACAGCCTTGATGGAACATCCGGGGCAAACAGCACATATTCCCCTTAATGTTAAAGGTCTGAATGCAACACAGACAAACGTTTGAAATTGCAGTATTATCCACCTGTAGGAAAAGCTGGATGGGTGGAGAGACAGGCTAGACATCACTGAAGATGTCTGCTCTGTTAAGAGGCACCCCTCTCTCCCAGTCTTTGAGAACAGTATATCTCAAATTAAAATAAGAGTGTGTTTCTCTGCTATAAGCAGGCTGTCCTTCATTTTAATTACAGACTCTAACAAGACAAGTTTATTGATGTAAAACAGGAGAAAGAAAAAACAAGCAGCAGAAAAATTTCAGTATCTTAATGGCGACCCCTGCAGTTTTGGTTCTTCACCATGCCTACTGCAAAATGTGAATATGTAGGATAGAATGGAGGTTCTTTGGGCCAAGAGAAGTGAATTTATTAGCATTAGGGTACAGCATCAGCAACTGACCTTGGGAGGAGTAGTGAAGTCTGATTAAGGAGATAGGAAATAGACAGAGAAAAAAAAAAAAAATCACTTATTCTTTAGGAATTGTTTGCTACAGTTGCTAGAAGAGATGCAATGTTTTCCCTGTGTATTATATATGCGTGCTAACATAAAGTATTTAAAATCAGTACTTTTGCTGAATATTGCCTGAAATACATGTGCACAACAGTCTGGTTTGAATTACCCCACACTGATGATGGGTAGAATCTTCCAGAAATTATATCAATATTTAATGTTCAGTTTTATAGAGGTCTGTAATTAGCTCTCCTGCTTTTCTCTGGTGAGACCCCATCAGAAGTCCTGCATCCAGCTCTGACATTTACAGTGCAAGAAAAACATGGACCTGCTGGGGTGACCAGAGAGCAGAAGCACCTCTCCTATGAAGACAGGCTGAAAGAGCTGGGGGTTTTCAGCCCGGAGAAGAGAAGGTTCTGGGGAGATTTTTTGGCAGTGGTTCACTAAAGTGGACTTATAAAAACGATGGGGACAAGCTTCTTATCAGGACCTGTTGTGACTGAACAAGGGGTGAGAGTTTTAAACTACAAGAGGGTAGGTATAAGGGATTCATTCAGACATTTTCAACATCTTCAGCAGCTTGCTACTGCTTCTTCCCATCAGATTAACATATCTGATAAATAATATTATTTATCAGATAACCCTTGTTCACTTTACACAACTTTGGGTGTAATTTAAATGCCTGCTTCCAGTCTCTAGTCTGTTTGCCTGACAAGACTACAGAAGGTGTATTTGAAGACAGAGAGTGAAAAATTGTATTTATACTATTTATTTATATATATATAGCCATACAGACAGTGCTTAAGTACCCCTCAGTAATTCAATTTTAGGGACTGATCCTTCTGAAGTCAATAGAATTGAAAATTGCTGGGGATTCTAATTATGACCAAGATAAAGGACCACCTGGCTCAGAAAGTCGGCATCATGCCTCAGGTGTAGACTTAGAAAGCTTTTTTGTACAGTTTTATCCCTGTGTAGAGAAAGCATATTCTTTCATTGCAAAACTGTATGTCAGGGAATGAGTGCCTTCACGTGGTGCCACTGTAAGAAATGCAGTAGTACCTGACAAATGCTACAGGGTAGTATTTGTATAGACAGGAAGACAAAAAATCAGCTTCCCAGGAAAATGAAAGGACCAGTCCCTGAGAATGTAAAGTACTTTTGCTGGAGGTTGTAAAACTCCTGCAACCTAAAGATTGAAAAGCACAGTTCTCCCAAGCACTCTGAATGCCAAAGTTCTCCTTCTTTTCTGCATTGTAGATGTTTGTAGCAATTAAAAATAACAATAATATATCACAAAAACTTGTGGAACAATATTTATTGATGTTCTACATAGCTATATTTCCACTAGGCCAATCCTGGTTATGTCTTACTGCTGTAAAAATGCAACTGTCATTTTATTATCTGCTTTACAGAACATCCTTCATTATTTATAGAGATTGTGTTTGCAACGACAAATGTATTCTATTCTTTCCAGAAGCAATAAAAAAGTGATAACACTTTTTGTTAACAACTAATTTCTTCCTCGCCCCTTGAGCTTGCTGCATGCCTATCTAATAGTGGACATCCAATAGTTTGACAGCCTGCACTGTTGTACTTATTATCTGCCATAGGTTAAGGATGGTTTTTTGTCCACTTCCATTTTCCACTCTGATTATGGCAGTAATAAAGCGTTTCATGGAATTAATTCAGTTATGTGTTTTGGGTGTAATTTTTTAAGCAGATACATAGATACTTATGTTAGTATATGGATTATTTTAATAGAATATATCATCTTCTGAGAGATTGCAGTGATCACACTTCTTCTCAAACCAGTGATATGGGGCTAATCCTTAAAATGTTGTCTTTATTAGCCAAACATTCAGAGGAGTTCTTTGATGTATATTACACAATGATTATTTATAATATAAAGCATTATTTCTTAATGACTTTGCATAACTAAGATATTAAGGCTATGAAGCTAATTTTCAAGCTTTTAAGCACCCATTCTCTGATAATATTTCCTATTTATGAGCCTCACAGAGGAGCTTCTGCACAGTATTCCAATAATCTCTATAAAAATGACAGCAAAATTTATTAGTCTAGTGTGGAAACAAGCAGAAAAATCATGCAAGGAATCCAATAATATGTTGAGCAGAATTAACAGTGAGAAACATATTTCCATTCTGGGGAAAGGTAAGTGGAAGCTGAAAGAATTTGAAACAAACAGGGACCTGGATGTTGTCTAAGGTTTACTTTATTTTGTGTCTTTAAACTAAAATGTACATTTCTAGATCGGGAGCCTGGTTTGTGCTTTGAGCCACTGCAAAGTGCATGAAGGATTACATTATTCAGTGACAGCAAAGTAAATATTAATTTCCACAAAGGCTATATTTTTGGCAAGGCATCAGCAGAGCAGAACAACTTGAATCTTACAGTAATTAGAAAACATAGCAAGTCTACAGTGATGAAATGTGAATTTTTCAGTGGACTTAAGAAAAAAGTTCATGCACATTTACAACAAAGCCAGTCTTGACAGCCTGCTTGACAGTAAATCTAATGAATGGGAATTGGATCATAAGGCTGGATTTGGCTTTAGCTTTGTTATGACTTTGCTGTCTACATGATAGGGAAGAGAATAGGGATAATGAGATTTTATCCTGTTTTCATACTTTGTTTGCAGAATCCAGAATAAAAGACTGCATCTCTAGTTGTATTCTGGTGCATCAGTACAAAATTACAGTCAGTTTAGACATGAAGATAATGACTGTAAGTCTAATATCTAATTTTTCCTTGTCAATGACTGACTAGCTGTTGTGTTTGATGGAATCTGCTTAGAAATCAGTTCCCCTCTTTTCCTATTTAGGTGAGATGGACACACACAGCTTAAAATTAATTGCTGTTCTAGCAATGGAAATGGACTGAACAGTGACATTGACTTGTTCCACGTTTTGCTTTGGAATTTTCAAACCTTTCTGTGTAATCCAAAATAGAGTCCGCACAACTGCTGAAGAATGAGCTACAGTTAAGCAACAGTGCTGCATTTCAGATGTTCTGAGCTAAGGTCTGTACAGCATGTTATCAAATTACCCAGATTATTTTACAGAAGTCTATGTTGCTCAGTCATGCTGAAGCTAGCAATAATTAAAACTGAAATGGTTATGTCTTTCAGTCACTGGCCTGGTCCTAAAACCAGAAAAATATATTAATACTGTGCAGTCACATATAAGGTGAGACTTATTGGTCTGAACAAAAAAACTAAAAAAACAAAACAACCAAAAAAAAACCCCAAAAAAAAAACCTGCTGCTACTCAGATGCTATTGTCTCTCCACAGCATTTTATCAGGGATTGTGAGTGTGTCAGATTGAGTCAGTAGCTGTACAGGGTCCCTTCAGTACATGGTACTGGGAGATGTATGTGGCTCACAGCATCTTCCCTTATCATAAAACCATTATTGATACATGTCAGAGGTCAAAGCAAAGTCAAGCTGTAAGAGTACACCAATCCTTACATTTCCCATTTTCAAGAGTTTATGGATATCCTTGTCTTCTACTCTGGGACAAAAAGCTGCCTTTGAGAATTCTTCATGTCCTTTGTTATCCTTGCTCATGTATTATGAGCTCCTGTAGGTGGACAGTATAAGTATCCAAGGTTCCACAATTGTGACAAGCAAGTAATAGCATATAAATAGGTGTTAACACAATAAATGTTTGAAGTATTGAACCATTTCAATACTTTAACAGGGCAGAGTGGTTTTTTAAGATACAGGAGCTTGTCTAAAAATATTGAACTATATTCCCCATTAGATGTTTGACTTGAAATCAGGGAAAAAAAAGAAATTAAGATTCAGCGCAGAAGAAACATTCTTCCTGACAGTAGAGAGACTACTCTGTGTGTTTGGTATAAGCTATAGTGAAAAGGCATCATTTTGTGATTCTCAGCCTTGAATTTAGCTTGTATTTTAAGGATCTCACCATCTACTTCTAAACACAAGGGGAAAGAAAACCAAACCAGATTTAAAAACCCAAACAAAACTACAGAAAAGAACCCAACTGACAAAGAAACGAAACTTAACCAACCAACCAAACAAGAACCGCAACCCAAAGAAAACCAACAAAAAACCCCCAACCAAACAAAAGTTTCCACCAAGACTTCTAGGGAGTTATAGTGAAGTACACTCCTGAGACTACTCTTTTACCAAATTTTCTAAACAAGAAAATACAAAGGAGTTTTAGAAATTAGGATGTTAGAATAATGGATTGAGACTTTAAAAATGCAAAGGAGGCAATTCAGTTACTGAAGCCTGGGAAACTATTAAACAAATATCAATCTTATTCCAAGAGAAAATAGGGTATTCCTTTAAAATTTGAATAGAATCCTCTGAGGTTTAATTGCAAATCATCTCACCTAGAATACAATGAAGGTTTATATTGGAAATGTTCCTAGTATTGAGTCATTTGGACTATTCACTTAAGATGTCTGGAACATTGCACAGTAATTTCCAACATTTAAAAGTTATGACTTGTGGCTATTTTAAAACCAGTCTTGTTAAGATTTCATTTTCCTTTTTATACTTGACATAACTGGAGGCAAAAATGTAATTGAATCTTATGTATCTTTGTGGGGGGAAAAAGGGTGTGTGTGACTAGGGGGTTAAATAATGGTTACTCTGTACCAGCTTCGCTCCTGCAAGAAAATGTGGGTTTTCCTAATGAGTGCTCAGCATGATCTAGTCAGAATTTTCCATTCCTATCCATTTATACTGCACTTTGTGACCAAAACAAACCTTAGAGACTGGAGTGAAAAAAAGATAACTTGCTGAAAAAAACACAAGAGGTATTAGAAACAAAACTGCTCCCTCTTTCCAAGCCACTTATCTGCACCATGCTATGGCAAAGCAAAGCCCTGCCTTTCTCCAGCATGCTAAAACAATTTGTGAATTTCAATTATACAGAAATGTACAGGCTAAGGTTTTACAGCTATCTCTACTTTTTATATTTTCAGTGCTCCCTATAACACTTTTGTGCATCACAACTATAGTACAGTTAGCATGAAAACAGCTTTCATAATGTAGAAATTTTACATTGCCATTTGGGGATGATGTAGGTTTTTCTCATTACAAACTCAACTTTATTTCCTCCTTCTTTGCCCTATAATTTCTCGTTTAGACATTTTGAAAACGAGCGCTTAGCATGCTGTTGGCTGCATTTAGGGTGAAGCTTTATTCTCTGCAAACCAAAGGATTAGGATTTACAGAAATTACAGTCATGATTTTTTTATATTCTTTTGACCCAGTTCTATCTAAAAATTTTAGGGCTGCTTTGATGTGAACAGAGATCATGACTGCCCATCAGATTTGTTTTCATTTGTCAAACTATCCCTTCTCAGACAAAGTAATTAAACTCAAATTTTAAACCCCTGTGGTGTAAAAAACCTATATTTTTTTTATTTTCATTCACTTCTTCCTCAAAACAAATTTCTCAGATAGTCAGCTGTGTCCTGATGAATTTCACTATGTCCATAGGAGAACACAGATAGGAACCGTTCTTGTACTTCCAAAGTGATTTTTGTCTTCTGCATTTGTCCCTGGAATACAACAGCAAGTTCTACTTAGTAGAGAGGAGTAGAATGTCAGGAATTACTTGCTTTGTGTTGGGAAACATCTTGAATCTTTGATCTAGAGACCATCTTAGTTATTTGTGTTGACTGCTGCCTTCATCCTCCAAAAATCCATTGCTCTGCATTTAGTATTATTCATGGAACAGAGGTGTTGTTCTACTTAAGGGAAAGAAAAATTAACCTCTAATTTATAAAATTAATAATACTTGAATATTAATCCAATATCTTCATAGAAATGACAAATCTCTTTTAGGAATATAGATAACTGAGTAAAAATATATTTGCTTCTTAGTCTTTTAACACACAGACACCTTGAAAACAAAATAACCTTGCATCTAATATGCCATTTACAGTGACACATCCAAAAGTGAAGTTTGTAAGATGTCAGCAAGAATTTAAGATTATTGGGTTTTCTCTTCATGTTTCGTGAACACATTCTCCCTCACGCCTTCTGCACAGAGACAGACTTAACTCCTTGAACCCCTTCCAAATATTCTGCTTTCTGTTGCCTGTTCTTCAGCATCTATTGGATCATAGGCCTGAACTACTGTCATTCTTGGAAACAGTTTCTCTACCACATATTACATAAAGCTCTAGGACTCCTAAAGTGTTCTTTTCTACAAGCAATGAGTAGGGAAAAAAAAAAGAAAATCTATGTAACCATGTCTCCTACTGATTGATGCTTTCATCCATCTGACTTTCAGAGGCTGCTGAGCAGCAAGAGCTGATTCTCCAGTCTGTTTTTTTGTATCAGTTTTTTATATCTTTTTGTTATCCTTCTCATCCATAGCATATTGCCTAAAAGGATCATTTAAGGTTATATTCAGATGTTACACTTCGGAGTTACAGGGATAAAGAACATGGCTGTTTCTCTACATAACCTAAGTAATCTGCCATAAAAGAACATAAATATATTTATATATATGTTTTAATCTTAGTTTGTGCAAAACCATGTTAGTTTTGTCAAGAACATTTTCTGTGTGGAAAAGGAGGTTTTTTTCCTCTGCCCCTTATCTATATTGGATAGCTCATTAACATGCAAGGCACAGAATCTTGGAATAAAAGACCTTGTAACTGCTTACCATTTTGATATACCACACGAAAGAAAAATCAAATGTAATCCAAGGATAAAATAAAATATATTAATATATTATTTATTTTACTTTTTCTATGTGCTGATCCTGTCAATATGCAGTGGCAAAAATAATGTCTACAAGCATTCTAGACACGGAAAAGGAGAACCTATAGTCATCCTCAGGTCTTTTGAGCTCTTCTCCTTATGAAAACATATGCTGGAAATGCTACTGTAAGGTCTGGTTTGTGGGTGTGTTGGGTTACAGGAAGTTTAGCTACCTATTGACTGAGGATCAGGGCTGAGGTGGGTCACAGTGAGCACCCATCTAAATGTAGCATGTGGCACATAAGCCAACAGTCCTGAATCAGCCATGACCTTCTGAATCCAGAAAGGAATATATTGTGATGCATGTAGTGATTAAATAATAATATATCTGTGAAATACATGGTCAATGATTAAAGTCACTTTTAGAGATTTTCCATAATTGACTGGAAACCAGAAATAAATGGTTTTATTTTTAAAGACTGGTTATAGGAGAGACGTGTTTAGAAGTCAGAAGATCATGCTGGATTTCACAACCTCATTCTTTCAATCTTTCTTTTCCTCACAGTTAGTGCAAAATATGTGCTTTTCCTTCCTACACCTTTTCTTTGGACCTTTCACTTTCTTTGACAGCCTCTCTGTTGAGAATTTATCATTCATTAGCTTTTAGGTCCCAGCCATCATATACTGTCCTAGTGCTTTGGGGCATGTTGATCTTTATTCTACTGACTCACTAGAAGGCTTATCACCAACATTTCTTTGAAAGACTGTCTCTAGTTTAATATCTGAAAGTTAGACAACAAACAATAGACCCTTTAATCTCACCAGCAGAGTCCTAAACCAATATTACCACTGTTTTGCTCTTACATTTGTAGATTTCATCAGCTTGGATGTATAGGAGACAAACTTTAAAACAGTCACTAAATGTGATTTGTTCACTGTTCCTTGAATTTTTGTCTGTATTTTGATAAAAGTATGAGTATTGTAAAAATTAATAAGGTCAAAATAGAATCTTCATTTACCTAACAATACCCATCTGATCTGACACACAGAGATCTTTTTCACTGGATTTTTGAGTGTTGGTTTTTTGGTTTTTTTTAAATACCAAACACAAACCACCTCTTTCTCCATTCAGCAGTCAGCAGGAATGGAATATGTGTTTTGTTTTTTAAGCAATTCTGCTATAAAAACAAAGACCCGTGTGGGAAATCCTGATGGAGTCACCTTGCCTTAGATGGTACAATGCTCTTAACTAACTTGGAATTAAAAATAAAAACAAGCATGTGAGGCTTAGCCTTCAGTTGTTTGTTTAATTTGGAGGAAAGTACTGAATGGCTCAGGTACTATGTCATTAGGCTCAGGACACAATTTGCTCAATGAACTGATTAGCAAGAGAAAAGAGCAGAGGTGGAAAGTTGCAGAACAGGAATGAGTGCGTCTATTTTTGCAGCCAGCTCTTAAGCCAGGAAAATGTTCCAGTGCTCGTGCCAGTTTAGTTCTCATGGAACAGAGAACAGCACAAGTCCTACTCACTCAATAGTGTCTTCTGTGCTATTTGCCAAATTTCCTTCTTTAAGCACCTCAAATAAAGTATGATTACCCATTATTGTTTTAGAAGAATGAATGCACACACTTCTGCTGACACTGTGCTTTGATCCATGGATTCCCATCTGATGGATGAGATGCCTCTCCATCTTTCTCCTAACCACATGTCTCCTAGGTGGCCAGAGAATGTGTAGGAATGACATATAAGGATTTAACAAAACATTACTTCTAGGTTCTTTGCCTGATACATACATAGGTTGGTCTGCTTTGTAATGTGAACTGCTTTTACTCCTACTTTTTTAATATATATTTATTAAGGCCAGAAGTTAACATAAACTTACTTAGTTCTTTTAAAGTCACCAACCAATATTTTATTCCTTGATTCAATGTCACGTACACTCTGTCTCTGGATCTGTTTGCTTTTTTTCAGGTCAAAGATATTTCAAAACTGATATGAAGTGTTAAGGCAAGAAAAAAATGTTTGCAGTTGTTTGCCTTGTCTCAATTCATATCCTCCTTTGCAGTTTCCTCATTCACTTCTCCTCCTCTTTTCCAAGTCTATTTCTAACTGGAGAGTGCTTTTCTAATTTCCAGTTCACACAGTTTTGGTGTAATTTTCATTTATATATTACTATGAGAACTTAAATAACTCTTCTCCCTCCCTAGTGTTTCTACCTAAACATCTGCATTTCATGTCTGTTTCCACACTCAGTTTTCTTTTTGCTAGGCTGAATAAGCCAATGTCTCCCATTGTCCTTGGCAAAAATAACCTCTGTTCCCTTGCTTTCTGAAACTCTTCAGATGCGAGTTCAATTTTCTTGAGCATGAGTGACCAGAAAATGTCTCAGCAATAATTTAAAATATTTTTCCTAGCTGTGCTAGTCTGTGACAAATCAGGACTGAGTCATGTTTATTCATTGTTATATATGCATAAGAATATGTAGCATCAAAACCTAAACATGGGCTATAAGTTTTATACTTCAAAACTAGCACTTTGCATATACATAAGAGAAGGGGTGGGAACCAGTGACTCTCATGAGGAAGCAATACTATCTAATTTTAGTACTACCTGAAATAGTAAAGGTGCTGATCTTTTCCTGCTGAGAGTAGCACTGTATGAGTTAATGAGCAATAGAATAAGGAAAATTCTGATGCAGGCTCATCCCTACATGATGAAAAAAATCTGCTTTTATCCCCAAAAGACAGGCTTTGTAATGTCAGTAGTTACTCTTGCACTGTAATCCCAAAATGGGAACCCATAAGAAAAGACTTTGAAATGAGACTCTTTGCTCCATTGTGCGAGCTACTATCATACCTGCCTTGACTATAAAACACTTTGCAAAGCCTTAGAACTTTAAAAACTTGCCTTCTTAATGTTGATAGAAACTGTTTTGGCACAATGAAGAAACTCTCCCACTAAGCATATCTGAAAATTGAAAATATGAGAAATATGTCCATATGGGAAAACAATCCTTTAATGCTGGGAAAGTCCAGGCTCTGAAATTGCTTTGATGAATATGACTGTCACACAGATGAGTTTCCTGGGGCAGGGAAAGTGGGGGGGAAAGTGTTAATCCAGCAGGCTCTCCATTTTTCCAGTAATCATTCGATGCTGAGTTTGTCACAATCCTCTATTTCTAGTAATGATGCCTGTCTATGCCTAAGGTTGATATGTGCATAATGTCTCACAGGTTGCTAAGAAATATCTTAATATATGAGAGTGATATTTTGTAGAAAGAACCAACCAACCAATACAATCTCATCTGATTTATTAGGTTGAGTTGTAAATGTTTTAGTGATTCCCACACCCAGAAGGAACGTGCCAACAGCTAGCATTTTCTCACTAAGGTGTGGGATAAACATTAAGTAGCAGTTTGATCTTGCTTGTTCACCATCTTCCCCCTATACCTGAAGGTAAGAAAAAGACTCTCCAGAAACTTGATTTGGTCAGCCTTGAAATGACTAGTTGGACTAGATGACTGTGTAGGTTCTTTCCAAATGAACTGTTCTATTCCATTCTGCTTTGTTGTTCTTCCTTCTATTGTACTCTATTTTAACTCATAAACCTAAGGCACTTACCTTAGGAGGTGTAAACTGGCCTCCACAAGTGCTAGTGTCTCTTAATCCCAAGTTTACAAAAGGGGAGGGAGACAACTATGGTAAAATGGATATTTCAGCTTTACACACCTCACATCACATTCTGTGCTCTAAAGACTGAGGAATGGATATTTTTAGTTCTTATTTTCACCTACTTCTTTTGTTTTCTTTTTATTTTTTGCAAGAGCAAGACCAGGAAATGTGAAAATGAAGGAAGCTGAAAATTTGTTTGTAGGAATTCTGTATTACATCCTTTGTGTGGAATTTTAAACAAAAAAAGCCAGGAACTTCATGCTTTTGTTATAGTAAGTTTAACCCTTTGTTCAGACTTTGGGGACTCAGGGAAAAATGTTTTAATTTTTTTTGCCCACAGCATAAGCAAACCAATTGTGAATAATTACTGCATAATTACTTAGAGTAAAAAAATATTACAACATATCTGAGACAAAACAATGAAAGAACACCATCATCAGTTGCCTTCTGAGCTCTCATTACACTACATAAAGCATTCTTAATTATGAAAAATCTGTACTAAGAATCCCTCAAGAAAAATTTGCTGGCAGAAACAAGTTGTTTATGCTTTCTATCCCCCTTTCTTAGGTAAAACAGTTATTTATTTTTATTTAGAATTAATTACTTTGCTTATGTTCTGAGACCAATTTTTCTTTAGAGAAATTTGTTTATAAACAAAAGACTTCTTTCTGATTCTACCTCTGTCACTGATTATTAGGTCTGCTTTGCCCAAAACAATAAAGGATTGAAATAACATTTCAGCATTATTTTATTTTTAAATTTTATT
>VXAC01003079.1:0-12127 GCA_013399225.1 Rhipidura dahli
ATATATACTCATTAGCAATCACATAATTGTTCCTTAATATAATGGGAAAGTGTGCTAAGTACAAGAGTTTTTTCAGGATGAAGTTTTAACCGCTTCTATGTTTTCTTAAACAAGAGTATGTCAATAAGGCATTGCTTTAGAATTTAAATAAAGTTAAGGTGAA
Organism: Rhipidura dahli; assembly: GCA_013399225.1. Taxonomy (NCBI): domain Eukaryota; kingdom Metazoa; phylum Chordata; class Aves; order Passeriformes; family Rhipiduridae; genus Rhipidura; species Rhipidura dahli. Next base: position 164 of record VXAC01003079.1, read on the forward strand.
TGCATGAAAATGGGTGCTTTGCTTTGAATAATGTTTTTTGTAGTTGTTGGCATGTCAAATGGTGCTAGTAGTGACAATCAAAGATTGGGCTGCCTTTTTAGCAAAGGTTAGAGGATGCCAAACTTCTTCAGGCTTGACTGTTAAAAGATGAATCTGCAAGAGAATGTATTTGGATCATCTTATACTGAACCTCACCTTAGTCCTATGTGCCATATATATGATATTTGTAATTTTATGGACTTATATACATGTGCACAGAAAACAATGTGTAGATCCATTTATAAAGACTCAAAATGTTTATTGAGCATCCTCTAGTGTTCTAAGGATTAAACACTGTTAATTTAGATGAAAAATACCAGGGATTTTATTCATGTATTATTTCAGTGCCTAGGCTGATATTTATTGGCAACATGCTATTTCAGACTTTTTATAAACATTATCTAGAAATCCATCCAGCTTCTAGTTCTGCCATTTATAGTACCTCTTTCTGTGATCTGTACTAAAATTTATTTACTCTCCCATACGGTGTGTGGTATCTGGTTCTTTCCTCTAAAATGAAGATTTCAGACTCTGTAAACTGGAATGAATACTGAGAAGATCGGTTTGATTTTTGTAATTGAAACTCTTGCATAAATCCTCTTGTAATTCTATGTGTGCTATAGAAAATACTTTTTTTTTCTCTGTGGAGTTTGTTAAATTGAGAAACTTGTTTTTCATTTGCTGTTTAAGAAAAAAACCAGCTCTTTTGCAAAGTCATTACAGCTTTCTTATGGCCATCAATATGAGCTGAAGCCTGGCAGCCTCTCTATCCAGACCAAGCTATGGTGTAGCTGTTCCTATACTCTAGTCCTCAATAGCATTGCTAGTGTAGGATTTTCAAACTGTCTTTGGATGTGTATATTCATTATATGGCAAATTAGAAATGATAGAATAGAAGTAAGCAGTAAGTTGCATGTTCTTCTACAATGTCTCTATCCATGCTCTAGAAGTTGCTGCCTTGTATTTTCTTTCTCAGGCTTTCATTTACACCTATTCTAGTCTTCCTCTGTTAACACTGAGTTAGTTTCCTGTATGCAGTAATTTCAAAGGCACATGGACTCAAAGTACATCTCTGGAGATTTCTTTTGTTGTAGAACAGTGTCAGCCATTATTTCCTGCAGTTGCCACCTAATACCATGTGACATATCAGAGAAGAAATAATTAAGATCATGGTAATTACATGTTGTTTTATGGCTGTGCTAGCACATCGTGGTACAGCAATGGATGGTAATGCTGCTAAGTGTGGCACAGGAATCTGCTGTGACACATGGCTTGTATCTCTTGGTTGCAACTTTCAGAGCAGTCCAGGTCTCCTGGTGGCCATTAGGCAAAGGTTACCTGCTTTCTAATTAGGTGAAAGCCACTTTGATTTGGCAGGTAACTTTTCAAAATGGAGACAAAGGCCTGCGTGGCTCTGGGGGCTGACCAGGTCCAGGATGTGGAGAGCATCATGGTGCTGCTGCCAAAGCACATCTGCATGCCTGCAGCAGAGGGGCCTTTGCCTGATTGCCTGTGGTTTTGTCAGGGTGGCTAGCATGTCCAGCATTTCTGTAAGCATTTAACTTTGCTTAAAGGAAAAGGAATTAACAGAGTGTATGCAGTGTATCCCCAGTTATGTGGCCCTTTTAGAACAGTAGGTAAATAAGAGGGGAAAGGAAAGAAAAAGGAAGAAGGACGAGGTGAAAAGTTGGAGTTTTCCTTTACGCTAAAGAAAGCTGTAATTCGGCTGAGTTTCTACTTCTTGAAATGTGTTTTCACATTGAAAGAAACTGTCCTCATCTTGAGCCCCACGGTGAATGTCATCTGCATGTTATTTAAAACCCACCACACTTCAGCCCCAAGATTCCAGTGTTGTTACTTAATTAAATCCCATCCAACCAAATATTCAGTGCAGGAAGTGTCTAGCTCCATTAAATGAAGATTTTTTTCCCCTCTCAGCTTTAGAGGTTGCACATTCAGGACATAATGATTCTCAGGATATTAAACTGTTTGAGGTGAAGCACAGTTTCTGTGTATTTTATGCAGGTTTTGCCATGGTGGGACCTCATTTCTAGAATGGACTGATAGAAATGTTGCTAAATAGATAGATACAGGATGAGCAGGAGAGATCCAGGTTATGTGTACTCTTCTTCAAGATGCAAGTATTCACATACTACTAAAAAATAGTATAGAATTTGAGCTGGTCTTAAGAGTACTCTCCTTGGTCAACCAGTGAGTAAATATAAAACTGCCATGCCAGTCCCTGGGAATCTGTGTGTGCCTTTAGTTGTATCTATCCTGCATCTGCTGGGGTTTTAATGTTGTCTTTCTTAGATGTGACTTGCTCACTGCAATAATAGAGGGAAGAATGCACCCGTGGCAAAAGCTAGCATGAATTAGGTCTTACAAGGAGATGTGGTTGCTCTGTAGTGCATTGCTCATGGCCATGCATAGGACCTGCTAGGTTTAGGCTTTTAAGCATATGCAGATGCACTACCTTAGTTCTTTGTAGTGGTACAAAACCTTAAAAAAAAAAAAAAGTTTTGTGATTAGAGAGAGCCTTTCTGCTTGGAGAGCTACGTTTGATGTCACGCCTTTTGGCTCGGTACATGTGGACACCTCAGTAAAGCATCAGGGCAAGCCAGAGGTTTGAGCAGAGTGAGCAGCTTCCTCTAGTCAGGAACAGGCCAGAGAGCTGCTAAGCAACAGCCACAGCCAGCCTTGCATTGTACAGGTAATCTCTTCAGCTCCTCTTTTATGTTCAGTTATTTGTTAAACATTTTATTTCAGTTGTCTTCATTGACCCTTTCCAGGGCTTATGCATCAGTATTTCCTTGGAAATAAATTTTTAAATAAAAAAAATTTTTTTCCTTTTAAATAAATTTTTAAAGGGAGAAGATGAAGAGTGACTTTCAATGAGCTGTTAGACAGCACGGGTATGCTGTTTGTTTTATATAAAATGGGGAGACTGAACGTAAGAGGCAAATGCATGAAGTCAACAGCTTTTTAAGCTGAAAGCAAGAGTGCATATTTCTTGGAGGGATGCTGACTCTAGGGAAGCTGTAATTAACATTTACTTTAGATAAGCTCTGATACTGACTAAAAATAGAAGTCATCTTAGGTATTGTTGTAGACATCCTTCAGCAGGATCGTGATGCTTTTCAGAAATCCTTTTGTGGTAGCACTAATGGCATACTGTAGTTAGGGAATCAAATAAATGCAGTATATCTTGTATTTCACTGCTGCTGTCAACTAATTGTGAAGGTAGTTTGTTTAATGTATTGCACTGGGATGCCTGAACTTATTTATCATGTGTCAGGGAAGGCAGGGCAATTAGCATCTCAATTGATTTCATGTGCATTGTGACCAGCCCAACCAGGCTGAGGTGATGATGTTGGTGATGATATTGTTGGTGATGTTGCTGAGGACTGAAGCATGGCTTGCTTCTACTTGGGACATGAAGATCTCTAGGCACTCAGAAGAAGGCTGGGGAAGCATAATATAACTTTTTCCAAAGGTTCTGCTTTTCTTTGAAATTGGAGTTGTGGCTGAGCTTAGGTTTTTTATTTTTGATTGAGAAGTCTGTACCAAAAAAGTCTCCCAGCTTGGGCATGACAATTGCTTTCTCCATTTTGGAAGACATCCCAAGACTTTTCTAACCTTGCTAGTGCCACCTAGTTCGTCTAGGAGTGTGTAACTTTGTTTTAAAATATAGTGATGCTATAAGCAACTCGTTAGAAATCAGAAAGTGATCCATGAAACTGTCACGTCGACCTCCAAATGTGTTGCGTTTTCCTGCTAGTCTATGGGATGTCAGAGTTGTTACTACTGAACTCCTCCCAGAATCTCTTACGGCAGGGCCAGTCGCTGAGGTATGTGAATAATGTTGCTCATAAACAAGAGAGCTTGCTGTATTATCACAACTGCTGCGCTTCTCTCTTTACATTATTTGTAGTCAATATCACTCTGGGGAATGCATATTCCTTGTCTTAAATCCACTGATTTAAATTGAATTATACTTGCAANAACTCCTATCCTGTTTTCTGTTTGGCTTTTTTTTTTTTTTTAACTGTTTATTTTTCTAAAGTCACTGGCATCAACACAATATTCTTCTTGCTATCCAGACGCTCAAATTCAGTATTTTTCACATTATTAAGCTGGGTAACTATGGTGTTTCTGGCATATCTCAGGCCAATAACAAGTCTACGGAGTCCTACAGAGTCCCACAGTTTCTTTTTCGGAACTCCTGTGTATGTTCAATATACACCAAATTAAGCCATAGCATAGCAGAGAATTTACAGATAACTGGGTTGTAGAAGGGTCTGTGTATCCCAGATTATTTGGTTAAAGCTCAAGTTTTGATCTCACACGCACAACTTCAAAAAGTGTCTTCTCTGTGTGGAGAACAGGTTTGGATCTCACAAAGATGATAAATAGGTTATTGTTTGCATGAACTTTTCATACAAGGAGTGTATGATAGTTAACATGTGGAATAATAAGCACTGAATGGCTGAATAATGGAAAGCAGATGTACCAAGAATGCCAAGCAAGATACTCAAAACGTGTGGTGTAAAGTGGACCTTTCAATGAATGGCCAAAGCTTGTGTGACCACTAGGATCTCAGCCTATACATTTAAAAATGGAGACTAAATGAGAAAGAAGAGATACCACTTCAGTGTCTATATCAGTGAGATTTAATATAGTGTAGAAAAATGGTGGATCATAGGATCCACCATGGGGGGGAGTATTCCATGACTTTCCCATATCTAGTACATGTTTCCCACTTGTGATTTTTCTTTTGATGTAGTCAAGTGAGACAAATGGGATAAAATCCACTTGCATTTGGCTTAAAATTCTAAACAGTCTGGCTTCATTAAAGGTTCTGGGATCTATTCCCTCACTTTCTGTGGGTGAGATCCAGGCTGTTGAAAAAAACCTTTATCACTGGAGGTTCACTAAGACATGAAAATCAAAGGAAGCAGACTATCTATCTATCTATCTATCTATCTATCTATCTATCTATCTATCTATCTTTCTATCTATCTATCATCTAATTATATCTCCTATCTTTGTCTTAAGCTGTAATTTTATAGAAAGCTAAGACATAAATTTAAGGGCATGTAAATTGGTATGATTTTTGCCTAGTTAATTCCACATAGATGTAAAACTCTATTTTTGAAAACAGAATAGTTCCTGGCTTATAATACTGTATTTGTTTTGTAGGTCTCATCATCAGTTGGTCCTTTGAGTCTGGCCTCAGAAGAGCTAGCAGGAAGCAGCAGTTCTGTAAGCTGCTGTGGTAGTGTGGCTGATATACAGGCTGCAACGTGGCTTTCCCTGCCTTGGGGAGTGGTAGCCTCTAGCTGTGCTTAGAATATGAAATGCGCAGGTTGAAATCAGTGGGATTTTTTCATGAGAGGTGATGCTTTCAGAATCTCACAATTTATTCTCTTCACTGCAACATTGCAGCATGTTGGTTCTCCTTAGGAAATTGTCCCATTCTCCTGGGGATCTTCTGGAAAAAGGGGGAAGAGCAGTTGGTGGTTCGCAACTGAGGCTAGGACTCAGCTACTTACAAAAACCGTGATAACAATTCTTTGTGCCTCTATATCTCAGGTACACAAATTCTTGACCAGCCTGAGGTTGCTGTAGAAAATGCAGTTTTTGTGGCAGGTCTACTCGCCTCCTGATCCCGGACAGAGAAAACAATTGGGAGGAGGATTTGATTTACCATTTCTCTTTGACGTATTTCTCCAGTTGGCCTAGCACTTTTCTTCGAAGTTCCAAGGATAGCAGTAAAGAGGTAGTATTCTAGGAAAAAGCTCTCTTTTGAAAAGTCACAATTTCAGCATTCACCTCCATCACTTATAATCCCCATGAAGTTATTAAAAAGATTATGGAGAAGAGCTATAGCCTAGAACAATATCTTTTGAAAGCTAGCAATATGTTTTTCTCCAAATTGCATGATTCATTCAACAGCCTCATCTAGTCTGAGGTTAAAATACAGCCATGGGTGAGAACTCACTACATGGTCAAGAAAAGTTAAGTTAGATGAGACTGAGGCAATGCTATCAAACAAGTCCAATTAAGAGTATATCAACTTTCTTAAGCATGGGGGATATCCATGAGTTATGTTTTAGGGCTGTCATATATATGGTTGCATTCCAGGGATTGTTTAGGAAGTACTAGAGCCTAGGTGTAGGGTGGTTAGTATTTCTGGAGTTTCTGTGTAATCATAAGTAAGAGGGAGGTTTTAATCTCCTGACCATTCTTAAATAGAATAGAAAAATGGCTGGAACACTGAATAAACTGGATTGCTCTTGAAATAGTACAATTTAGGAAAAGAAATCTCTTGAATACCTATGAAGTAACAATTGATTTTTGCATATGAGTCTCTGAAAATTCTCCTTCTGCTCTATTCTTTTAACATTTTTGTGCAAAGATGATTTTTGATTAAATCATCAGCTTCTGTGCCTTCCAAGATTTGCATTGGCTTATCCAGTTGGCATCTGGTCACTAGTGGTGCACCCCAGGGATCTGTGTAGGGCCCAGTCCTCTTTAATATCTTTATCAATGATCTCGATGAGGGGATTGAGTCTACCAACAGTAAATTCATAGACACCAGGTTGAGTTGATCTGCTGGAGGGTAGGAGAGCTCTGCAGAGGGTTCTGGACAGGCTGGATCCATGGGCTGAGACCAATGGCATGAAGCTTAACAAGATCAAGTGCTGGGTCCTGCACTTTGGCCACAATAAACCCAGGCAGTGCTACAGGCTGGGGCCAGAGTGGCTGGAAAGCTGCCTTTTGGGAAAGGTGCTCGTCAACAGCAGCTCAACATGAGCCAGCAGTGTGCCCAGATGGCCAAGAAGGCCAATGGCATCCTGGCCTGGATCAGCAATAGTGTGGCCAGCAGGACCAGGGAAGCTCAGCACTGCTGAGGCTGCACCTTGAGTGCGATGTCCTGTTCTGGGCCCTTCAGTTTAGGAAGGATATTGAAGTAGTGGAATAACTCCAGAGAAGGGCAATGAAGCTGGTGAAGGGCCTGAAGCACAAGTCCTGTGAACAGTGGCTGAGGGAGCTGGGGTTATTTAGCCTGGAGGAAAGGCGGTTCAGGGGAGACCTTACCACTCTCTACAACTGCCTGAAAGGAGGTTGTAGCCAGGTGGGGGTTGGTCTCTTCTCCCAGGCAACAAGAGACAGGATGAAAGGACACAGTCTTATGTACTGCCAGGGGAGGCTTAGTTTGGACATTAGGAAGAAATTCTTCACAGAAAACATGATTAGATATCGGAATGGGCTGGCCCGGAGGTGGTGGAGTCACTGTCCCTGGAGGTGTTTGAGGAAAGACTGGATTTGGCACTCAGTGCCATGGTCTAGCTGGCATGTTAATGTTCAGTCATAGGTTGGACATGATGATCTCAGAGGTATTTTCCAACTAATTGATTCTCTGATTCTGTCTTTCATGCAGGTGAAACTTCTAGGATTCCCAATCTGTTTGGAAAATCCTAGTATAGGTCTATGAAAAAGGCAAGAAGCAGTGGTTGGAGAGCCAACAACAGCAAATAACAGTACTAGCAAGAGAATAAATTTCCTTCTTACCTATTTACTCCAGCTGGAGAGCTACCTACAGACAAATGGAAGAACAAACTAGCAGGAATTAAACGTATATATTATGTGAGGAGATCAGTGTAGGTACCTCAGGCAGTTTTTCAGTGGCCTGAGGATTAAACCTCCTAGTGCAGGATCAGTGGCACACAGACATTAATTCAACCTGAACATGTTACCTAACAAAAGTAATTAGTCTTGCATTTGATGCAGAAATTGAGGGTGACATCTTCTTAATTTAATGGGAATAATGTAGAAAGGTATAATTTGTACAACAGCAGCTAGATTTTCCCTCTAAGTCTAGATGCTGCAAGTGATTTTATGTTTGACAGACTGAAATCATACTAGTAGGAATGTAGTCAGTTTCTCTCAGTCTAGCTGTAGTAACTGACAGGTTAATTCTCTGGTAGGCAAGTGAGAATTTCCTCTTTATCCAAAATACCTTATATTGCTAATACTTTATGTATATATATAAATATTTTGGTATTTTATAGTTACTCCTTTTACATATTTCTTACAAAGGAACACTGCTCTCTCTGACAGCTTCACCAGTGATGAGGCCTTGAAAAGAAAGGGGAGAAGTCTTTCCCACTGTCTTTGCAGTGCAACGAAAGGTGACAGCACTTCTCTCTCCTTTAATGGGGGAGGCAACAACAACCTATCTTTAGAATGAAGCCACAGTGGAAGAAGAATTTAAGAGGACAGTCTTTACTTGGTTGGCCAAAAGAGCTACAAAAAGTGTCTGGAAAACATCTCATCTAAGTCTGGTTTCCTGAACTGTTTTCAGCTGAGTCTGTAGGTGGGTTAGATCAGAGAGTTCTGTGGGAAGCGACTGAAAAACTGCAGTATTATCATTAGGACCTGATTTACAGAGTTACCGACCTCCTTGTATTGAGTGCTTGCCAGAGAAATATGAAGAATGCACACGAACAATCAGCCAGTCTCGCCACTGCAATGGGAAACCTTTAACACCAGTTCAGTTAAAACCTCCTTACTACTGAGCAGGTACTGACATAAATGTATGAATAATGATGGGGAGAGGCAGCAGCCTTTGTATTAATGAGATTATGGGATGCCTTCCCATTATTAGCATGTCCCTGCTGATAGCTGCCAGGGTGAGAGAAAGAGATGTCATCCCATTCCCACTCAGCAGCACATCCTCTCCCTGCCTCTGGCTAAGAGCAAGCAGGAGGGAGTTGGGGGCCAGGTAGAGAAATCTGCACCCAAACAAGTAGGGCTCAAAAAAGATCATCAAATAAGCTTACAACAACAGTAAGTTGTAGGTGCCTGTGGGAAGTGAAAATGAAATTACTTGTGCAAAGGAACTGTTTTGAAACAGACAGTAAAATTTCAACCAGAGCACTACTTCGATGCAAATGCAAGGAAAGGCAAATGACAATCAGGATCTTCAAATTAAGTAAGGTGTTGGTAAAATTAAGGAAAACAATACTGAGTTCACCATGTGCAGCACAGGAACAAATTTATATTTATATACACACACACACACACATATATATAAATCACCTTTGAAGTACCATTTTGGGAGGAGAAGCTTCCACGACAATCTGTTAGTGCTCAGCCTTGAAGAATGGAGTCTATACACAGCTGAATCTTTAAGCAATGCAGACACGGGGCATTTGTTTTCATTTTCATTTCTTTCCACAATCACAACATTATTGCGTTGGACTTTTTGTTCCTGAGCTGTACTATTAATTAGAAAGTATTGTCAAGGGTGTAACTTCACTGTTGATTCTCAATTTACAGATAACATTTCTAATTTATAAACTAATTTGGAGACTGAGTCTTGCCAAAATACAATGTTTAATTAATAGAGGTAGGTGTAAAGTACAAATTAGCCCTATGGCACAGGTATGGAGCTTCCCTAGATGACACAAACATCAAGGTTCACGCAGTGAGAACAGGGATATAGAAGTGCTTATTACAGCTATTCCTGGTTTGAATGGTTCCTTCACAAAGGCTTGGCATATGATTTAATGTATTATTCCATGTTCTCACCCCTTAGTTTTATCATCATATTCATTTAACTGTACATTATTATTATCCTTGTTGCTGCAGTTGGATGCTTCCCATTGCTTTCGTAAATGGCATGCCAGAATTTTATCAGCTAAACCTACAACACTGAGACAGGCGGTTTCTGGTTTTTTTTGCTTGGACTGACAAAATTCCCATTGGATTAAATGTTGTGAGATTACTTCAGTATTTGGATGTGCAGTAAAAGAAAGAAAAGGATGGAAGTACCATATTCCTAGCCTTTCCCTGGATACCCTCCCTTGCAAAGAATGGAAAGCTGACATTTTTATGGATTGACACAAATTTGTATGTATCACTTCTAGTTGAAATAAGTCCTCCCTAGAGCACTCTACAATGTGAAAGACAAGTGTTCCATTCACCTCATCTAGTTGCTTTGCTTCCCTCCTCCCTCTGGAGAAGGATGAACCCATCACTCTCTCCAGCATATCATCCACATTTCCTTTAGCTTGGTTTCAGAGCAGCCTGAGCATCGTTTAGTGCCCAGGTAATTAACTGAAAACCCCAGCACTTTCTTGCTTCAAAAGGCAGAGATGTGGCTTTGTAGTGCTAATGGGATTGCATATCATTTGTGGAATTTGCTTAATTGCAGCGTATTGATTTTCTGCCTGAATCAAATTATTTTTATCCATAGTGATTCACTGTTATAAAATCCCACTGAAAATCTTTCCATTAAATGTTATAAATCTCCCTGCTAATATGACGTAAATGTCCTGCTGTTTTCACTTGGTGCACTCATAAGCAAATCAGTTCTTGCAGTTTGATCATACACTTAAGGCTGAGGTTACTGATAAAGTGACTTTCCCTTTTTATTTGATAGTGAGCATTGTGCCACTCAGATTTGACTGGAAAATTTCCACTTCTCCATAACCCTGGTTATATTTAGATGAAGGAAGACTTGCACTACTCCAATCTTTTTACAAGCCACTTTGAACAAGAACACTACATAATTATACCACTAAGCTTCACACAGCCAATATAAAACACCTTGGTGACTTGAAACATCCATTCCTGTATTGATTTTTCTTCACCACCAAATTCTATAGTTATTACTTCTCTATTTAACCCGTCCCTGAATATTTCTATGGTAATGTTTGCTTTCTGGCATCACAGTCAACATCAAAAATGGCAGTTTCTAAACAGCAACATATGCATGTGGCACCAGAGTACTTGCTCTGAGGGTGATGCTCAAAGGCACTGTGGTCAATCTTCTTCCTGATGAGGATGCCCCCTTACAGAAACAGGCTATGCTTTTGAAAGAGCCACATGGATATCATGAAACAGCTTACCACAAAATTCCTTCCTCACTGTACACAAATCCTGGTGCAAACCCTTTGCAGAAAAAGGATTACTCTTTCTTGTGTTTCCCAGGGCTTACTCTGCTTCTCCTGGTGCATCTTCTTATGGATGAGTGATGTACATGGTATTAAACAGTCAAAGCCAAAGCTAACAGAAAGTCACAGTTATCTGTGAGAAACTATTAATCCTCTGAGATTCTGGGCTTGATCCTCAAGAACGATCTAAACACATGAATCTGAGCAGTAAAATATATTACTTTTTACTTTAGCAGATGGGCTTTTGTGGGCCAAAGGGTTTTCTAGTACCTAACTGCCCTCCCCCTCTACAGAGTGATAATCACCCTTGTCTTATCCTCTGGACTATCTGCTTGCCTTCGCTCTTGCTCACCTATTATTGCATGTTCGACTGATTATTTTTGCTCTCAGATGGTCAAACTTTTCAAGTATGAGAACAATTACTTTTAAATTTTACTTAGCCATGAAGCTTGAAGCTTCTTTTTCAGACCTGAAGTACTTCTGTCGGAAAACACTCGTCTGTTTTTTTTTTTTCCCCCGAAGTATTTTCATTTCTGCTGCCCTGAGAAAGGACACCTCCTCTGCTCATGGCTTCCCTTTTCCCAAGGAAATCTCGCGGGCCTTTCGGCCTGATCCAAATCACATCTTTCTCCTCTCACTCCACGAGCGCTCCTCTCCGCGTGCCAAATTCAAGCAGGGCTGATAGCCTCAAACTAAAGGAAGGCAGGGCTTATTCCTCCATGTCTTTCTGCCCTAAACTTCGTGGTTTCCCTCTTCCCCCTCCAGGCGCCGACCGGGGGAGGGGGGCGGGGCTGCGCCAGAACGGGTGTAGGTGGAAAACTGAAGGAAACCCACCGCTGACAGGCAGTTTCGCGGACGCGAGGGACACCGAGGGGTGGCTGTGGGGCCCCGCGGGCCAGGCGCGGTGCCGGGGCGGGAGGAGCCGGGCGGCAGGGCCGAGAGGAGCCGGGCGGCAGGG
>VXAC01003079.1:12155-66812 GCA_013399225.1 Rhipidura dahli
GCAGCGCTTAGCGGCGCCGGTACGGGCGGCTGTCTCGGGACTCGCAGGATGCCGGAGGCGCGGCATCGCGGAGCGCGGGTGCTGTGGATGCTGCTGTGGGTGGCCGTGGTGCGCTCCTACAACGTGGACGTGGGCCGCCCCGTGATTTTCCGGGGTCCCAACGGCTCCTTCTTCGGGTACTCGGTGCTGCAGCACTACCACGACAGCACGCGGTGGTGAGTAGCGCGCCCCCTGCGTGCCCGGCCGGGGGCGGCGAGGGCGCGGTCGGCGGCGGGGATGCGGCCGGGCGGTCCCCGCCGGTCTGTCCGTCCCTCCCGGCCGCGGCATCTCCCACAGCCCGCAGCGGGGGCCGAGCCCCCTCGCAGAGGCAGCGAAGGGGCGCCTCCGCCCTGGCTGCGGGGGCTCTCCCCGCGCTCGGTCCTTCTCTTCGTGTGGGTGCGCTGGAGTCAGAGCTGTGGGCTCCGCGCCCCTTGTGCACGAGGGATTTCCCTGATGTGGGCAGGGGGCCCCGCGCTGCGAGGCGTGATAACACGGGAATGTCCTTTCCGGGCTGGCAGCCGGCGCTCGGCGCTGTGACCCGACTGTCCTCAAGCGCCGGCCGGCCCCGCGGCCGATGTCTCGACGCTGCGCTCGGTCCCCCTTCCTCGCGGGAAATATTTAGCTGCTCATCGTCTTGGCCCGGTACGACAAAGCGCACGGGGTACGAAAGATGATAGTTTTTGCCGTGTTGATGGGAAATGTTTGTAATAGCGGTGACTTCCAGCAAGAGCAGCGCGCTCAGCGCCCACGGAGCTAAACTCCCCGCGCTCTGCCTGGCGGGGGACAGAATTCCTTCGGAAGCTGAAGAGACTCTTCCAAATCGTAGAGGGAATGTCTGTGTAACTTCAAAAAAAAAAAAAAAAAAAAAAAAAAGCAAAAAANNNAAAAATAAAAAAAAAAAAAAAAAAAAAAAGAAGGCCGATGATAAAAAGTTTATCTGCATCCAAAAGTTTGTGAAACTGTCAAGCTTCTTGTTTTCCCGTTGACTGGAAAGAGCGTTGGACCATAGTCTGTTTGTTGTCTGGGTTAGAGGCTCTTTGTTAGAATTAAAAGTGATTTTTCTTAACTGGCCCTAGCTGATGTCATCTGATGCACTTCTAATGTGAGTAGGAACCACTGCTGCCAGTAAGCGTCCACAAAGCATGTCTTTATCTTTTTATACTTAGATATTCAGCTGTTGATGTTGGAACTTTGGTGCACTGTGGTTTAAATAAATGTATTCATTCTGGCATACAGTTCTTTAAAAATTAATTTCTTTCACACCCTTTAGTTCACAAGTAGTTCTATGCTCTGCCTTTCTCCATAGTGGCTTTCATGGAGCATTCATTTTTAAGGACTTACAAGAAGATTTCACAGAGGAAAAGCACGCTGGGAGAAAAAAAGCTCCCAGTTTAAAGCAATGCTTAACTTAGGTCAGGAGTCAGTGAAGGATGCAAAGGCTGAAAGGAACTTTTATTCAAGACAAGTTGCTGGGGGTTTACAGTGATGTGAATGAAATGCTGATCTAGTGCAGTGTGGTAGGATAAAAGTGGTAGAATTTGTTTCTTCTTATGTAGGTATCTGTCATTCTGATTGATAGTATGAGTTATCTTCAGACAGCACGTGCTAGTGTGAAAGTTTTGAAAGGTAAGTTGGACTAGGGAGGATTCTTGCAAATATCCCCACTTTGTTTAGAAACATGCTGGACTTTTAAGTGTTGGGCATCTGTCTGAAGCCAGGGATCTGTTAGAAGTCTGGTGCTCAAAATTAAAATCTCAAGTTATGTAAGCTCAGTTTTTCTGGAAAATGGAGTTGATTCATGGTGCCTTCACTCTGGCACCCAGAAGAAAAAAAACCCAACCCAACCAACATCTAAGATAATTAAATGTTTTTAAATAAAAAAAGTTGTTAGGCCTAACACCCAGAAGGGCTAATAGCAGCTTAATGTGGTCAGCCATCAGCACTGACCGAAATCATGAGGGTGGGATTTTCACCTCTGATGGGAAAGTTCCTCTTTTCATTGTTTGACCAGGGACCAGGAAGTTCATGGGTACTTCAGTATCCTGTTCCCAGCAGACACTGGGATAACAAGTTTGGGAGAAGAGTGTTTTTACACTCTTCTTGATTCTACTGTGCTATGTGCAATTGTGCTCGTAATGTGTGTGTGCATCCTAAAGGTCATTAATGAATGTCTCTTAAAAGTATATGCAGCCTGCTTGCAGTTTTCTGAAGAAGCTCCTCTTAAAAGTCAGGTTATTGTTTGGTTTTGTGTGTTTTTTTTCTTTCTTCTTTTATACACTCAAGGAAGAGCTGTGATTTCAGTTTTCTCATGTCCATTTGGTCTGTATACTGCAGTGGGAAGTAGTTAAAATAATTTAACTTTAGCCAGTTCTATTTTGGCATTCAAGCCTCGCTCGGTGAGTTTAGCACTATGTGAGCCTGCAGAAATGTGATTGATATATCTGAGGCTAGTAGGGCTCCTGCCCATCTAAAAATGTTTAATATGTTAATATGCTTCAAGCATTTGAAAGTATTCAGGGAGCTCTTGCTCTTTATTGCTTGAAGGCAATACTCACCTAATGTACTTCTGATTATGAGAGCCGTGATGTTTTCAGTAGCCTGTCCATGTGTGAATCTGTTTGCGTGTGTATGTATAAATACGTAGTCACCAATTCATATTACGATGATATCTCTTACAGCCACGTCTTCCGTGTTTCAACTCTGTTTTCCAAGATCACAAAGGCACCTGTCTCTACTGCCTACCTTAGGCCTGCAGGTTTCCAGTAAACTGGTTCAGGGTTTGGTGATTCTTCAGGATTTATATGAGCCAAATATTCATGTAGAATGAAAAACAAAAAAAGGGGTGGGAATATTTGGTATGAAATCTTTTGTCAGATAAATGTGAATAGTCAGGCTGCTGCACACAGGAGTTATAGTGGAGTTTGGGTGTTCAGCCTCCACTACAGTAGTGGAGCAAGCCAGTGCCTTTGATGTTTTCTGCAATAGCTGATTGCAATGAGGGTTCCATTGAGCTGTTTTTGCACATTTTCTTATCTCAGGAAAGGTTTCTCATCACAGATGTGCTGAGGTTATTGTATTTCTGACTAGGTCTTCTTTTTCTTCCTTAAGTGGGTTTTATGGCTGTAAATCTTGACAGGTTTTCTCAGTCACCTATCATTGCCATTTTCAGCAACAAACCGGGTAGCTGGTTGCATTTGGAGCAGAGACAAGCTGATGTGCTTCTTCTCTCTGGATATAATTTTGAAACTTGGAGTAAGGACTCAAAAAACAACCAAGAAATGAACTCAGACAGTTAAAGAAGAAAAAAATATCAATTTTTGCCCCAATAAAAAGTGGTAATAATTTGAAATCTCTGATTCTTCTTTTTTTTTTTTTTAAATGAATAAGATGTTACTTTAGTCTCTCTCCCTTTCCCTACTTATGACCTCTTCTTGCTGATACCCTCACATCTCTCAGTAAGTCTAGGGTGACCATTTTATCTTGTCTGGCAAAATGATCTGGCATGAAAAAGTAATGAAGTCAGTTTAGTTGCATGGTGTCCTGCTGCAAGTTTTACAGTACAGAATGTGTGGCTTCTGTGCTGTTACATCATTTCTTCAGCCCTGCTCTTCACTTTGCACTGAAATAGTGAAGGTTGATCTGTGTCTTGAGCCACTGGGTACGTGTCATTGGCGTGTCACGTAAACTTGACGCAACCAGAAGGAAGGTGATTCCAAAATTGGACAGAATGAACTTTCTAATACAATTTGAAGCACTAGAAAGCAGGCATTCTTTATCTGCGTAGGACACGCAGCTGATCTCTCCTTGTTCTACATGTATTGTGAGACTTTTCAACAAGGTATTTATTATAATAATATATATTCATTAAAACGTGTTTCTTATTTAATACATAAACATCACTTCCCTAGAACTATTTTGCATGCATCTGCTTCCTTCTGAAAGTCCTTTTATGGTTCTGGAGGTTTATTAAGAGGGGTCTCTGGTGGTTGTATGCACTGAATGTTTCGATATTAAAGGTGACCTTTCGTTGCACATTTTCTTTGGGCACATGCTGTTGCTTCTTGTTACATAAGTTGCCCAAGAAAACACTGAAGGCCTCTTTATCTGTTTCTCCACTGGTTCCAGCCATATTTATTATGCTGTGTGCATACCTTTGTATCCTTTCTTCTTNCCTGCTGCAAGTTTTACAGTACAGAATGTGTGGCTTCTGTGCTGTTACATCATTTCTTCAGCCCTGCTCTTCACTTTGCACTGAAATAGTGAAGGTTGATCTGTGTCTTGAGCCACTGGGTACGTGTCATTGGCGTGTCACGTAAACTTGACGCAACCAGAAGGAAGGTGATTCCAAAATTGGACAGAATGAACTTTCTAATACAATTTGAAGCACTAGAAAGCAGGCATTCTTTATCTGCGTAGGACACGCAGCTGATCTCTCCTTGTTCTACATGTATTGTGAGACTTTTCAACAAGGTATTTATTATAATAATATATATTCATTAAAACGTGTTTCTTATTTANTTGTCTTTAAGCTCTATTCAGCAACTTTAGGGGAGCTGAACGTATTTATTCTTTATATTATTTATCAAAGGTGTGATAATAGACTGACCCAGTGGAGACTGGGTGTTGTGTGCATAATCTAAACAGTGATACTGTAGATCCTGCCATGGAATTTCGAGGAACCTGAGCTTGCTGTCATTGGTCATGGATCATCCAGCCCTCCTGCTTCCTGCTCTGCAAGTAATGGATCAAACATGGGGTTTTATTTCAAGTAACTGGTTTTTTTATTTTTTTTTTTTGCAAGTAGCAGAGACCTTTCTAAAAGGGAAAAAACTCAACTGGGATATGATGGTAGGCACCCTTCTCTGGTATTGCTTTTGAAATGAGCTGTGGTGTGTGAGGATATTTAAAAACTATTCCCCTGCCATTTAACATTGCAGTGAGGTGAGGTACCTACAGTCCTCAGTCTTTAAATTGTGATTGTCCAATCACTGCTGACGTGCTGTTGGCTAATGCTTGATACGCTTGGCATCTCTCCAGCCGTCGGTCAGCTCTGCAGTTTTGTTCACCATTCTTTCTGTTAAATGCAACACTTAATTTCCAGATCTGTGTGTCCTGGGGTTCAGTCACCAGGGAAGTGATCGATATTGTTCTTTAGGAAGTAATTTTAAGGAAGTGTGAATTTCTCTGTGACCAAGAAAGCTTCTTGTCATCCAATAAAATTGGCTGCTGCAGCTCCTTCAGTGGGATGGTTTCCAGCCATGCAGCTGCATAGTTTTCTCAATACAGATGAAGACTTTTGCTCTTGATCGTATGATTATGAATGCAAGAAGAGAAAGTTCAGTGGCCTTTCTGCTTACTGCTCCCTATTTTGGTTTAAACCCCAATAATTTTTTCACAGAGCCAGTGAGATGAGACTGTTGCTTAGAGATTTCTGTGCACCTCAAGGAAAATGGCTAAAATGGCTCTAAACTCCACTCCTCCTGTTCTTGGTTCTCTTTCTCTCTGCATAGAAAGTAACCTCTTTCTCTTGATGGGGTTTCCCCTTCAAGGTATCTTCATAGACCTGCTCACTAATATTCTAGGGGCTTCCCATGGAATAGTACGGTGGTGAGAAGCTGCACTTATCAATAATCTCTGCAGAGAGTAGTACTCACATAGTAAGCCTTTTGGCAAAAGGCTGGAAAACTGCTGGTGCTTGCTTGCTGACAGCCCCTGTAGTCATATAGTAGCATTGGATATCTGTACCACAAAAATCAGTCATTTTAAACAAGAGCTGGTTAAACTATTTGGAATATGTTGGAAAGTTTTACTTCTGCTAGCTGTATTTATATCTTCTGTGTTTATGCCAGGCAAGACTCCACAGCAGTGAGATGAGAGAAGACTGTATTAGACTCTAAGATTTTGTTTTGAAATGTATTCATTATTTGATATAGTAGTAGAGAAAAAAACACTTTCTCTGACTGCAGTGCTGTTTCATGGACATTGCAAAAGGTTTCAGAGGTGTTTTAAAGATGTAAAGGAGATTAAAAAACAGGTGGTTTTTTTTTCTCCAGGGGTCCCAAAGTATTTAGATGGAAATGAGTCTTCTGTCCAGGTGTGCTGAAAAGTTTCATTATAGTTAAATGGGTGACTTTCTTACAACAGTTAAGGTATTAAATACAGAATCTAGTGAAAGAGTAAGCAAGTCTTTTTGTTGACAAAGGAACTATTCCAGTCTCAAACCTTTGAAAAAATTAAAGTAATTGATATGCAACAAATACCAACCAAAACACATGTGAACCACCAGAATACCTCCTGTTTCCCTGAAGGGTAACCATCCTAGGGCATGGGTGAGCACAGATCATGCCTGATGAAACAGGAACTCTGCAAAGGTTTCAGCTGCTGGGTTCTAGGTGCAGGAATGAAAGAATGAGACAAGGTCCTAAGATGACATAATGTGTGTTGTATTTGAAATATCAAATTAGAACGCATTCAGGATAATCCAAAATAAATTTGCCTTTGGCACATGTCACTGGCTGCTTCCTTCTGCTCAGTCCACATGAAGAAATGGCAATGGACATTTTCTTTTTGAAAGGTACAATTGCTTAAGACAGCAATATTATCTATGCCAGTAGCCTACTCAAACAGTTAATTATCAATTTTTCCCATTCATCTCTTTAAAGAGAAATGAAAAGTCATTGTAATTTAGGCTCCATTGTCTCTGTCTTTCATGTTACAACCCAAGGTATCTTGTACACTAGTTACTAAACCATATTAACTTTTCTTAGGTTAGAGCAAAACCTCTTTTAAACTGGAGGTCAGTGTGACCTATGTTATCTAGTTATTATAGCAATAAGATGTCTGTATGGTCTTTCCTTTTGCAGTTTGAACCTGTAACTCTTCAAGCTAGTAATGTTTATTTTTGTTAGACCTCATGAATGTCAGTAAGTGAATGTTATGTGTTCATTGCCTGTGTAAATGAAATGACTGGCATTTGATATATATCTGCTGCCTGTCTAGTAGGATTTCCATTTAGAGCTGTTTTTCAAGCTCCTTTGCACTTGCTCCCCAAGTGTGCAGCCTTTGTAGGTTTTAGCAATTTAGGCATTTTGGACATTAATTCTTTTCACTTGTGAAAACATGATGTGTGTTGTAGAGTGCCAGAGTGCAATTCCATCAGAATTCTCCAAATTATACAGTTTAGCCTATAAAACTTCAGAGAAAATGGTCACTTAATATAGGGGTTTCTCATATTTTTATAAGTGTATCAAGTGCCACAAGACAGTTTTGTTGCATCCAAAATCCAGGGGAGTGTGCTGGGGGGGAGATGCGCTGCTCTTGTGTATAGATGAGGCTGTGAAGAAGGAGAAGCTCTTCCAGATGACTCAGGTTGACCCTGGACACAGGACCACACCTTATGCCTTGGGTCTCCCTGTGTGTACTGGGATGGTGGTGATGGGTGGTGCTTGGTATGGAACTTTAGATTGGAGGGTGAAGAAAAAGTTGTTTAAAACAGGGAAAGCATCCATTTTGGGGTTGGTGCTGGGCTGTCTGCCTGTGAGTGGGAGAGTTGTGTATGCAGGCTAACTTTGCACCAATAACTCTTTAATGGCTAAACCAAGAGCAGTGTCTCCTTGGTCAGCTGCTGTCTCCCAGGTAGCAGCCTGGGTCTGCACAGGGGACTGCTAGAGCCTTAGCCTTTTAGAGATGGTTGCCCTTAGTTCCAGCCCTGGCCTTAATTTTAGTGAGGATTTTTTTACATTCAGAAGCTCTATCATGCATGACAGTGCAAGAGCACTGCAGAACTGTTACTTAGTTACCTGGAGCTCCCCACTGCCCTTCTCGGAGATACTCTCCTCCTACTTAACCACCCTCCTCCTCCTCACCTGACCAGGTCTGGGGTCACAACCACTTGAGAAAGATTGTCACTTTAATGAGGAGGCAGTGAAAGGACTCCTTAAATACTTGTGCTTCCCCTGTAATCCTCCTCAAAAAGCGTCCCTTAGGGCATGAGAAGATACAAGCCAGCTTGTTAAAGAGTTTTACTAGATCCTAACACAAGTGATTAAAAAGTGCTCACCATCTTTCTTTCGAGGGTAACCCTATGGTCAGAGCAGGCCATTGGTGCTTCCCAGGAAAACTAGATCTCATGTGGGATAAATAATCCAGGTAAAGTCTTCACAGCCTTAAGGATAAACACTGGGTGATAGCAGTGAGACTGTGGAAGAGATTTGCTTGTATTGTTGGTTTGTTTTTTTGCTGTTGTTTTTTTAAAGATGTAATTATATAAAATATTCTGAGAATGGGGTGCCTCTACTTTCTAAACAAGCTTACGAATCTTGGGCTGGCTGACAAGAATCGAGGTTCAGATTTTGTCTGCTTGTGGGTGTCTCAGTTCTGGATTGATAGTGGGTGTATCAGTTCAGGATTGAGAGGGATGTAGCTAAAACTGAGAAAAAAATGGATGCAGATGCTGTTGTCCATCCTAATGCTTTCCTAAATGCTTTTGGGAGGTGTGTGGTGAGGGTGTGTCACTTAAATGTGCTACAATCCTAATGGAAATTTAATTTGTTAAAAATGTTTGTGGAAATTCCTTCATTGTGGAAAAATGCTTTTATTGTGTGTGGTGTTTCCAGTTTGTGAATCAGTGTCATTGTTTTACAAGGTTGCTGAGAAAAGTGCTTTTGCTGAGGAAGCTCTGGCAATGTGAGCCTGGGTGGTTTTTGGTTTGGTTTTTTTTTTTCCGCCTGAAATTAATCACTTGTTGTTTTGCTTTTGGTTTCCAGGGTCTTGGTTGGTGCTCCCAAGGCAGAATCTAAATACAGCACCTCTGTTCAGTCCCCAGGAGCAGTGTTTAAATGTCGAGTCCATACCAACCCTGACAGAAGATGCACAGAACTGGATATGGGGAGAGGTGAGTAGTTATGATGCTTTGGGACAGTAGGAAGCAACCAAAAAAAATCCAAACCATGGCTAGCAATCCTTCTGCCAACTTCAAACTGGTCCCAAAATACTGAGAGGGAGCCATCAGCTTTTCCTGATGGATTTTGAACACTAGTAGCAAAAGTGTCACATTCTCTTCAGCATGACAAAATAACATCCCACTTGTGCTGGTGTCCTCCCAGAGGCCTTGCTCACTCAGTAACCAGGTAAATGTGGGTTTTGCCCTGCTTAAGCTAAGCTGCTGTCTTTTCTTCACCTGCTACAGTGTGACTTTTCAGCACGTTGGTGACTTGTGTTTTGGAGTGCTACTGCCTGCTCCAGACAGTGCTGAAGTAAAGTAGTGCATGAGATGACCCCAGGCAATGCAGTGATGGACTCATGATATGTGGGGTTATTAGTAATGTGGTGATCTATGGGTTCTCCCATAATGCAGGAAATAATTTCTTGAGTTTACTTTTTGTGCTAAAGTGATCTCAGTGAGACTGCTTGTGTGCTATTGCATGGGATCAGAATTGACTTCAGTTACTCTGATGTACTATCTGAGGCAGGGGAAGGTGGAGGCCTAAAGTAAAATTATGATCTGAAACTTCATACTGGATAACCATGGTAAAGACTGAAGCATTTTATTATTTTGGTTTTCTTGGTGACATGTTGCTTTCTCTGTCTATTAAAAAAGGCATATTAGTATTGTTCATCTTTTCATACTTACACTGAGTAGAATTTCTGTTTATGAAGCTTGCTTGTGTTAAAACAGTGTTTTGGATAAGTGGTTTGTCCTGATTATAAATTGTCGTGGATTCATGAATGCTGCCTGACAGGACTACAGATTTCAGCCTCATTTTTTTAAGTGCCCCTGATCTCATTTTCAAGATTGCATTCAGGAGACAATCTGAATATCTGTCCCATTGACTTGATGGTTTGATCATTCATTTAAGTAGAGCTGTGGACATAATGTAATAGCTGCTGGCTGTTGGGAACAGGGTCTGTCCTCAGCTGTGTATGTGTAAGGTGCCACTTAAGAGTGAGAACATTGCCCCATTTAATGCATTCAAGAACTAATAATCAGGATGCCAGGGGAAAGAAAAGCATCATCAGATGTTTGATGGGCAATCTCTTGTCAGGATTCTTTGATAGGTGTTTAAAACTCGTGTCTCCTTGCCTTGCTGCCGTTCCTTTTTTTTCTGTAGGCAATTCTCGGGGCATGCTCTGTGGAAAGACCTGTAAGGAAGACAGAGATGATGAATGGATGGGTGTGAGCCTAGCTAGGCAGCCAAAGGCTGGTGGAAGTGTGCTGGTAAGTCCGTGTTTTAATTTGATCTCATTAAAACTGTAGCTGCTGCCTGTCTAAGCACATCAGGATTGTGTTTGGCAGTAACTGACAGAGTCCAGAGTAAGAGGCAGCAGATTCTGTAATCCCTTTCTTCAAGCAGAAGTGAGCCCCAGCCAGAAGGTGTGATTTATAGAGGGATGATTCCAAGCCATCACACCTGACTTGCGTCAGCCAAGGACTTCCTCCGAAATCTGAGGGTTTATATCTTTGAACTGAATAGATACAATTTGTCTGGGAGGTATCTACTAATTAGTTTTTTTGTAGTTTGCCTGTGTTTAAGTGGAATTTATGAACACATACATTTTCCTTGAGCATATGAATTGCATCTCGAAACTTATAAGGAAAAATGTAAAATTAGTCTTTGTGGTCATATTTTTATTTTATTTATATTAACTTCATATTAACAAGGCAGAAGAGTTGCAAATACTGTTGTCTTAATTGTGTGTGATTGACTTAATCACACTTAATTGTGTGATTAACTTATTGTCTTCAGTGTGGTTACTATGCACATAGAGGACAAGGGGAGCAGATACAATCCTTAGGATGTGCAATATTTCTTTGCAAAACTTTTCCTGTGTTATCCTAAAGAGTCCTGGGCAAAACCCTTTCTAGAATGCATGGGTATTTTACATTCTGACCAATAATTGCCTGTATATACATCCAGGGTTGGGTTCTGACTGTCTACTTGAGTGTGTCTGCAGGGAACTTAACAGAAATAAAAAGAAATTTGCAGTGAAACGTTATGCATATTATATGTGGTAGGGAAACGTCAAGCTTGTATCAGGGTAACCCTGACAGCAGTCTAATTCTAAACAGCATTGTTTGTGAGTTGGAAACTTTCAGTTGGCCCTGTCTTGTCAGTGATATACAGGACTGCCCTTGTATGTAGCATCAAACTGTCAAAAAGTGGCTAAAGAGGAAGATCTTATGCAGTGATTACTGTGCCAATCACCTGTAAAAGGCAAGAGGACAAACCTGCTTCCCTCAAAGACCTTTTTTTAATATGTGCTTAGAGTCCAGGTGCTTACGCCCCAACTTCCCTGTGGGAGAGCAGGTAGGTTTGATACCTTTCTATCACAATACTGTGATATTTTTTCCCTCATCTCTCTTGGTATATACCTTGTCACAGAGGCTCCCTTTACTTTTCTTGGATATTTTAAATGTGGTCAGAAGTAGAGGAGGAAGGGGGAAAGAGGGATGTAAATAAAATACACTGTAAACATGCACAACAGAGCACAAAATTAAGGCGTTCATGCTAGTGCAAGCAATTCATATTTTCAAGGTGTATCCTGAGCTGTATGTGTGCTCAGTTGTGTGTAACAACTGAGGAGGAACTTGCACTGATCAGGATAACACTACCGTGAGAGCATCCTTTTTATTGGCCAGTATTCAGGCTGAAATAGACAAATTCATCCTAATTAATTTTTAGAAGCTTCTTCATACATTTTTAGGCAGCACAAAATTTTTTTTTGTTTTTTTTGTAAAAATAATATCTCAATAATAGTGATTTGTGTATTTTGGTTCAAAGGGAAACAGTTTGCAGCTGATGCTTAGGGGTCATCTCCCTAGATAAAAGCAGTAATTGAAAGGAATGCTGGTGGGGCAAAAAGCCAAGCAACTGCCAAGCTGGGTGCTGAATGGAGGCTATGGGGGTGAGAGACATGGGCAGTCTTAGATTAGGGTTGAGGGGGTAGAAATTTCACACATAAACCTGGTTAAAAGTGAAATGTAGGTAAAGCAAAATATGCAGCTGGTGGTGTGCTTAATTCAGTGCAATTTAGGCTGGCAAAATGTCTCCACAAGTGACACTGATTTTAAACAATCCTAATCCAGCCACCTGACAAGATTATGCTGCCCCTCACCAAGAAGATCTTGTCCAGGTGCTGGAGGTTATTTAATTATATAATTCTCATTACTATTTGTCACCAAAGTCAAACTACTAATTATACATCTGTGTGTAAACAGAGTCTGAAATGAATGCATACAGATTCCTTCGTGGAAGGACATTACCTGGATGTTTCAGGTCATTGTTACTCTATGATCTGACAACTTTTAACTGAAAAAGTTTTGTGGCTTTCCCACAGATGGTTTTCAATACACATGCACTTCTAGTTTTAAGAATTAGTGTTTCTTTAAAATGTCACTTTTCTTTGAAGCCCGTTTGAAAAACTGGTGTTCTGAGATGTGTCTGAATATCTGAATATGTGTTCATAGCTGTATGTGCCAAATTTTTAGGTTGTTTTTAAAAACTGCTAGATTGAGTGAGTTTCTTTATATTGAATACAAAGACAATATTATTGATATTGTCAAACAGTACAGCTCTATTTACTGCATCTCTTCCAGGGATTCCTTTAAGTCAGAGTGGTATCTTTCTGGTCAGTAGCCCTGGAAGGATTGGGTTTTATTTCCATAAACAAGTATAGTTGCCTGTGTGAAATATTCATGCTCCTGACATTCTATGTTAGATTAACTAGTCCCACAGTTTTACTGTGGGTTGTATAAAGAAGTTGTAACTTTTGCTTTGTAGCTGCTTAGTGGCCTAAATTTTTTTCTTATCAGCCTTCCCCAATTGCCTTATAAGAGTACCAGCTTCAGTGGCAAGGGGAAGTAGGGAAGGCGAGGAGCATGCCAGAGGGCTTTAGCTGGTGTTTGGTAAAATGTGGGTTGTGTTTGAGCCCATATTGTGCCCGGATGTTATTAAACCAGAATTTGGTGTGACAGATTTAATAGTAAAGCATCAAAGAGTGAGGATATAAACAAATGTAGGAATAAGATTAAATAAGAAAACTTCTTGTCCTTGGACATACTATCTGTCAGTCTTGGCATTAATCTCAGTACTGCAATAATACAGCTGAGATTGCCCATTCTTTCTAAACTGTAACAGTAAAATTCATCCTACTTTTGTTGGGAGAGGAACCAGGGACAGTGCACTGTGATTTAATCCACGTCCTTCAGTCTTGCTCTTTCTAAATACCTGTCACTTCTGTCATTGTGTTGCTCTTCCTGTGGAGCAAAGCCCGTGGCTGCAACAATATGCAAAAGAGCCAAGTGTCAGCAGTTCTGAAATGGCCTGTTCGTTATATTGCGGTAGTTCAGTGTCAGCCTTCAATAGATATCACATCTTGCTTTGCTCAGAAGCATTTTTTTTTGCTTCAAGGGTTTGCATCATTTCTCCCCTGTACTGTGGTAGAGCTGGAACCTGTACCCAAGCAGCAGCTGCTGAGCACCAAAATGTGCTGATGGTCTCCTTATTGCACAGGGATTAACTTGCATCTAAAATAGCGTACATAGGCTGTACATAGTTGTTTGCACTTCCCTCAAATTCAGGTGAGTCATTTCTGTTCCCAAGACCTCTTCAGACGTGTGCTGTTGCTGTCAAAGAAGGAAGCCTGCAGCCACCTTTGGTAGCACATCACCTTGCCTTGGCAACATACAGCGACAGTGAACTGTAATTGACTCTAAATGCTTTTGGGAAGACAGAAAACCCAAAAGCAGATGCGTCATGGCCGGGAGACAAATGTGCTGGTTATCTGGCTGCAGAGAAATGAGTTTTGAGGAGGAAGAGGAGCTGCTGGACTCCTGTCCATTAGAAAAATGTCAAATTCTGTAGCTTTGGCACAGGGAAGTCTGGGGAAGCTCTGACTCAGGTGACCAAGGAGAGTTCCTTGAAGATTTGCAGACTGAGGCAGTCAGTGGTGAACTATAGTGTGCCTGAATACACATCATGATGAAGGTACAGAAAAGTGGTCACTAACCCAAGTCTTAACAGATTGGTTAAGTGTACCCGGAACTGGTAGACTGAGCCCATAGCCTCCAGTTGATTTTGAACACACTTCTTATCTAGCATCAGCTTTTTCTCTTCTTGTATTATTTTATCTTTCTTGGCCTCTGCACCTCACTCCTGAGCAAAGCCACCTGCTTGTGATGAAATGCTGCTGCTCTCCCTGACTCCGTGGTTTGTACTCTTCTGAGAGAGATCAGTAGGTTAATTTACGTGAGTGTCTTGAAGTTTCTGAGATATGAAATGTCAAAGAATTTACAATACCACAGTCCTTTATCTTTCCAAAATTTTAAAAAATACTCTTGACCAGTTTCCAGTTGAGTTTGTATCTGGAGTTGGGATTGACTTGACTGTCGCTTTAATGGTATGTGTCTTTATGGAATTGTCTTTGCAAGAGTTGTGCATGTGTATATTTGTGCTCACAGCATGGATCCATCAGGAGAGAAACTATTTCCTAGTTTTGCTGAAAATGAGTGTTTCACCTGTCAGTTGTCTGTTGCTATTGAATTTTGAATAAATAGTGCATGGGGATGGAAATCATAACTGAGCCTCCTTAAAGTGCATATGAGAGTCTCCAAAGCTGCTTTTTGTTGTACTTCTCACATGCATTTGGCTGTGGAGTGGAGTGCCCTCAGAAGGATCCTTTGCATCATAGGTGGCAGCCTGCAGCATGCAGTGTAGTGCAAAACCTTCTGTAGCCCACAGAGCCCTGCACTGTCCCTCTGTGATAGCCATATGTGGAAATACATGGCTCTCCTTAAACACATGAAATTAGGAAAGGAATAAATATCAAACTCCAAATGCGGCAGTGCTAACAGCAGGGAGGCTTTTACACAACTGATTTTGCTCTGTGAGAATAGTACTACCTATTTATATCTTTCTGGACATAATTGTATTGAAATTTATTGATGGCTGGATTGACTTTTGAGCTTTCCAGTGGCTGATACAGTTCCCAGGTCCTTTAATGGAGAGGTGACGCAGCTGTGCCTGCTTTACAGATGGATATAATTTTTAACAATATTGAGATTCTGTGATGGGGTGCTCTGAGGTGCTGAGGCAGAAAAGTGGGGTAGCACACAGAAGTGGAAGACAGAGGATATCTCATCAGGGGAGGATGGGGTCAAATACGGGGTTTGTGAGGGGGGTTGATGCAAAGCCTCCAGGAAAAGTTGAAAGCATGTGGAAGAGATGATTTGTAGCATAGAGGCTTGCTCTGTTGGCGTGGGGTTAAGCCTTAAGTGATGTAAATTGACACATCTACAGTGACTTCAGTGTAGACTCAGACCAGCTGGAGATAATGGTCAGGCATGTGCTAAGTTCAAAGACCTTGCTGTTTCACATTTCCTTTTCTTTTATTCCAAATAAATCCTGGGCAGAAGGCAACTTGTGGTTTGGCTGGCTGCAATGCAGTGTTAAATTTTTGGAGCAAATGGGTTCTGGGAAGGTGTGAACCAGGATCTACATTGCTTGCATATGTGCCTGTGTGTGGCAGTTGCACTGAGCAAGTGTCTTGTGAGTCTGGTTTTTCAGGATGATCTCATTCTTGACTGTAAAGCTCTGCAGCTTGTCTGCACATTGGCTAATGTTGCCACTCTTGCTGCTACTAAACACTGGCATTTTTGACTTAAATTCACTAGCAGTAAGCAAGGCTCAGCACATCTGTCACCAGAACACAGAGCTGCCTTTCCACATGGAAACCAACCTTTGACTCACACATGCATTCTCTGGTGGTTTAACCTTCTAATATGATCTTAGTAACCTTCTAAGTATTCTCAGTTTATTCCTGTTTTTCACCTTTTTCTGGCTTTGCTGGGTCGTTGTTAGTGCATCTTTATTCAGAAAAGCTTTGCTGTCTGTGAGGATTCATGCACAGTCAGAGATTTTGAAATCTCCAGCATAGGCTCTGAGACCTCTTGTTTTTCTAGTTGTATACATGTGAAGGCTGAGATCTGAGCTGCCAGGTTAGACAATGTCCTGAGCTGCGGAAGCCAACAATGAGAAATACTTTATCTAGAAATGGTGGAATGTAAGGAGAGTACAATGGGTTTGTGGGATGAAGGTGATGCTGAGTGGTCCTGTTGATGCATGCTCTGCCTTGGTTGGAATGATCTCCTGTGACTCTGGGCCAATAACCCATGTTGTGTGATCTGTTTAGGCCTGTGCACACCGCTGGAAAAACATCTACTATGAGACAGAGTACATCTTGCCCCATGGCTTCTGCAACATCATTCCTCCCGACCTGCAGTCCAAAGGGAGGAAGCTCTTGCCCTGCTATGAAGGTAAGGAGTCAGGCCGGCAGTGGTGCTTATAATGTCCCTTGCTACACTTCTACTACTACCATAACCTTCACTACTGATTTGTTTTTTTCTTCTTTTTTTGTAACATGTGGCTGCCTTGCGGCACAGCTGTGGTGGCAGTTGGGTTTTGGATGAAGTTGGGAGAGTAACACAATGACTGAGCAGGTTCTGTGACTGGTAAAGTGCATGGTTGCACTTCAGTGGAGAAATAAAAAGTTTCTGAATTGAGTTTTGAGGCAGCAGCTCTCCGCTTAGGTAAATAATGAGAAGATACTGATGTGAGCATGGCCTCTTATGCTTCACTGTGGCATGGAGTAAAAATCCTAAATTATGTTGCAATCATGAACCAATTTGCCTATCTTATGGGAACACTT
This sequence comes from Rhipidura dahli, assembly GCA_013399225.1. Taxonomy (NCBI): domain Eukaryota; kingdom Metazoa; phylum Chordata; class Aves; order Passeriformes; family Rhipiduridae; genus Rhipidura; species Rhipidura dahli. The sequence goes on from VXAC01003079.1 coordinate 28,899, forward strand.
TCATTTTTATGTTTTTTCTGAGGATTGGGATGTGGGACAGGGAAAAGGGTTACTTTTCGCACTTTGGGGTACTTTTGCAACAATATATTAAATTGCTGCTGTGTTGAGGTCTGGGTTTGAGGTGGATACAGAGGGAGGGCTCCAGCTCTGAGCTGTGGGGGGGCTGTGCCTTTTGGTTCAGCACCAAATCCCATGTGCCACCATTTTAGTTTCTCCTTCTCTAGTGCATATGAGTTTTATGTCATGTTTCTTTTTTTAAAGACTTCAAAAGACAGAGTCTCCTTGGCCAAGAGCAATTAACTAGAGGCACAAATGTATTGTTTGGTAGAAGATAGGCTATCTCCTAAGATTCTTGGCCTTGAGAGGAACATTTTGGGGAAAGTACCCTTGTTTCCTCCTTTCCTTCACTTCTTTGCTGTGGGAGCCTGAGGAAGTGTGGGACTCAGGAGGACGAAACGCAGCAGGGTTTGTTGGGTGCAAGACCTCTGATTTTGCTTATTTGCTTTTAACTGTTTGCCCTCCTGTCCAGAGCTGGCAGCAGCCAGCAGCAGTCTTGATGCTGACATTATTAAGTTGGAGAGGGATAAGGCAGTGAATGTCCTGGCAAGTTTCTCTGTTTCTGTGGAGTGGCCATGTCCTAGCTCTGTCTATAAAGCCAGCTCTGAGACGCAACTGTGTCCGTCTCATGCTCATTCTTCTGAGGTGGCTCCTCTCCTCCCTCTGGGCTTTGGAAATCTGCCATCACAAACCCACACACCTTTTGGAGATGGCATATACTTGTGCACTGTTTCCCTGCCCTGAAATTGGTCATTATTTGATATGTGAGAAGTTTTGAGGGACTTGTCCCAGCCATGCTAGCTGCTGTGCTGCGGAGTACAAATAAGCTATGTAAGCCTTCCTGTTGTGAGCACTGTCCTACTGTATTTGTCCTTCCCTGCCTCCTTGCCCTCCTTGTTACTGTCAGCAAAATCAGGGTAAGGCCTCACATCATATACTGCAAACCATATTAACTTTATGGACAATGTGCACATGCAGGGATGGGGCTCCCTCTGAGCCTGTGTTACTGCTCCTGCACTGCCTGAAGCCATGGTGGGGATGTGGTTTCTGGAAGAGAAGAATCACTTGTGTTTATCCATGAATCATGTTTTTGGAGTAAAGCTGCTGTTAATATGACAGGATATTTGCCAGGAATTGCTAGAAAATAGAAATGTGTGGGCCTAGTACATGTAGAGCAGCCAGTGGAAAGTTGGCAGGGTTGATGCAGTACTATGCTGGTTTAATTTCACTGCATGGTAAAGTGAAAATTGAAAGTTTGGGACTGATTTCCACCCAGCCTCCCTGACCCATCAGACTTGAAATCACAGTGTCACAAGGAATGACTGCGTTTGTTTACTCCTGATTCTTTAAATTTCAATAGAACATGTTCCAAGAGAGATACCTATAGTGTGTCACACGGAAGAGTTCATTGTTTAAGGTTTCTGTGAAATAAGTTTGGAGTCATCCTTGTAACTTTCCTTCACTTTCTGGAAGGAGCAGAAGAAGTTTTTCTCCACTGGGTGAATGGCTAGCACAAAGCATCGAGTCTGAAGTGCTTGTACAGTGACAGCCTCTGTGGCTATTGCTGGGAGGCTATCAGACCTGTGGCTGCAAACTCTGCCTTTGCCTGACAAGATTGCAGTGTCTCAGCCTTCTCTAGATCTCACCATGTGCAAATAGGGGTAGATAGTAGCGTGCTTGCTTCCAGAAGCCCTGTTTTTAGTGCAGCTAAGGTGGTGCAGCTAACCCCGACTGGTGAAGGGTGCAGGCCAGCTGCCTGTACATCAGTCTCCATCCATGGAGGAAATGGAAATTTCCTGACTAAATGGTCCTGCTGCAACAGCACAGTAGTCTCAATCCATCTTATTCTTGCCTGGCTTCCCTGAAGGGGCTGACAGAAATCTGGAGTCAAAAGATAATTAATACATAGCAGCAAGCCTAATAGTTAAATACTATGGATACTAAAAAAGCTTCAGCAGGGAATTTCTTCAGCACTCCGCAGCATTTTGTGAGAGCTCTGTCTTTCCCATGCAAGTTATTTAAAACAATATTACAGTTTTGTAAACTTCTTGCACCTGCAGGTTGTTTTGCAGGGTTGTTATGGTTCTAACTAGAAAAATATTTAGGAATGGGTGTCTTAGAATTTGGCCAATCCCCTCAAGGGGTGGATGGCCAAAGGACCAATTATCTTATGCCATTTAACACACTTTTGCAAACTAACATAAAAAAGCCTCTGGAAAAATCGTTAAATTGCTTGCTTCCATTTTTCACTGAGCCTGGACTCTGTGTCGTTTCTCTACCTGTCCTCGGTGTGACAGCGACAAAATGCAGTCTCTCTGAGTAGGAGCTAATGTAGTTTAGAGGAGCTGGATGTTCTTTGCGGACTTAGCTGACATATGGACCCACAGTTTTCCAGGCAATACTTTCAGTTGGTTATTTTTCCCATAGTTTTAATGGCTTTCCAGAAAAGGGAGCTGCCTCTTCATTCCCCCAGTTTGCAAAGAAGGATGGCTCTGTGTACTGTGAGAGGCAGTTCAGCTGATGGGGAGAGCTGGAATGGTCTCCTGCTCCTCTGTGGTAAGAATTGGTGATAGAAGTGGGGAAGACTGATGGTCCCTTTGGTTAGTGAATAAGGGAAACAGCACATACTCATATGCCTTGCCTCCAAAGGGAAAAGTAATTTTTCCCGCAGGTCTAAGCCACATTTGGTTTCCAGGCCGCCATCAAAACGTCCCTGCTTTGTGGTGGAAACTCAGCATCACAATGCTAGGTTGTTGCTGTTGTAGATGCACAGCAGGAACCACACGAATCCGAGTTGTAGGAAAATGGTGGGAGAGCCGCACTTTACTGATTTTTCAGGGGTTTTTATAAAGCAGATTGTGAAATGTGCGAAGTGTCACAAAACCATTGGTTCTATGGACTGGGCACCCCCTGAGGGGCTGACCTAAGACCCGCATGCAACAGAAAGATGTTTTCCTAACCATAATCATCACTATCTGAGAAAAACAGGTGCAGGTACAGAACAGTGTACAAAATGGTGACATTGTTTAGGCTAAAGTATATGGAAGAGCCCCTACAGAACACTGAAGAGCTGAAGGATTTCTCTGCAAAAATACTCTAGTAGCGTCCACACTAGGTCAGAAAGATTGCTACTGTTTCTTCCTAGAATAGTGAAACACTGTAAGATAGGAAACAAAAAGCTTTCAGTGCATGTGATATTTGATGTCTTTGAGGATGATAAATTATTTTATTCACTCTGTAGCTTAGCGTATGTTATGGCATTGAAGTTTGCTTAAGCAGAGACTGGCAGAGAATTTTGTTCAATGAACTAGTTCAGGGGTGTTTACCTTCAGAATTGTCACACATCAAAGCTTGTTCTTTTTGTTTGTATGTTTTCTGCAATTAATCCTTCCTCAGTCTCACTCCTCACGTAACCTAAGATCATCCTGGCTACAAACCACTGCCATCTTCTTCTCTTTTTTTCTGTATGTATTTATTCATGGCATATCTTTGAAGTTGCATAGGCTACAGCCTCCTCCAGACTCAGCCTCATCAATGCTGCTTTGCTGTCAGCTGTTGCTACAGCAGTTTCGTGGCCTGCAGTCTCTGTATTCAGGAATGCACAGCAGTCAGCAGGCAGACAAGAAAGAATGAAGAAGTGTAGAAACAACAAATTTGTCCTTGACTGCAGTCATTGCCTGGAGCTATGCAGAAACAAATGAATTTAACCTCATGCAAAGGTTGTTATTCAGGTGTACAATAACTGTGAGCTGATACAATAACCACACAATTTCCATCTAATTGATTCCTTCACTGCATGGATGACTGGCTGGCTATGTTGTATGAGTGACAGGTGTCACTGCTGTGCACTGAACTGGAAGCAAGGTAGAAGCAATCTTGGTTTTCATCCCTTTTGGGCTCACCTATTGCTTGGGAGAAGCAGACTGACCCTGGGGAGCAGACAGATGTCTGTGATGCTGGGATGTGATCATCCAGGATGGATGGCACCTCTTGGCCATGGGTGCATGTGTGGAAAGGAATCTTGCTTGGGTGTAGAGGCAGGTGTGCATCACTGCAGGTGGGAGTTAGGGGGGCAGACAAGGAAGGGTAGTTTTGTGCTGAAGGGGTTAGGCTGAAATCCAGGAGCCCAGTGTCGCAGTGTCACACTGACTCCAAGGCGAAAGATATGACGAAAATTCGTGCTTTACTAATTTTCAGAAGGGTTTTTATAACACAGATTGTGAAACGTGCTAAATGTCACAAACCCATTGGTTCTGTGGACTAGTCACCCCCTAAGGGTGTGACCCAAAAATCTAGCATGTAGTAGAATAGATGTTTTCCTAACCGAAATAATCTCTGTCTGGGAAAAACAGTTCGCAGGTGCAAGAGGCTTACAAAACAGTGGCATTGTTTTGATTAGAGTATATGGGAAAGAAACAGCTCTCTCAGAACACTGGAGAGCTGAGCTTTTTCTAGCTAAAAGCTTTTTCAGCACTGACAGCCCAGTGTCTGTCTGTACTGGGCTGCTCGCTCCTTGGGGAGGACTACATCTGTGTTGATTCCCCCTGAAATGTGGTGTGCTGATCTCTCCTCTCTGTCACTAGAGCTTTAAATTCTCAAACGGCCCCAATATCTGAGGTGTTTGGGCCTCTGTACTTACATTTTCACTTGTGTAATGTCACTTGCCTTGGCATTGAAGACTGAAGCAAAGAGAACCTGAAGACTGGAAGAAAGCAAATGTTACCCCAGACTTCAAAACAGGCAGCCAAAGAAGTCATTCAGTATTTCAGCCTTCTGCAATTTCTGTTGCAAGAGGTCCCTGTTTCCTTTCAACAGTGGGCCCTACATTTTCCTTAGTATCATTTTGTTGTTGATATATCTGAATAAGCCCTTCTTGTTAGCCTTGATATCCTTCACCAGATTTAATTCCAAATGGGCCTTGGCATTCCTCATTGCATCATGCAAAGGTGCGGATCCTACTGAAGTGCAGGCAGGGCTTTTAGGGCATGCACAGAATTATTTTTCAGGAAATGCTTGAGTGGGGAATCTCCTCTTCTTGGCTCTCTTAATGAAAAAAATATTCACACTGATAAAAAGTATTATCCCCCAGGCAAGTACTCCCTGGAGAATCTGTGTATGGAGAGTTAGCAATTCAGAACCTCAACATTTGCTGAATGCTCACGGGGTAATACGGGCTTCAGTTCTCAGTGGAATTGTCATGCATTACAAGTAGGAGACCCAGCTGTGCTTCTGGTCTTCTGGGATGCACATCTGCTTTGGCAGGACCCTACCTTGGCCGAGAGTGTTGGGCATTTGTAGATCAAGTCTCTATTCTGCATGGTCTTTCCAGCTGAACCTCTCCCTGTGCAACTGGTATGACCTCAGCAAATGTCTGAAATTCTGAACATCTTTATGATGTAAGGAAGACACTATATGTAATACAAAAGGGAGAATGGTGCGTGTGTCTGTATGTATGTCTACCTAAAATATTTTGAAAGAAGGCAGCAGTTTGGAATTAATTCCTTCTGATCTTCAATAAGATAAAATGCAACTCCAAAGGAACTTGCTTGGTTCCGAAGAAGCAGTTTGCTTATTGATTTCATTAAAATTTTCATTGTTTAGCATTTTTTTTAAAAAAAATTTTCACAATTATCAGGTTATACAGTGAATTTGTTTTGAGCATGAATTTCTGTAATACACAGGAAGTAGTGATAGTATGGTAGATATTTGAAAATGACTCTCTGGAAAAAAACTGCAAAGGCTCTGATCCAGCTGTAAGTTTCAAATACTTCTAAGATGACAATAGTTGAAGTAAGGCAGGGTAGAAAGTGATTTTATTTTTTCCCTTTTTTTCCTGCTCTCCACCCTGAACCTAATGTATTCCTAGAAATATTTTTTTTCCTCATCATCAGAAAAATAAAGTAAAAATTCGTCAGGTTTGGTAGGACTGCTTTGTAAAATCCATATACAAAAGCTATAGGATGCTGCTTGAGTACTCTGTGAACTGGGGGCTCTGAGCACGTGGCCATGAAAAGCAATAGATCTAAACATCCTGCAGAAGAGACTGTTGTCTGATCATGTAGAAACACATAGCTTTTCCTTGGTCACTGTCTTATTCCTGGAGCTTGTGTCCTGAAGCACCCCTCTGCCGGAAATGTTTCTGGGGGCCGTGATGACTGTCATTGTATGGGAAGATCATTTTTATTTCTCTGAGGTAGTAATGGGCCTGAGAGTTAAACTCCTAGTGCAGAGTCCATGGCACCACAAGCATGTGTATCACTTTTTGCTCCTCCCTTCCAAGCTGTGGTGATTTGTCTGCCACAGATGGAAGCCTCTTCTAATGCACCTTTACTGGAGTGATGCTGCTGCTATTTTCATGCTACTGTGGTACTGCTTGTTTAGTGTCTCTGTAGGCAGCACTCTGGCTTGTCTCCCCAGCTGGCTCCTTGCTATACTTGCTGATGTGGGTGGGCGTGCTGCATGGTGCACGTTGGTGGCCGATCCACTGATAAAACCTAGGAGCCCTGCATGCTGATGTCTCTCCAGCCTTTGTGAGTAGCAATGCAGGTGGCTCAGGTGAAGAGTGTGTGCTGTATCAGGGATGACCATGGTTTGTCTTCTTCTCTTCTTCCATCCAGAGTACAAGAAGAAGTATGGGGAGGAGCATGGTTCATGCCAGGCAGGGATCGCAGGGTTCTTCACTGAGGTGAGCTGGGGCACGTGCGTGGGAGGGTTGGGGTTGGTGTCTCTCCCGTTGCATGCCCCAGGAGGAGATTCCCAAGCATGGCTTGGACAGTGGGCTGAGCGCAGAGAATGGTCTCTTCCTGCCAGCAAACACCCTCCGGCCTTGTCTAGCTTCCCAGGTGTCTGGTTCTTGCACAGTGACTGCTCAGTGCTTCATACATTTGTGTATATGTCTCTCAAAGTCTGTGGACAAGTATGAATGAATTGACTCTGGGAAACATCCTCAGGGAATATTCTTATTATGTTTATCCCAAAACTTGCATAGAGGTATTTCTCTGTCTGTCATTAACTCTTTACTGTAAACGATGGTGTAAAATAGTCTTCCCTGAATAATTTTATGTATGTGTACATGGGCATGAATATAATGCATACATACATACAGAAGCTAAACACTTTTTTCTAGTTCCACTGTAGTTCCTTGTTGCAGAAAGATGGAGAAAAAAATAGTGTGATAGAATATATGCACCACAGCTGTTCTAAATACTTGACCACCTTCTTTCCTGGACAGAAGTCTATCAGCCATGTTTCAGTTTTGTCAAGAATTAATTTGTTCCCTTATGCATGGACTGTTTTTTTGGTTAATGTTTTGGGATTGTGGCTTTTTTGCTTGTTTGTTTGTTTTGATTTCATTTAAAAATTTTTTAAGAACCTATACCCACTCCTAATTTTATATGCACTGATCTACAGAATGTATTGTCCAAGATGATACAAGTAGAATAAAGGTTTTCTCTTTCAGAAATTGCCTTCTGCCATTTCAGTAAACTAGAATGGCAGGCGTTGTTACCACAAGGGCACTGTCTGATAACTGGATGTTCAGCCAGCAGCAGCTGTTTCCTGACTTGTCTGCTCTCTCCAGCCTGTCTCTGTTCTCAGGCTTAAATTCTCCTGTGCTACCCTAGTTCAAAAGATATCTTTGAACTTTTACCACTTCAGCCTGATGGCAGCAGGAAATGCAGATAAATGGCTTTTTGGGTCAAAGAGGCAATCCTATTCCATATATTCAGCGCTGTGGATGGTAGTTGTTCCTGTCAGAAAATGATCCCTTGACCTCACGGGAATGGCCCATAACAAGGAAAAAGCTATTTCTAAGCACATCCTGCTCTTTGGTTGGTTTTGCAGTCCAGTCCTTGTAGTTTTGTTAGGAAAATCCCTTGTTTAACTTTTCCCCCCTCAACTGGAACTGGTCACCTGAAGGGCAGTCAGATATGGTAGCAATTTCCCACAAGGATGGAGTTTACCCATGGCCTTGCATTGAATGGAGATGTGAGGAAAGCAGCTGTTGACAAGTCTTCTTCATGGATGGAGAGTTCCTGGGCTTCATGCTCCTCAGGCTTAATTTGGTCCCTTGCTGGATGTATTTAAAACCACATCCAGGAGCAAGGTTTTTCTGCAGGGATGCTGGATGTTTTGGGACAACATTTTCTGAATTTCTCTTGAATGTAAATGTACCTTGGATTTTGACTCAAAAGCATTATCCATGACCATCTACCTTTGAATGCTAGATCAAACTTCGTCTGATTTCTATGGTTGTTTAAAATGCTCAAGAACTCTGGTTGTCTGTAATGATCCCAAGCCATTTTGTGATTCTTTGATGACACTATAGCCAGGTTGTCTCTCAAAGACCAGAGTGTATCTGATGACAGAACTGGGCAAAATGTTCTACCTAGGACATAACATTCTTCCTGCTTGTTCATGCTACTGTGAAAAGTAAAAAAAAAAAGTTCATAGCAGCTCTTTATCTTCAGAGTTGTAAAATCAAAATCCTTTGTGCTGTTTCCATCAGGATTGGTTGGTATAGCATGTCAGCCAGCGTCAGAGCATGATCTGTAGCTGAGTGATAGGTTCTGGGTGGGATTTTTCGGAGAACTGTGTTAGCAGGGGTAAGTTTGATGGTTAGTAAGGCTCTCTAGGGTATATGCAGTGACCTTGATGCTTGGGAAGAAGGAGGAATACTTTCTAAATGCACACAGAGAGGAGATTGTTATAGCTGGACTTACTATTGGTGTTTTAAGTAAATGTCCTGTCCCTTCTCCATTAAGGTGTAAAGTTTTGATTGTTATTTTTCCTCCTGCCCTTTTCCCCCCCACTTCTGTTTTTCCTGTTGTAGGAGCTGGTAATCATGGGGGCACCAGGATCTTATTATTGGACAGGAACTGTCAAAGTACTGAATCTCACTGACAACACATATTACAAGCTGAATGATGATGCTGTGATAGCCAGGAGGTACACATACCTTGGTAAGCAGCTCTCTGGTGCTCACTGTGAATAGGAAATTGTCCAACAACGTGTTTCAAGGCTTTGATGGTATAAAGTTGATACTGATTTTTTTTATGGTGATGTATTTTTATAAAAAGTGAGAAAGAAAGAATATCTGAATTAAAGTGACACTTTTCTGGAAAGAAATATAAGCAAAGAAGCATTCAAAATATTCCATTCTTCTCTCCTTGTTCTGATCCCCTCTCCCCCTCTCCAACTTGCTATAATTTTTTTGACTGGTGTAGAAAAGGCATTGTAACTGAACAGCACATTGAATTGTAGTGGGCTTCTTAACGTTCCTGCCTTTGCCCTGTGACAGGAATATTATTTGTCACCAGTTGAACTGCATGTCTGCTTACATGTGCCTTTAAAATGGGTACAACAACTAATTACAGAATTTGTACTGTAGATGCATTTATTTTAACAAAAATAACACTCCCTAAATGTGTCATTGGCAAATGAAGGAAAGGTTTGGCTATAGGTGCATCTTTAAGTCACTTGGTTTTACTTGCTCTTAAACCAGCTAATGTCCCTAAAATACTTAATTTAAAGACTTCCACCTAAACTGAAGTGCCTAAGGCTGTTGAGACCTAGCAGGCATTTCAACAGTTTTGTGCTTTTGACTAAAGTCTTGCACTGACCTCTCATTGTCCCCTTAACCTTTAGTATTTAAAAAACCATGATTTGGGAGATACTGCTTAGTGATGGTTAAATGAAGAATAAATGTTTACCTGTTTGCAGCCATAAATAGGTTTTGCCACTACAATTGAATTTTGAATTACAGGGTTTATCACGTTGATGAGAGCCTCATAATTTATAGGAAAAGAGCAAAGCAAATACAAGAAATCCTTAGAAGGAAAGCTACTACTCTACTCATCTTTAGTTACTATATATTATTTTAATACGTCAAATAAAGCTGAATCTTTGATATTTTTCTTTCAAATACGCACCTTTTTCTTGGATATATCATCTCATTTTTCTTCTTGCCTAGACAAGTCTTTTTAAGCTATTAACATCTCTGACCTCTTTGCCTACTGTCCTCTTCTGTCTCCGCAGCCAAAAAGGAACATGATTTTCCAAGCCTTCTTGGGCAGTGATTTTTGCCAAAGGAGGACACTTCTGTCTGATCCACGTGGGACTGTTGCTCTTTGACATGATACTTTCTCTGTGGCCATGTGATCGTTTTTCTCTGTTTGTGTATGCTTTTTCCTGCTTTACTGCTTCCCTCTCTTGACTTGCAGTTGGCAAACTGCTCCCAGTATGAGCTCCTTGTGTCCCTGGGTCATCTCCACACACATGGCTTTCTTCTCTCAGCTTTTGCAACGGTACTGGAGAGTGTGCTCTCACTTCCCATCCCCATGAGCTTTTGAACAGAATATTGGTGAATCCTGAGCAGAATGGTTGTTGAAGTGCAGCCCAGGAGCAATGAAACCCTATAAGCCTGATCTGGCTGGCTGATGTGTTTCTCACTCTTGCCTTTCATGGTTGGTTATTTATTTCTTTATTTCCTTTGCCACTCAGGATATGCGGTGACAGCAGGTCATTTCTCTCAGCCGACTACCACTGACATTGTAGGAGGAGCTCCCCAGGACGGAGGCATCGGAAAGGTGTGGCTCTTTATTAAACTGTAATGTGGTTGGATGCAACAGTGCATGAAATGTAATACTGATGCAGTTCCAACATGTATGAGAAGACAGGAGTTTTTTTGTCTGCAGGGTAGTTTTGAGCACTGAGCAGGGGAGAGGTGAGGTAGTTTGGTGAAGTTGTCATATTTTCTCCACCTGTCCCTCCTGATGCCTTGCTTTACCCCTCTTCCCTCTTTCCCACCCAATCCTTACAATACCCATTTTAATGTGACACAGACAAGATCTCTTTCACACTGCTTTTGCTTAGGATTTGTGGCATTTAGGTATTACTTAAAACTTTCCTAGAAATGAAAATACTTGTAAAAGAGAATTTGTCTTCTGCTTGTTTTATTCACACATTTGACTATTTCAGTATTTACTTCAAGGTAACATAGAATGAGATTAGGTGATTTGATGCCATTTTTAAAACTTCATAATATGTTGATGTTTAGTGTCTCAGAGTCTGGGTTTTTGCCAGCTGTACTTAGAAATCTTGGTGGTAGTCTCTTAAGAGGGAAGGAGACAAAAAAGATCTTCCTGTAGGCATATGTATATTCAATGTCCCAAAGATGTAAACAAGTGAGTGGCTCAATGGAAATGGCTAGTGGGTTAGGCAAGCTTGGTTCTCCTGTGCTGAGTATCCACGTGCTGTTGGATAAACTGGTTGAGGGTGAGCACTGTGACCTCTATACTCTTCTAAACCAAAGATGGAAGAGTGGGAGTGGGGAGAGGGAGGGAAGGAATGTAAAGGATCTGCCTTTGTCCCTCTTTCTTCAAAATCCAATCCTTTTGGGACCTGCTGCCGCCACTTGCTTAAGAAGAGAAGTCCTGCAGCCCCCTTCCATTTTCCTCCCTTTGGCTCTCGTGCTCTATAGTGACATGAGTTGTAGCTGAATCATAACAAGCAGTGAAAGGTCTTCACTACCAGGAACACTATCCTGTTTAGGCAGATTATTTTTGATAGTAACCATGTCCCAGAGGTAGCAGCACAAGTGGGAAAAATGAGGTAAAAGTAGAGGATGAACTTGGTACTTAAACCTGATCTGGCTTGACTAGGACATACAGGATATAGAAGCAGCACAGTTGCTACTGAGAGGACATATGCGTGTTTCCTTATCCCAGGTGTTCTCATATGGCTGCTGCAATGCACCTTCCTTCCAACCTGTTTTTTTCTGTGGAAAAAATGTAGTTTCTCTACAAGGAGGGAGGTGGGGGGACACAGCTGCTAGCAGGAGATCCACAAGAAAGCAGCTGGCTCTGTAGTTTAAAGACTACTGCCCTAGTTGCAAAAGCTTACGTTATTCTGCCTTGGCATGGGATGCAGGTAGCAGGAACACATGGCAAAGTGTTGGTAAGAGGTGCTGAATACAGAACATTACAATGAGCAGTCCTGAAGTGCTTTCCAAACACTGTAATAAGCTGATCTTTTCCACTTCTCTGATAGAAAGTGATTAGAATTGTCACACCTTTTTCACTTAAGTTAAAGCCAAGATTCTTAATGAGATTGGGTCATCTCTCCAAAGTCACAAAGAGTGTCATTATTTAAGACTAGGTTTGGAGTTGTGACACCTGGTAGCATGCTGTCACTGCTAAACATGCTACTGCAAAGGCTAGGGAGTCCTGTGTATATAGAGCAGTTGTCCACAGTAAACCTGTGCTTTGTTCTTGACTGAAAACAGCTTTGAGCTCTGTCTCACCACCTGTTAATAACTCATCACACATTCAGCTGTGTCCAGTGCTTGGCTCTGCCACATGGCCTTGGAAATAAGGCATCCTCTATCCTGCAAACTGTGTGAGCACCTGCTAGGAGGGAGCCTGTCAAATGCCAGAGGAGTCTCAAAAACTGACTGAGCCAGCCTTTCTGTTGAAGGGAATCCCTTTCTACAAGTCATGCACTTTACATCTTAAATTTTGGTACAAGATCTGTTCTTGAACTTGTATCAATACTTTTATCCCTTAGGATTCCAGATTAAACAATTTTCCCATGGAAATGAGCAATGAGTAGGCTGTGTTTGAATGGCTTTCTGTTTTAAAAATTGTTACAGACAGAAACAGTGGGAATTCTGTAGGTGTTCTGATTGGGATTTCTACTCTGAGCATTGCTAAAGCATCATGAAGTTTGCAGTGCTGTACATACAGGTGCATCATCTTAATAATGGAATGCTAGATAAGGGAAGGGGAGCAGGGCTACGCATTCTCAGTCTTTTGCCCTGCTTATTTCCACAGTTTCCAGATGCCACTTGTTTGAGAGTTGGAAAGTTGCTTGGCTAGGTGCTTTTAAATAGACACCTGCACGTACATAAGCATACCAAATAAAGTAGGCAACAAGATAATGTTCAAGTGTTTCTTATGACAAGCTTGTGATTTTTTAGGACAGTGGAGAACTTTGTGTCTTCTTTTAAAAGAAGGCTGACCAGTAAAGTGGTCATGAAGTTGGATCCTGGCAATAGGATCATGATTTAGGTATTATTTAGAAAGCACCAGTGCTTCATATTTAGTATTGGTTAACTTTTTTCTTTTTTCACCTTTCAGGTTTATATTTTCAGAACAGACAGACAATCAGGCTCTCTAATAAAGATTTTTCAGGCTTCAGGAAAAAAGGTGAGCATTTACATATGCATATTTTCTATTAAGACGTAGAGAGCGGGGAAATAATGGCCGAGTCATCCTGGAGCATCATTTTCATTCCATGCCTTCCTAAGTTGTCCAGAAAATCCTATTTCTTCTTATCCTCCCAGAAGAGCTAAACCTGTTTTACAGATCATCTGCATGCCATGTCTTCTGTTGGACTCATGACTGAAATGTCTGCTCAATGCCCATGTGACTAAAAAGGTCTTGCTGGAAATTGTAATAGTAGTTCCCTTTAGTTTTATGTGACTGTATCAGTACCTCTGAGATGCGGGACATGGGGCACCAGGTGAGCCTAGATGCAGAGATTCCTCTCAGTAGATGTTACTGGGAGCTCTGGGTAACCTGGAGTTTAGTTTAATATGCAAAGCCCCAGTCTGTTTCCCTGTGTCATGCTGTGACAAGGCAGGTACTGCAGTTACACTGTTTTGTGGAAGAACAGTTTCATTGCCTTGGCAGATGATGATTTCCCCTTTCCTACTATGAATCAGTCTTGCATTCTGTTCTTGGGACTGCTGTCTTAAAGCTGAACTGCCCTCCCCCTCCATGAAATTTAGTGAATGCTGGTGAGATCTAGCTTCCCCAGTGTGGTGTTCTGTTTGAAAGGGGAATAGCTTGTGTTTTCATTTGGGGGCTTGCTGGAGCTGTGTTGCAGGAGAAACAAAGTGGACGGTATGTCTAGCTATAGGTAACAACAAAATTGGGTTATTTGGGAATAACTCAGTGATGAAATAATACCTCTTATCTGGGATACCTCTTATCTGTTCTTCCGGAAGGAGAGGAAATGCAGAAAAAAAGATGTTGCTAGAGGCTTTTGGCTCTGGGAAGACCTTCTACACTCAGAAAGACCCAAAGTGTTTGCCTGTATCTTCAAGTTTGGGAGTGTTACCATATTTTGTAATTTTTTTCCCAGCAAGACACAGTTACAGTATTTAAAAACTTACCTGGAGTAGGGGATGTTAATTTACTGAATTTAATTAAATGAATTTAATGAAATTTAATGAAATAAACTACAAGGATGTGTAGGTGGGTGGTGTGGCTCGTATTTTAGGATCTCTCCAAAATTTTCGTTTCTCTGCACTAGCTGAATTACAGACATCTTGAAAGGAAAAGACCTCCCAGTTGATCCCAGGGTATCTCCTGTGTTTGATTGCTTCCTGTTCATTTCTTTCCCTGTTGGGTTTTAAATGTCCCTAAGGACGTGTTCCTGACTACTCCTTAACTTTATAAACAGAGCCATCAGGAAGTTTCCAGGTCTTAGTCAAAACCTTTCCCTTTTCAATTTAGTTGCTTTACTATTATATGTAACTTAACTAATAAAGTATTTACATCATTCAAGTACTTCTAGGGTTCTTTTTCATTAGCATAATCTTCTACCAATTCTCTAAAATCCAAATGAGAATTTTATTTTAAAAAGAAGGCTGTGTTAAATCACGTTTTTTGTTTGGTTGTTGTTTTTTGTTTTATGGTAGAAGCAAAACCAGACCAGCTCAACAGCGAGCACTGCTTGAAAATGAGCTCTCACAAAATGCTATATCTTTCACAGTGGTGTGAAAGTTCATTGCTCTGACATTCCTGTTAGACAGACGTGAACAGCAGGCCAGTTTCTTCCTTCCTTTTTATTAATGGAGGCTGAACTAGGAAATCAAATGCAGACAAGAAAAAGAAAATTCAGTACCTTGTTAAAAATGTTAAGTATGCAAACTTCAGGTTCTTACAGCACTGCAAACTCATCCAAGCTGCAGACATACCATGCTGCAGTTAAGTAAACAATAGCCTTTCCCTGAGAACTGTCTGAATACATAATGAAATGCTTTTCATAACTTCTGTTCCTTGTCCATGAGAAATTTATCATGAGAAATTTCTTTTAAAACCTTTGTGGATTAAAAAAATAAACAAAAAATCCACGAGGGAACTTAAGCTACAAAATAACTCGAGTCAAATGATATTTGAGGTCTGACTTTAAACCCACACAAGCACAAAAATCTGCATTAACAAACTGAAATGCTGTTCTTCAGTCACCCCTGCATTATATATTTAGCAGCTTTTAAATCTTACAGGCTGCACAGAATAGAGTTGCTGCTGCCCATCTAGCATGCCCAGTAGTTCTGGTTCACACATGTTAACTTACAGGCATGGAAGACAGTAGGTCAGAGATCTGCAATGAGGAGTGTAAAAGCATTCAAGAAAAGTGTTAAGTTACTTTTAACATAAATAATTATTTCTTTAACCTCAATTTTTCCTACTTTGGAGGGAGAAGCTCTCAATTTCAAATATGAAGTAGTATCTTATCCACTTTCTTGCTGAAGCAGCTTTTAATTTTGAGGCGATAGTTTGTAGTTGGTTTCAAAGAAACCAAAGACTAAGGTCTTTTGTTACCTTAGCAGAAGTGAATGAAATAAGGCTGGAATATCATTCTTGCTTTTGGTTTTCTTCTTGTGTTTAAATGTGTTTTGAAATTTGTAATGTGGGTGCCAATTGGGAGATAGTTTTTAATGTTCACCCATATAAAAAAATAATGAAGTGAAATAATGTATTTCTTTATTTTAAGCAGTTAAGTTTATCAAGCAATAATAAATGGAGATTGAAAGTGACTTATATTTGTTTTGTATCAACTGAAAAGCTTCTGTTGAAAATCTTGGTTTCTGTATCAACTTATCTGCTTGTACATCAGAGGAAAGGAGATGATTAAGACCCACAACCAATATGCCCTTTGATTGTGATCAATACAAATAAATTCTAATAGAACAGGGAAATATAGTCTACAATCAAGAGGTAGTCTTAGATACCTGTTTTCATGGCCTCTTGCCTGTTTTTCTTTTTTTCTTTCATTATTTCTTTAAGGTATCCCCATTTAATCTGTGGTACCCAACTTCAAGGAAGTTTGGCATGGATAATCACTGTCCAGGTCTGGTTTGGGAAACTCATTTCACCCCTATCTAGTTTTAAGCATTTGATAAGCAAAAGCTCATCTAAGAAAGCTCTTTAAGTGTCTCACTTAAGTATGCTCCAGAGTATAATTTCTATTCTCCTGGCAAAACAGCCAGGCTGGTGTACTGTTATAGTGAAGTGTTTTAATTGCTGCCAGAATTATTCCTAAAGCTTTCTTTATAGGAGAGCTTGTGAGTGAAAAAGCTGCAAGTCATCATGTGAAATTAAAAGAATAACCAAACCAAACAAAACCCATGCCTTTATGATTTTCTCCTGTGTGTGGGCAGATACTGAATGCTTTGTTGTGACTCAACTTGGTTACAGATGGGCTCTTACTTTGGCTCCTCCTTATGTGCAGTTGACCTGAATTCTGATGGGTTGTCAGACCTGCTGGTTGGAGCACCTATGTTTTCTGAGATCAGAGATGAGGGTCAAGTCACAGTCTATATCAACAGAGGAAATGTGAGTATGTACTGGAGATGGCTTGGTAAGGGGTGACGGTGTGGGTCCCAGGCAGGGTAATGCTTGTGTCTTTCTGGCATTTGATGGCTCAAATGAGTGGGGCTCTGGATGTCTCTAGCAAAGCATGAAGTCACGGGGAGGCTCCTCTGGTATTGCAGTTTGCAGACATCAGCCCATAGTCATCACAGACCAGTGGCTCTTTCAAGGAGGTCTGAGAAAGTTTCTCGTATGTTGAAACTTGGTGGCATTTGTGGCTTTGTGTGGATTTGATGCCAAAACCAAGTAACAGTCAGCAGCTTTGACTGAGTTTTCTTTGTGTTTTGGGTGGTCACTAAAACCTAAAACACAAATTAGAACACAAATGTGTGAGGATTGAGGAAGAAGAGAGAAAGCAGAGATTGGATTAATGTTACTTTTACATTATGCCCCATATACAGATTTTAAGGGAAGTTCTTAGCAGCTGGTGCTGTTGGATTTCACATCACTTGACAACAGTCTTGGAAAAGTCTGAACATTGTTGCATTGGCAAACCAAGGCCATTCTAATATTTTATTTATAGGAGAACAGTGGTTGTTTACATACTAGTAAATATTTAATATTCAGGTCCTAAAGCTGCTCTCTTAAAGGAAGAGTTGTCATGGACTAAAAGGAAATTGTCTTGTATTTTGGGAACTTTTGAGTTTATTTGTGCTAGACTTCAAATTCATCAGAAGTTCTTCAAGTTCATCAGAAGTGTTTTTGCTGTAATTTTATTTTTTATTACTGCTGCTTTAATTGAGCTTTACTTTTTCAGTTTTACCTACAGGAAGTTCCATATTTTACGTTGCAATGTTGCTGCTGGGCTCTCAGGATAGTATCCCGAATGCCAAACAGATAGCCAACATTTCTTGCTCACACTAAGAGTATACACGAGTTAATTTTCATCTGCTATAAAATAGTCTAGAAGTATGGGTTTCTTATAGTCCTGCACCAGGAGTGTTAGAATTACTTGCACAAGCAATGGCTTGCAGGACTGTGGGCTTTATTTTTGGCAGTGGGCATTTTATACTTTGTTTCATTCTGCAGGCACCACTGCTTAAGAAGTTGTTGCAGAGGATCATAGAAAACTGTATTATAAAGCCCACGTTGTGATGCTACATTTAAAATGCTTTTATTTTGTCCTTTCTTGTGAAAACTGCAAAGAATTGAGTCACAGATACAGACCTGCCTGTGTTCTCTCTGTTGTGTTTCAATTTCATTATGTGGGATTTTCTAGAAGTCAGCAACTCCTTGCAGCTAAGTAAAAGATTTTAGTACATGTCCCAGAGGGTAGCTTATTCTCATTCACAAAGAAAGCGAAACCAAAACAACCCTGAGGTGGGTACAGACTTAGACTGTGTAACTAAATATTTTTTTCATGTGCAAATGTTCCTTTCCCCTTAAGGGAAGACTGCAAGAAAATAAAACTTACGTATCTGACCAGAAGGTGGGTGGGCAAGAAATACCAGAGCCATATAAGGCTTCTCACAGCATAGTAGTACAAAGCTACTTAATTCTGAACTTTTCTCCGTCTCTTTATTTCATTAAATATCTTTCCTTATTCTTAATTTAAGAAGGCTTTTGAAGGACTTTGCTTTAATCCTTTTGTCCTGTACATAAAATGTTTTCAAATCCAGTTATCAAATGTTCTTTGCTTAGGGAAAAATACTACTTAGCTCAGTGGAGTTTAGCTGAATAAACTTGGACTGGGGATTTCACTCCTTGGATGTAATTTGCCAGTAGAGCAAACTATAGGCTGTTACATTTTAGGCATCTGAAAACTTTCAGGATTCACCAATCACTGTGACTACATCTAATTACATATCTGAGTTACTGTTTAGTTAATACAATATTTTGGTTAAATCATTCACGCACTCCTTCCCTTTGTCTTCCCTTTCCCCTTTAAACCTAAAACCCAGAAGGTTTAAAACACAAGTAAATTGGATTCCTAGAGCTCAGGTAATCTGACTGCAATGAGAGCAAGAGGCAGGCTGCAGCTCTGCCCCAGGTCATTCCCACAGCACATGGGCAGCTTCCGTGGGGAAGGCTTGCCTCATCCAGGGCTTGCACCATTTCCCTGATGCTGTTTTTTTCTTGCTTGCTAGGGAGTGCTGGAAGAGCAGCTCACGCTGGACGGGGACAACGCCTATAATGCACACTTTGGGGAGAGCATGGCTGCCCTTGGTGATATTGATGATGATGGCTTCCCAGGTCAGTGCAATTTCCTCCATGGCCATTTCTCCATAAATGTGAGCAACGTTGGTGATGCTGGTAGTCTTGCATGGGCTGCATTGCTTATCCAGACCTGACTAGCACCTGGATTCAACCTAAGCATAAACCTGCTTGAGCAGGATTTGGAATGCGCTAAAGCCTTTTGTAGCTGATTGTCCTTGTTGGTGGTTTAGTTCGTGTCTGTGCAGGTCACACCCCACTCACATTGACCTTGCTTTGCTTTCCTTGCTGTTGTATTTTCTCCTTCCCTGTACGGTGTATAAAAGGCTTTAGATACCCTCACCCTGAGCAAAACAGAAACCTATGTCTGACTTCTGTCTTCTTGCCCGCTTCCCTATGTTTCCAAGCCTTTCTGGTTTTGTTGACATAATCCCATTTCTTATCATGAAGTGTAATTCAGAAATAGCTTCTCACTCCTGATAGCACGTAGTCTATTAATTTCTCTCTTTTGCTTTGTTCTCCCCCTGCTCCATTCTCAGGATGCTCAGTGTGAGACCTCATGCTGTGAGAGCAGTAGGTGAGAACAAAATGTCAATGCTCCTTTTCTGCCCTGGTTTCTGAAGTGCAGATTAAGGCCTTCTAAACAAAGGCCAACTTAGTGTGTGCGTGGATTTATTTCTTCCAGGCCACTCAGGACACAATATCCCATTAGGCCTAACACAGCCTCATTGCAGGTTGCCCTCACAAATCGTGGGCATGCTCTTCCTCTGCATTTGGGCATGCATTTGTGTGTTCTTGCTAATGCTTGTAGGTCAGTCATGGTGATGGTGAGACTGCAGAGGGAGTTGGATCAGTCCGTGGGTATGAAGCAATCATGAAAAACTTAATTTTAGCAGATGCATAGGCACTAGATCCAAGTAGGAGAGAAGAATGGGAGGTGGGATCATGCTTTCTGCGGGAGTTTGCAGTTGAATTGGATAAAATGTAATTTGAAAGTTCACTCTCAGCAGCCGTTTTTTTAATTCTTGCCTATCCATTTAATACACCCAGCCCCTTTTTGGAGCCTTGGATTTTCAACCAACCTTAATGCACTGCTACAGTAAATATTTTACCTGTCTTGTCTTGGTTCACAAAGCTGATGCTCTCATGGGTTGAAGATGAGATCATGAAAGGATTATAAATTCACTTTGAGTATGGTTGCTGGTTGATAAACAAATTTTCCTAACAGTGCATGTTTCTAATTAGGCAGAACATCTGATTCTATGAAATATCCATATGTGTACAAATCACATGCATTTGTGTATTTTTAAAGTTTATCTTAACATGAGGTCTTAATTTAATCACACAAGTTCCTTCTACCCAGGTTCATAAAAGCTGCCGATCATCTTTGTCATGGGGAGCTGTTTTCCTATAGGATAGCTGCATCCTAAAATTAAAGGAAAGTTGGATTAATGGAATGGATTGTGAAGTCTGCTGTTTTACAGATGTTGCCATTGGAGCACCCAAGGAGGATAACTACATAGGAGCAGTGTACATTTACCATGGGGATGCCAGTGGTATTGTACCTCAGTACTCTATGGTATGTGACACTCTTGTTTATGATCCTTATCTGAAAGTCACTTTCCAAGGACCCGCAGAAATAAACTATACTTAAGGGTCCCTTAATAGCTAACCTTGTCATAGCTCTACATCCTTTTCTCAGTCCTGCCTTGAAGGTGGCTTCTCCCAAAGTTTGTCTGTATCTATGCTGAAATGTTTGTCAGGAAGTGTTTTTCACTGTCTTTTGTTACAGCTGTCAGTTATATCTTCTTAAAGCAAGCAAAGTCTTAAGGGTTGAGCGTTAACTTTTAGAGATATACTGATCCAGAAGAGAAATTAAAACCCTGAAAAGGTTGAGCATACAAATTGTGGAGAGGCCTGTGGGAAGTTGGGAGGTTGCACTTTCTTCCTGTAGAAGCTGACTTTGTGAGGATGCAGAGGTTCTTACTGTTCTTTTGTGCCTCTTTACCTGCCTTGCTGTCCTTCTTGCATTCTGACAATATGTCAGAAGACTATTCTTAGGTGCCATCCCCCTTACCCACTTACTATGAAGTTAAAACCTTGTTTGGGCTAGGCTGTGGTATCTTGTGCAGAGACAACACAGTGCAATTTAGCTGCTGTAGCCAGGCAGTAGAGAAGAAAAATTTATGCTTATGCTGCCCAACATGTGTCTCCTAGTCTCTGTCTAGCACATTTCATTGTTCTGAAAGCCTGACTCTTCCCTCCCTCTGTGTGTTTGAAGTTCTGGTTGTTTTGTTCTGTTGCTGGGTGGGATCCTTCACAGTAAATCAGTTTACACAGAATTAAAGAGTTTAGTGGTTATATTGGCAATTCTTTTAACGGACTATAAAAGTTCAGTCCTTCTTCCTTTGCCTTATATATGGCATGCAATACTTTTGAGAAAAAAGGAAGTTAAGTGACTCTTTAGTGCATTTTAGAAAAAGTATTCGTAATGTGTGGCATGTGGAGGATTCTGCCTGATTTTTGCCAAGAGCCACTGGTTGGGAGGTTCTCTGAAAAGCCTAGAGCTTTCCAGCTCTTGCTGAAAGTGATCAGATTTTTTTTTTCTTTTTTCCCTGTGTGTTTTGGTTTGTAGTGGTTGTTTTTGATATTTTTGTTTGGTTTGGTTTGGTTTTTTTTTTTTTTGTTTGGTTATTCATGGGAAAATTTTACATTTTTTTAAGGAGGACAGATCAGCAGGGTGGGAAAGAAGGGGTCCTGTTTGTGATCTCTCCCTCCCCATTGGAGCAAGGCCAGCAGATACAGCACATGTCTTTCCACTTGGCCAGTGGGAAAACACCCAACTCAAGAGTGGCTGGGTATGTGGTCATTGACTCTTGATAAACCATTCTTATCATAGTCCCATGGCCTGAGGCAGCCAAGGGGGCACCACTTACAGGCCATTCCTCAGTGTCTGCTGCAGGGCACCAGGCACACCACTGGTTCAACTCCTGCATGCAGCCAAAACTGTGTAACAACTTCAGCTCTTTATCTATCTGCCCTGGATTTGAACCTGGATGTGGAAGACATTTTATATCTTATTACTATATTCCTGATCTATCTTAATGCTGTGGAGTTTCTTTTTTAAATAAGCTGTGAGAAGTGGAGGGGCCCAGCAGGGTATATATTTTCACCCTTTTAATTTTGTTAGCTCTTCTGCCTCTCTCCTCCTGCTTTCTTCATTTAAAATGCTGGTAAGTGTTGTTCACTGATGTCCCTTCAGCAGCTTCAGTGTCAGCTATTAGCAGAAGCTGCTGGCTTGGCTTTGTGGCTTGCTATTTTAACTTACGGTACTTAAAAGCAGCATTATTCTTCTGTCTCATAGGGTGAAACAACACACAGATGTCTTTTAGGTGTTTGCAGGGGGGATTTACCACCCTAATTGGGACCCCCAAAAATGCAATGCAAGTGGGATGTGGGGACCAAGTTACTTCCAGTTGTCTTAATCTTACCTGCCCACTAGCAGGAAAAGAGATCTCTACCCAGAGGAGCACTGTTTTCCCTTTAAATTAACTGTCAGGATATCTTTCTTGCCTTCGACTAGTCTTTTTTTTCTATAAATTTCTTGCCTGATCTTTTGTCCAATACTACATTCTTTTATGGGAGGGCCAGAAAAAGTTGGTCACTTGTCACAAACAGTGAAGCACCTCCAACAGATTTAAAATTACCTCATGGTTTCCTCTGTCTGTAACTTCTGCAGTCCGAAGGTGATTTGAGTTCAGGTCTTGCACTGGTGGCCCAGCAATATGATAGAAAGCTGGGAGACTTCTGATTGCCTTCTTAGAAAAAGAGATTTAGATATATTAATTTGCTTCAGACAAAGGCATTTACAATGCAAATCATTTAGGGAAGGTTTTGTGTTAGTCATTAGAAAAAGAAAGAAACTATGATAGAAGTTAATTAATCTTTGTGTTGGGGAGGCAGAAATGAGACACAACTTCCAAACTGACAGAAAATACTCTGTAATAGATGATGGAAACCAGAATTTCCAAGTGGGATGAAGATTAATTATTTTGACTTTGTGTATGCTGGCAAACTTGGTGAAAATAAATGGTTGTGCAGGATTTTCTGGTTTAACTAATTGTTAATTTTGTTAAGATGCTTCTTAAAACTTTTATTCACGGAAATTGAGGTAATGCTAATAAAAAAAAATTAATCTCATGGGTGTAGTTTTATTTCTTTTCCCCCTGCAGAAATCTGTTTGATGTGTTCCTTATTTGGGTCTTGTAATGAGGATTGTAATGCAGGTGTGGATTTTTAGTCCAAGTCAGCAATGGTTTCCTACTAACTGGGAGCAGAAGGGCAGTTGACAGGCTTCCTGTTAGGGCTCTTGGATGAAGTGCAAGACAGCAGGTGTGTAGCACTTCCAGCCCACAGAAGAGAGACCCAGCGGCCATGAAAATCATGCTAGAATGTTTTGGGATTTTTTGTTTTGGTAAGGGGTTTTTTTAGAGCATCCTTTGTGTTACTGACTAATTTCACTTGTGTGTTTTCCACTGCAGAAGCTGTCTGGGCAAACAATAAACCCAAAGCTGCACATGTTTGGTCAGTCCATATCAGGAGGAGTTGATATGGATAGCAACGGTTATCCAGGTACGTCGGCTACTCTGGCAGTGAGAGCACCAGGAAAATACAGCAGCAGGCTGAGAAAACAGCAGAGCTGGTTGTTTTCAGGCGGCTGGTTCCTGCCATTGCAGGTGGTCAGTGAAACTGAGCTGCTTTTTCCGTTTCCCTTCTGCCACTCAAAGCTCCTGATAAAAATTTTAGGCAATTGCCTAATTCAAGTATTTGGGCAGCCACAATGATTGAGGATTCAGTATATAGCCAAGGTTTTAAGTTTCTGGGATGCTGCTCTGTCAGGATGGCAATCTTAAAATAACCCAAAAAGCAGACAATAATGCAATAGCAGTAATAAAAATCAAACAACAAGGCAGAAGTGAGCACCATAGAATGTAATTCTCCAGTTACAAGGCTTATGACATAATGATATCTGAAGGGACAAACTGCCTAAGTCAGAAAACACTTTTTTTAGATTCATGCTCTGTGATTTAGCAACTGATTTTGAGAGAACTGAATTCTATCCCTCCTTTGTAACTGCCTCAATGTTACAAATATTTCAGATATGACTGTTGGAGCCTTCCTGTCAGACAATGTGGTACTTCTGAGGTGAGATGAATGTCTTTTTTATTCATTGTTGTCTTCTTCTGTTTTTCTGTTTTTATCTTAGGTGGTCTAAAACTGTTTTCCTCCCTAGTTTACTGTGGCCAGAAGAAGCAAGCTGGATTAATTTTAAAGCAAAACCTTAGACATGAATGGTGTTAAAGAATGCAGTCTAATTTAAATAGAATACTGATACAGCAGTAGGAGGGAGGGATAATACCTGGTCTATGAAGAGAAACTGTTAGAGACGAAAGGAGATGTGTTGTATCTCAATGCCTCTGTAGAAAGGTTTCTACTGACTTGTGATGCCAGGATATATATACACACACACAGAGTTTTGCATATATGTAATTTTACAATGGGATGCAGAATGAAATAAGAGTCTTTGAAGAAATGAAAGACGGATAGGTTTTCAATGCGCAAAGGAGCTGGGCTACTATTTCAAGTTTGTGAGTTAAGTGTAATTGCTTGTTCCATCTGATAGAGAGAGGTGGGACAGCTTGATACACAAATTTATGCGGGTGGAGAGTTAGAGTACAAGTGTGCTTGAGATACACAGACCTGGGGAACAGAGTGGAAAGTTTGAACTTTGCCAGTAGGTCCTTTGTTACACTTATTAATATTAAATAAAAAAATCCTTTCAATACTTAGATATCTTCAGGAACTCCTGCATCTTAATGGAAGACAAAGGGATAGGGTGACCCTGGTAAGACAAATATTGGAGCTGCAGAACAGATGTGCTAGCCTGCTTCCTGTTCAAGGCAGGAGAAACTTGGCTCTGTTTCCATTTGAATCAGTTACACTGACGAAAAAGAAAAAGAAGAGAGAGGGAAGAAATACTCTTGATGATCAGCATGGCAGGTGGTCAAGTCTTTTGAAGAGTTTTCTGTTTCTTCATCATACATATAGAGAACACTAAGTTGCTTCTGTGAAAAGGTGTGCCATGCCCCCAGATGGGAATTCACAGTCTCGTATTTCTGAAGCTGCTAGAAAGAAAACAGCATTTTTCATCTACATTGATGTAGTCATCAATGTAGACATTGATTGCAGAGGAGGGGAAGACAAACTGAAAGGCTTACTGTATTGTTTAAAACCACATACATCACAACAGCATGATGACATCTGTCCATACATTCAGTTATGCTTGTGCTTTTCAAAGGAAATTAGTGCATTACTGGCTAACTTTGTGAGCAGCTTGATTAATTGTCACTACTGGCAATCTACAGTGTCCCTCTTGCTGTTAGGATAAAGAGATAAACATTTTCTCCCTGATACATCCTCTCACCCTTCCCACTTTTGTGAAGTCCTTTAACCAAAACCAACAAATGTTTTGCCAAGTGATATTTAATGGCTTTAGTGGAAGCTTTCCTAGACTTGGGGCAGATGCATTGTGTTGATCATATGTGTGTTTGGCCCTTTGAGAGATGCATTGAGTTGTTTTTCCCCAGTGAATAACTAAGTGACGTGACATCAGGGAAAAGTCACGCCGTGCATGATAGTTGGAGAAATACTTTTTTGAAGGAGAAATGTTCCTCTAGATCACTTATAGTGTTTACTCTGTCTCCCTAAGCATTTAGAAAGAGTAGGTTTTTTTGAAGGTGTGAAATGATCCTAGGGCGCCGACTCTTTTTGTTCCCTCCCCCTGCATATATTTCTAGGGCTAGCATTCATTTTTATCCTCCATCTCAAAATGTGAACTTGCACTGTTATTTCAGGCTGTGGTAAAAGAATCTGAGTGGCTGTATCACAGATTGATGTGTATCTTGTTCCAGTTCATATAAATTAGGTGTAACCACAATCCCTGCTCTTTTCTCCTTCTCCCCTACCTCTAAGTTTAAGTGACTTGTGGAGCGAGAGTCCTGAAGTGGTTTACAAGCTCTGGCCTTGCATGGCTGCTGGGATTACCTTAGAACTGAATCTCCTGGTTGCTGCACATTTTTTTTACTACTGTAGTTGATTTTGGAAGAATGTGTTCATCTTGAACACTTACAGAATTGAAAACAGGAAGAATAACATAATTTTTGGGCTCAAGTCCTGCACTGGAGATGGCTCAGGAGTGCCTGAGTTTCTGGGTTGCTTTTCCCAGTCAAGCTGCTGTGGCTTCTGTGTTGTGTGAAAAGGGAAACTGTTGAGAAATACGTTCAGTGCAGGTAGCTTGGTATGTGAACTGCAGATTGAGTCCTGGGTGGTGGGAGCCCAGAGCAAGAGAATACTTGAGGACACTTGGAGACAATGGGAGCTGAGGACTCAGGAGGAAGAGCAGAGACTTTTGTGTGCTTGGACTGTAAGGATATAAAAACCCATGGGGTCTTTTTTTTGGGGTCCCTCCTTAGAGGCACCACTTTGAGCTGTTTTTGTGTTACTGCACTGTGAATAAAAGGCTTTAGGAAACTATGGGAAACCTGGTCTGACTATGTGAGTGTGGTGTGTGTAGGGAGTCAAGGGGGGCACCTCTTAGCTCACTGGAGCCACACACTGCAAACAGGCTTCAGTCCCAGCAGTTAAAGTCTC
Organism: Rhipidura dahli; assembly: GCA_013399225.1. Taxonomy (NCBI): domain Eukaryota; kingdom Metazoa; phylum Chordata; class Aves; order Passeriformes; family Rhipiduridae; genus Rhipidura; species Rhipidura dahli. The sequence continues at coordinate 55,481 of VXAC01003079.1, forward strand.
TGGTGGTGGGAGTATGACTGCCTGAGTGCCTCCTGGATGGTTAGACAGGGAAGTTTCTGTAGCAAGATACCTGTGCCTTAAGGTGCTCAACTTGCTCTGTGATTCTGGCTGAGGTCTCTCTCAGACAGGAGTAGTGGTAGCAATAACCTGGTGCTGGAGTTGCAAGAGTAGAAAGCTTTTGTTCACAGTGCACTGGGTAATTCCTGAAACACAGTTCAGCAGCATGATAAAAGTATTCAATCCTTGCCACTTGCCAGGAGGGAATTAATTAGCCAAACATTTCCTCCTTCAGAAAATATGCGTATGGTGTCTGTTGTCCCTCTTATACTGTCAGAAAAATTGTCTGTGAATCCATGTCCTGTGGAGGACCTCTGTGCTCTCTCCTTGACTTTTGGGTCACAAATTTGACTATAGACTGTTCTGTGGAAACCCACAGTCTCTCCCTACCTGACCCTGTTCATCCAAGACAGTTAGCAGCCGGTCTCATTTGCATGAACTTCTTGTTCTTCTTTGCTGTTCTGCTGATTTTGTTATCCTCTTCAGTCATCAGGAAGGCTTTATGCAACATTTGCTGGATGTGTTTATTGTTATTACATAGTATTGGTTTCCCCAGCTGCCTGCTTGCAGTCTGTTTCCGAGCACTGAACTTCAAGCTGACATTACCACTTTCATTTACATGCTAGTAGCCCTTGCCAACTAAGTAAAATGCTAGTTTATTTTACAAATCAAATTTACTCTCTTATTTTTTCCTGTCTGCTTGAAATTGTGTAGTTTACCAAATTTGCTTTCTTTTCCTTTGCCTGAGAATTTCCCTCTGAATGGTCATGCAATTCTACTTCTCTGTTTTCTCCAGATCCAGGCCTGTCATTACCATGGACATCACCATTTTCCTGCCCATATCTATCAATATCACAGCTCCTCAGTGCCATGATGGTTTGCAGCTGGTGAACTGCCTCAATGTCACAGCATGCTTTCGTTTCAGTGGCAAGCATGTTCCTGGAGAAATAGGTAAGGTACCTTTACCAGCCTTAGACAGGAGCACAGTAACAGGTTGACCCAGACTTGAGGTCTCTCTTTGTAGTTAGTAACAGAGTTTTTTTGTGAAATAAGGACTTTCAACATGAACATGGGCCATACAATCCCAGAAATCTGGAGGCTTGAGAACTTTCTCAGGCATGTTTTTACCTTCTGATGAGGAGGCTGAGATAATACTGAGGCAGTTTCTTCCTAAGTGTAATGAGGCAAATGTCTCCTTGGGCTTACTGCAAGGATAACACAGACTTCTGAGTTCATACTCCCTTTCTACCTCTTGTTAATACATTTCAGTATCCATATCCTCTGTCAATGTTATCAGAAAACAGATATGATTTGCTCTGGACTAATAGTGTTTGCAAGTCTGCAAGGAGTTCTTGAAACAGACATGAGAAAATTCTTTTCTGTGCATCAGTTTACCTCTTTGTAAAACAGTTATAAGTAGCCCAGTATTTTACTGACTGCAAGAATATCTTCCAGATTAGTTAGTCCCTGTAAAACTCTTAGAGAGCTCACTCAGGTGAATGGAATTGTGTAATGTGTAATTATGCAAGCCTTTACATCTTGGCTCTATTAAAATACTAATGTCTTTTACATCCCAGTGCTTACAAGTCTTAGCAGTTTCACAAAGTGGTATGGGACAGATACAGCATTTCTAAATATTTTAGGCCTGGGTTAATTTTTTTCATGATGTTTCACCTTTGTCATTCTTCAAGAATGGCAGAGGACTTGCACTATGCTGTTCAGGGAACATGCCTCAGCCTCACAAGTGTTCTATGTCTTGACAGTGAGTCTGGTGAGTAGCTGGGGGAAGTACTGCCTCCTCCTGCTCTGTGCCCTAAACTTTTTGAGCAGCTAGTTGAGAAGGGTGAGTTCTGTCTCTGTATCCTCAGCCTGCTGCAGTATTCTGTTTCTAATTCAGTCAGAAAAGGAAAAGGCTTCTTGCTACTTCTTGCATTCACATGAAGTGAGAACTACAAGCAGCTTGTCCCCGTCAACTGAACAGCTCAAAACAATGGAGTTACCAAATTTAAGATTCCTCTGTATTCTAACATACTGGTGCAACTGAGACTTCAGTTTCTATTTTTGTTTCCTCTATATGATAACTCTTCCATCCCTGTAAAGGGTAACTCTAAGCAGACAAATACATGCTTTGATAAAGTATTTTTTTTTACTATCCAATACTCTGTTGTTAAGGAAATGCATCTCTGAGGGCTTCTGAGGGGTTAATTTCTCTCTGAAAAATCACAAATAGGTTTTCTGAATATCTAGGTGTTCTTATGTTCCTGGGGTACTATTCAAAATGTTTCCTTTGCTTTAATTTCGAATCTCTGGACCTGTGGCTAAGAAGTAAATTGCCTTTTTTCCAATCTAAATATCGGTTTCCCTTGTTTACAGAAGGTCCTGCTTATGTCTTGTAAGAGCTGGTTGAATTTCCCTCTGTTGTCATGCACACTGTACTTCCCATGATTTATCGTGGTAAAAGCACATACGCATCTTCTTCAATGACTAACATCCATCATGTTACGAGGAACTTCTTTATTATTAAGTAGGTTATTATAAACCTTCAACCATTGTCCTTTCATACAATGCTTCTAACAAACGGATTTTCTTGAAAATATTACAGCCAGAAATATCTGACTGTATAAAACCCCTTCAGGATTTGATTTGAATAAAGTATCTCAAATAAGCTTTCACCTAGTAATCTGGCAGTCAGGCCATTTTAATTATGTTGCAGTTGAAGAATATCAATTAACAAAGGATGGAACAATTAAGGGAAATATTGTAGTGGTTCCTTTCCTGCATGGTTAAATGTAGGGGAAAAACTCTAGAATGCATTGTTATGCAGTTCAGACTTTGAAAGGCATATGGAAGTGTTAAAATGCTACGCCAGAATTTTGTGGCTGAAAGTGTTGGGATTGTCTCACCCTCGGATGTCTGAGGGCATTTTGTTAAATCAGACTGTGAGAACACAGTACTCATCTAAGTGGAGATGTGGCACTCCCCTAGGGCTTGTCAGTCTGGATTCTCAAGATTATTGCTTACTGGTGTAAAGTTGAGCATTTCTCCTGCTTTTGGGCAGCTGAAATTGATCATCTACTACATAATGTTCAGAAAATCAAGCTGAACATACATGCATCATTCTCCTGTGGCAAATGTGTGTCTTCAATACTTATTTGAATGTGTAGCTATTTTGTTAACTGGAATGGCAAGGAAAGTCATCTTCATCTAGCACTGCCTCACACTTGCATGTAAACATTACCTACCTTTTTTTTCTTCTTCTCCTTCTAGTGGTAGTTGCAATACTACTGGTTATGAAACAGCTATCTGAGGATCTGTGTTTATGGATACTGCTTGATACTGCAAATGACAGTATAATTTCCATTAAATTGTTTCTTTCAGACTATAGTTTTCAGAAGTATGAATTTATTGCTGAAATGTTTTTGTCTGAACCAAGAGCCATGGCCAAGTGAAACACGTGCTTTGCACTTTGTGCCACGCTCTGTTTGACCATTCACTCTGCCTCAGTACTTGCTGGAGAGCTGAACATCTAGTTGTATGCCTCCTGACAGAGACAGCCTCCAGTATGTTTTGGATGTTTGAGAAATACAACATTTTAAGTCCACTCTGTCATCCCGGAATCTTAGCTTCCTTCCTCACTTGAGGGGTCATTGCTTTGTCTCCCCTGGGGTCTCTGTATCTTCAGGAAAGGCAGAGATTAGAGGAAGGCCTTTCCTATCTTGGATAAAAAGGTTTCAGCCTGTGTACTTCTGGGTGACCATGACAAGGAAGAGGCTGCTGGCATCTCTGTGCATCAAGTGCTGCTTCTGCATTCATCCCTGAACGAAAATGGAAGTAAACTAGTGTCCACAGTTGTCAAGATCCAGTTATTAAAGTTATTAGAAATGCCTCTGCCCGAATTAAGGTGCAAATGAGACCATATGGCAAAGTCAGTAGTATGGGTTTTATTTGATAGTAAATGTGAGAGAGAGAAAGGAAGAATAAATAGAAAATAGGTGGGGACGGGGGTGTAGAAAGAGAGTGACAGAGACAGAATAAAGAAAATATCACCATCTGTGGATGCCAGTGATGTTCTGTTGATCCTCTCCAGCTGGTCGTCTTGGTGGTGTTGGTCCTCCCCAAAAGCATCTTTAGGGAGGCGTGGGCTTTGATGGCTCCTTTATACAGTTTTGCTATAATGAGTTATATCAGTGTTTGAGGCATGAACTATTTCAGTCCAGAGACTGAATTATCTAGACAACAGTCTAGATAATTTCCTCTACAATAATAACAGCAATAGTAATAGGACCAGTGTGAGAATTAAGTGAATTTTAGTGTCTCTAAAAATGAAGGGTTTTGGTCATTTGACTAGAGTTAAGAAGATATGTTAGAAATTGCTCCAAAATTTCCCCTGTACTCTTCATTTCACATTGCTTGTGTGTTGATCCATTTCTAGAGTAGTCCTCATGTCCCTAATACCGTTGCCTGAATAGACTCTTTGATATTTTTCACTGTTTAAACATCTTCCTAGGACTGAAGAAACATGCCTAATCCAAAACCTTTCAAAAGTAGACTCTCATCTTCTTACCCGTGTGCAGCTGTAGTTTGGTGCAGGGGTATTATTTCTGTCTGTCTCTCATTTTTCCAGCCTGTTTGGAGGCAGGCATGAGTCAGTGCTACCCTCAGAATGCCTCAGAAGCAGACATGCTGCAGGGATTGTTGTTCCGTGTATGGAGCCATGTGGATGGCTCACTACTTAGACCCAGGGACAGCACTGTGAGAACAGATTTGAAACAAGTACTGGGAAAAAGAAAGCTTTCTGGAAGAGGGTGGAGGGAATGTCCTATATGTTCTCATTTGCTAACACTTTTTTTTTAATGCTTTCATTACTTAAGAATTTTCTTTGCAAGTAAAGTTCATGAATCATTTTCTTCTTGTAATTACTGGCAGAGAGAGCAAAGAAACACATTTCTTTTCCAATGGCTTTTTGTTATTATTTGGTCTGTTCTTCATTTTTTCCATGTGCTGCCTCTCACTTACCCCCCTGCAAATCAGTACTATAGCTAGTAGTTCAGCAAGCAGTTACAGATGTGCTTATTCCTGATGAGCATTTTGCTTCCTGCTGTGTCATTTATCTGAATGGGTGAGGAAGGGATGTTCTCAGTGGTTCAGAGTGTGCAGCCCATCCATTAGCACTCCAGCTGTGATTCCTGTTTTTTAGGTTGTGGGATACCATGGCCTGATCTTAATCTCTTCTCACTCCTCACTTATTCAGGCATGCCTTTGGTCCTATGGGATGATTCTTGCATCATAAGTATATATTGGCTATTTAGGATGAAAATCCATTATAAAATGTCTGCTGCCATTTACTTGGTGCGTCTCGTACTGTCTGGAATAGTTTATCCAGTCTGCTGGGTAACAGCTGCCTTGAAAATACGAGCAAAAATTTCCCAGAGGGAGCCATTATCAAAGCTTTTAGTCATTTAACTTCAGTTATGGAAAATGAATAGTAATTAGAAGAATTTAGCCCTTCTTCTGAGCTCATCAAATTCATGCCAGAGTTTTATTTTCATTGTGTGAAGTTGGGTGGGCAGATCAGTGGAAAGAGAAAAAACTCACTTAAAGCTGCTGAATAAATGTTTGAAGGCATTACTTGGAAGAGTCAATTTGCTAGTGTAAACTTGCCTTCCAATCTCCTACTGGAGTGAGCTGGAAGAACTTAAACCGCCAGCAGTGATAAGTTTGGCCACTTATCTCCCCAACCCCCACTGCCATGGGTTGCTTTTTGGAAGCAACAAAGCTGTGTGGGAGGAAGTAGATTATCATTAAGGTATGAATGCTAAAATGACTGCAAATCAAAGAAAACAGTTGTCAGGAAGTGCCACATCCTGGTTGACATTTGCATGGTTGGTGCTGTTTTAGAAGAAAAACAGAGTTTGAGGTTGCTGCTGTTGTTTGTGTTGGTTTTTTGATTTTTGTGTTAGGAACACAGTTTAAGCATCTTCTGGTTTTTTTTGCAGTGTTTTTTGTGGCCTTTTTTTGGTGTTAAGTGTATGTGTCTAGGTGCATTACACATCATTTCCTACGGGAAAGGATGGGCTGGGAGTAATAGCAACACAAAACGTGGGAGTATGTTAGTAATTGGATCTGGTTTTGTGTAGCAGCAGGGAACTTAGTGATTGATTGGGGGCCCTCAAGGGTTGACCTTTCTTCAAGCACAGATGCCCTGGAGGCAACAGGATCCATTGATAGGTGGCTGGAAAATAACTATTGTTCACTGACATCCTTTGTTTTCTTCTTCCTTTTTAAAACAGGTTTGAATTATAACTTGACTGCTGATGTGACAAAGAAGGAAAAGAGCCAGCAACCCAGAGTTTATTTTGTGACTTCTGGAGAGCCAGTAGGGCAGATCACAGAAAAGTTACAGCTGTCATACATGCAGGAAAAGTGCGAGCATTACCTAGCGTATGTCAAGGTCAGTTCATTCCTGTCTTTCCTTACTTTAGCCTTGCTGCATTTCACTCTTTTAAAAAAAAAATTCAACCAACTAACTTTGGTTGCTTTGGTTTCAGATGTTTGATTTCCTTATAGGTAGAAGCTCAGAACATCTTGCTTGGCATGATTAGTCAGTCTGAGCACCATCAAGACCTGGTGCCAGGAAAATACATTTTATTTATGTTAGATCAGGCAGTTTCTTTCACTCTTCCCCTCTTCCTCTTCCTCTTCCTCTTCCTCTTCCTCTTCCTCTTCCTCTTCCTCTTCCTCTTCCTCTTCCTCTTCCTCTTCCTCTTCCTCTCTCACTCCCTTTTTCTCTCTTTCTTTCCTTCTTTCATCTATTCCCTCTCTCCTTCTCTCTCTGTCTCCCTTCTTGTGCCTTGGTTTGTTGCTACAGGTATTATCTCCAAGAAGACAACATCTCATTTTGGTAGGAACAGCAGCTTTAGTGTTTAGTTTGGTTTAAGGTCCACACAAAGGACTGGTGATAAAATCTGTATGGGAATGGCAGGATAACATGAGAACTACAATGAAGTAATTGTGCTCTTGGATTTGAAGAGCCCTGTGGATTTCTTTTGAGCTTGATAGCAGCAGTGAAATAACTTAATTTCACATGTGTCATGGTCCTAGGGATACAGAGAGTGCTTTCCAGACTGAGACATAGAAAGGGTCTGTTTTTCCCGTGGCAAACTCTTCATCTAGACCTTACTAGGACTGTAGTTATCATCATTTGGCAGGTGTTGAAGAAATGTCACCCAGGTGACATTGTTTTCAGACTAAGCACAACAATTTTCTTCTACACTAAAAATTTATGGAATGGATTTTAAAATTGCATAGGAAGGACATTTATATTTTAAAGCACGTATGTCTTACAAACACTAATCTTTATCACTAGTCCTTACTGAAGGATTTATTCCCATAGATGAGTGTGACCTAAATTTGATGGATATCACTTGGCACTGTCGTGTTTTGAGAATACAGCACATCCAGATATCTCTAATTGTATAAGCTTTTCCAGAAAGCTTTCTTGTACCTAAGAAGTGTGAAAATGGTAGATAAAATTAATCCTTTGACTCTATCAACATTTTGTGCATGGCTATTGAGAGAAAATTAAATAAGGGCACCAAGGAGTAAATGCTGTGCTGTTAAATTGTGTGGATCTCTGTGAAGAGACTGCATACCTTCCGCATTTTTTGTTTTTGGAACAACCATTGCTTTCTGCTGTGGAAAAGCTTGTTAAAGAAAATGTAAGCCTATAAAATTAACTTTACTTAGAAAATGCATTGTTGAATTTACTAATCCTGGGTTTTCTCCAATGAACACATCTGGGTAGACTTCAGTTTAATGAGTTTGGATCAAAAGGAGCCACAGGCCTATCTTAACCCAATGATTTCTTTCACACTAGCTCCTATAGTTTTTGGATACTACACAGAATTCATTTAAGAGCTACATATGTCCAAGAAGCTCTTTAAATTATTGTGACATTTCTAGCTAATTTTGGGAATGCAAAGGTAAAAACTCTTCTTCCGGAAAATTCCTGGGAAATTGGTTTTTTATAGGCAAGAGAAACATATTTAAAAAGACCAACTACTTAAAGCAAAACAGCTGGTTAACAAACAAGGCTATTGGTTTTCCGTGTGATATAAGCAGCCATTTTTCACTGTTGGAAGACTAGCAGGAAATCTTGTAAGAGTGAATGCAAAGTAGTGGAGGAAGATAATGCCTGAGCTTTTCTGGAAAAGGTGGAATGATCCACAAGACTACATGACATTAGAAACATCAAACAGAGCCCTGCACACGCTGAAGGATTGGAAATGGGGTCATGGTCACTGCTATCCTTAAGTAATAGCTAGTAAAACAGACCCCCTGAAAAAGAACAAACAAAAACCCCTCCACAAACTATGACTGGAATTCTTCCTAATTGCATATATTTGTGAGGGAATGGGTGATAAAAATATGTGGGCTTATAATATACAAATATTTCACTTATGCTTCCCTTTTTTCTTTTATTTACTGTATGTCTGAATTCTCCTGCGTGGCAAATTGAGATGTTTGTAGTTGCATCTTTAATGCATTCTCTTCATTATTGTTTATTTGTGTCACTGGTCACAAAGGGGTTTATGTGGCATAAGGATGTCAATTCTGGACTGCCTATAATGAAGCATAGAGAAACTGGACTTGTGTATGACCTCATGTGCTAACTTGACAAACTCTGCTAGGTACACAAGGTCTCCAGTCCAAATGGAGCATGGCAGAACTCTGTGGGTTAAGTTAGTTAAATGAAAGCCTGTTCCAGGCTTTGCTGGATGAAACTGTCTTATCAACATGTAATTCTAGTATGCTGGAGGCACAAAATGGAAGGACTAAGAAAAGCCATTGAAAAAATAGATCTCTACACGCTGCCTGCAATTTTTGATAGATTTAATATCAAGAAAACCCAGCAAAACTGAGCACTAAAAGAGTTGCAGTCTGCAAATAAACTGGCATTTAATTGTTTTGCAATTGGTAAGTGTCCATGTTTTGAGCATGACTCATTTCCTATTTGTGATTCCCTTTCAGGACAGTAGTTACTTTTCTTATTGCTGCTACTGAATTTGACTAATAAAGTCTATATTTCCTCTTACCAGTGTGACTAAGTGGATCTAAGAAAGTTTGTAGGAAACTTGTAGCTTGGAGCTTCATCTTGTACTGGGCAGGCTATCAAATTACAGCTCAAGTTGCTAGAACTGTGGTAGTTCATGAGAAAACATGGTTTTCTGGTTAAAAACAGAGAATGAAATGGAAACGCTTTGGAACTTTAAAATGTGTTGCATTTGGTTTTGTTGTGGGCATAAAGTTGTAAAGGAGTGATATGGTTTTATGGCTCTTCTGTACTTTTGTTTTAAAATTGCCTATCTTCACTGGAACATTTCTGGTGATTATTACTTAAGAAACTTTCTTTAGTATACATAGGTAGTAAACCCAATACTGACAGAGCCTCTGATGTCATCTCTAAAAGCTGTATTGTTTTAATTTAAACAACTTTTGAAGGTTTGACTGATACATTCAGTAGAAAATGGCTGTTAGCTGAGAAGTTTGGGAGTGCCCCTGTCTTTCTCATGTCAATGCATAGCTGATCCTGTGTTTCTCTCAGGAGGTGCTTCACTGCTGGACCATTCTTCTTCTTCCAGCTCTCTGGGGGTGATGGCCACTAAAGATATTCTGTCTTTCAGTGGTGATAAAACTATTAAGAGCAGATGAGTACCTTGTGTGACAACTCTTTGTCAGTTTTGCTGGAGTACAAGGAAGGAAAGTTTAAATACAATTAAATCTGATTAGCTTTTTTTGCTTTCTTTGTTAAAAGGATTTGGGTTTTTTGGTATAAGGAATGGTGGGAAAATGGAATGTGGTACTAACAAGAAAAGAAGCAGAGTTTGCAGAAGGGTATAGAATTAGAAAAGACTAAGAAAACAAATGGATTTTGAGGCTTTAGAAGTGTCTCCTTAATATCTGGGCCTGCAGCTGAAATGTAGAATTTTGCACTCATTTGATGGTGTTCAGAATACTGGGGCAGTGGGCTTAAGAGGTGCCATGATCAAGGCAGTGACTCTGAGGGAACACTGTTTCCCTTTTCTGCTATCGGCCCTGCTCCTTTCCTGGTTATGTGGGCTCTCCTAATATTTAGGATAGATTTATCAGTGTATAGGATGAGAATTTTATAGAGACACCAAAGCACATTGTGCCTGCAGATTTATGCCGGATCAAAACACATCTTCCTTGATTTATCACAAAAGTGTAATGGTGATCATGATGAAAGCCCTTTGAAGAATTCCTGCATTTATTAAAGAAGCACTGTCTGGTTTTTTGCCCCACTGTAGGCCAGCCAAGTGGGCTGCCTATTGCTACCAGCCACTGTTGTCTGTGTGCAGAGTGGATGTTCTAATAGCTGCAGACACCATCAGCAGTTCTGGCACATGATTAAACTAGATACAACATTTATATTTTCCAGAGATCTTTTTCTTGGCGATGCCATGGTTGTTTTAGGCAGTTTCATCTAAGTTATAATATTAATTCTTAATGGATCCAGACATAGCTTATGGGAAAGATGGGGCTGAGAAGTGACAGGCTTTGCATAAAGGTGTGTAAGTGAGGAGCTAGTGTTTGTGCAGACAGTTTTGGAAAAAAACACTGGCTTTTCAACAGAAATTGCCCAATTGTGCTTTATTAATTACTGAGTTCTGTAGCCAAAATTTTGCATTTTTATGGATATATTTCTGGTCTTTGTCTGCCATGCATCATTGTTGCTTTTAAAGATACCCTGGGCTGCTGATCTCACACAAACTTAATCTCTAGGGCTCACCTATTTCGGTCAAGGTCTGTGGTCATGTTTGTTTCTCCTTCTGTAGCTGTTTGATCTCATCTGAGGGGGTTGCATGTATTGAAGTCTTTTCTTTTTGATTAATAATACTCTAGCTTTTTTCTAGAGACTGGGTAGCAAAGCATTTGGTCTCAGTCACATGAGGTGTAGAGATGGTGTCACCTTGATCATATGCTTTCTTCTGAGAATTGTCTGCCTGTGAATTAATATCTATGTAAAGGTTTGGCTGGTAGTATTGCAGGATGGAGATAACACTTGAAGCAGAGACTGCTTTCCCAGCAGCAACAGCTATGAAAACTTGTTCATAATTATCTAGAATTTCACAGGATTTGGACCACTTGGCAGGCAAAGGGAATGCTGAACTGTTCCAGCCTGTAGTAGAAAGTTTATCATCACTGCAAGACTAAAGCTGCTGTGTAGTTTCACCAGTGTCCTAGGTTAAAAATA